>CM065706.1:21265037-21286467 GCA_017654935.2 Phymorhynchus buccinoides | reverse complement strand
GCAAGAAAAAAAAGAAAAAATGCAAAACAAAGGAGAAAAAAAGAAAGAACAGAAACAGAAAAATACAAACAAAAAATGAGAGGCAGACGGTAGGTCTGAGTTGCAATGATGCTGCGAAGCAAGATCGCGGAAATCAGGATGAATTGAGTGGGTGTGGTGAGGTAACATATTTGTTTAATGTAAATTTCTGTTTCTTGTTCTCAATCAGTATTATAATTTAGGATGTATAAAACTTACTTGACACAGTGGAGACAATTTTGTATTTGCGTTTGTACAATGCCAAGGACACTGAGGAAACTTGCCACCTATGACTCATGTTTTAATCATACAAAATCAAATAAGCAAACTCGGTTATAAGAAATTCGAAGGGAGATGATGTTTTGGCTTATTACAATATCCAAGTTTTCTTATATCGAAACTCAGATATAAGAAAAAACCATTTGAAGTTTTTCCTTAGAAAAACAAATTGAAAAAGGGAAAAAAAAGAAAAGAAAAGACAAAGACAACAAAAAAAACGAAAGGAAAACCTTTTTACTAATTGATGCGCATGTCGTTGCACTCCAAAATCAAAATAGGTCTACTAAGAAGAAGATTTAAAGGTGCCTAACAACCACTAACTAAGAAGGCCTTTTATTTGGTCTTTTGTACTGTTTATCAATATAGATACCCATTCACCTTTCGTGTAACTTGAATTAGTACATTTACTGTCGCACCCATGCAGGCTTTTCTATCGATCGTGTGCTTTGTTTATGGGGTGTTATTCACATATTCAGTTATTTGTATTTATCTAGAAATGAATTGCATTTTCCTCTCTGCATTTGGCTGTAAAATGTAAGGATGGATAGTCTCTCTACCAACCAACACAAAAAGTACTCATATTTTTTCTTCTTGACACTCAACATTTATTTGGCACAGAATACAGAAGGAAAGTATGGAATAAAGAACAAAAACACACTCAATTAGCTCTTGCAATCAAGGGCCGATATAGCTGTTCAGAATGTCTTGACACAGTGTATGAGGTCACTTTCCCTTTTATGAACGACTTCAATTTTCTCGGAAACAATTCTTTCAGTTCAGGTCCAACTCATTTTTATAAGACACACTGACCCAACACGATTAATCCCTGTTTTGTTCTGGGTTAAGCTGTGACCCAAATCCAAAGATTCCCCCCCACTTTCCAACTTGAGTTGCTCTTTAAAAGTTTCGTTTGTTCACATTTGGAGGGCATTTAGTTATGGAGTACAAACTGGTTCAAAACAAGATTTTGTACACGCTATAAGGAAAACACGTGGAAACCCGTGATTGGACACGGTGATCTGGTGGGTCTTTAAGGAAATGATGTTCATGGTAATCGCGTATAAAATAGAGTGTGTAGCTCGCTATAAGGAAATAATGTTACGCCCTCTCTTGCCTTTCGGACATGTGGGGCAGCTCGCTATAAGAAATGAATAATTTTCTTATATCAATTTTTCCATTGCGGATGGGAGGACAAAATCTGCTTGCTTGTAAACGAAGATGTGTATAAGCGACAGTTTATTATATCCCAGTTTTGATCAAGAAAGAAAGAAGTCGGCTAGGAAATTTTTTTTGGGCTTCATGTCAGGCGAGTTTTCTATAAGCGAGTTTCTTATAAGCGGATTCGGTGTATATCTATTTTTTTCCGATCATTTTTTCCACTAATAATGAGGGGAAAGAACATGTTTTGAGTGCCTTTCATTTCGTGATGACGGTGGGTAGAGGGAAGTGTGAGACGTGCGAATAACATGAGACGTATTACAAAGGTAAGGAAGAGGACAACATTTTATTATATGTACAGGAGGGAACCACACAGACTTTACTATAAATAATTTTTTAAAAATTTTAATTATAACCAGTTTGTTATTTTATGGGTGAGGGAGTGGTGAGATGCCGAACGCATACATTGGTGACGATTTCACAAGGTCACGAAGAGGGACGAATTTTTTGTTATTGTAAGAGGAGCCAGTCCTGTGAGGAGCCAAAAGAACTTTACGTATAGCAGGTTTTTTTTATAACAAGTTGCTGTAATATCCGAGGTCTATTTGGTAATCAAAACACGTAGACCTTTGGCCGGGGAGGAACCAGTTGCTTTTCTTTACGTAACGTAATTTCTAGAACGAGTGTAATATAAACGGGGAGTACTGTAGAGAGGAGAGAGAAATCCGCCATTCTTTGTCAGGTTGTTATGTCCTAAAAAATTACAGTATAAATTAGTTGAATACATGTAACTTTTTCAGTCTTTTTAACATTACAATTAAACGCAAAGGGGAATTTATTATCGTTGTAATCCTTTTTGGGGGATGGTTATGTTTGAAACGGTTATTTGTGCCAGATTGCAGAGGGAGGCATTTTATTATTCGTTGTATCATTGATGGTATTTTGAAACGGCATTTGTGCCGATAGCAGAGGGGTAGCAGATAATATTCTGGTGGGCTCTGAACGAGAATTTAGTTTATCGTGGAGAGGGGCAGCACAGTGGTACATCCTCGAACTCTCGGCCAAAGGGATTAGAGGACAAGAGTTGGCGCGTTGGGGAAGGTCACTATTTCAGCCTTTCTTTTTTAGAATGTAGTATACAATTGAAACAAAGGGCCATATATTATCGTTGTTCGTTGATGTTTTTAAACAGCATTTGTGCTGTGATAGATATCATCAGTTGTAGTGCGCTGTTGTGTTACACAAAAGTAACCGATGCTTTATGCATTTGAACCACAATGTCATACGGGAGCACAAATGTATGTGTTTAACTTTGTGTTGTTTGCTGCTGTCTGGTTATTCGAGCAAAGACTGTAAGGATAAACAGACGGGGGGCAGATACTATTCTGGCGGGCTGGGTTGAGAAAATAGGTTTAAGCAAACAAACAAAAAAGTTTGTGGTAAGCTACCTATGTTTTCGGTCGAACCTATGATCGTTTTGCTTGTCAAGAGAGATAGAGAGAGAGAGAGAGGAGGAGAGAGAGCGAGACGCTCATATTTCTAAAAATTTATGAGGGTGATTAGCACTTTCATAGTTTCAAAGCATCTTTACACGCCGTGGATTTGCTTTCAGGACCTTCATCTGGATTATAGGAAGGACAAAATTACACTTGCGAGGTGGTTTCAGCTTATCCTTATGTGCAACATTTCGACACTAGAGTTTCCACACCCCACTCTGCCCTCTCGCAAACAGTCAGAGCTGGGAGGTGGAAGGACCTACAATTTTTTGGAGAAAGAGAAAGTTTAATTTCTTGTGGCTGTTTACTTAAATTACTCGATGTTATGGACCACACACCATGTATAATGTACACACACAACACACCCCACACAAACACACAACAAGAGCAGATGGGAGAGGCAAGAGCGCTCTTCTGTTTTGTCAATTATGACCTATGTTGTTAAAAAAAATCCCCCCACCCCCAAAAAAAAACCCCACCTCAACCCATTATGTCCTACCGTACTACCCAACACTATTGGGGGCCATGGTACATTACCAAACTATTTCTTGGGGCTTTAGTGAGATGTCTTGTCCAGGTACTCCCAACTTCTCTCGGCCAAAAGGCGTTGTGAGGACGACGAAAGTTAGCATTGGGGAAGGTTCCCAAAGGCTACCAATCCGTTGCCTACAACGCTGAGCGGTTGCAGGGCCCCTTGTTCAAGTCATAGTCTTCCACGAAAGACTAAGCTAGCCTGTAGAATACCATTCCAATGGCTGTGGCAATATCATTTACAGTACAGCTTCTCATTTACTATGGCCTCTACTACAGGTAAATGTCACAGTTGAGAAAAGCCATTTGCGTGTAATGTAATGAAAATCACCAGCAAGTGGTAATGTGGTGAGTGATGTGAAGATGGTATCTTATTGGGAATTGTATACTGAATGTCATTGTTATGTTATGTACTGATATAAATTATGTGGACACAGTACAGGTCATATCTGAGATTTTTTAAAAATCAATCAAGTTTGACAATTTAGAAGCCATTGATTTTGTTAAGTTGATTGTTTCAGCAATGTTGATATAATGTTTATTTTAAATAGTTTTATACATGTGCATGTTGGCTATTTACTATAATCTAAACGTTTAGTGGGCACAGTTCAGGGCATAACTTCTTCTTCTTCTTTTTCTTCTTGTTGTTCGATCAGACAGTTCGGGCACAACTGATATTCTATACAATGCAATCAATTGTTAATCAATCGTCAGAAACCTCGTAACTCGATTTTTTTGTGGGGGGGGTTTGAGCTTATCTAATTTTACCGCCACAATCACAACCAAAGCTCTGAATCTCTAACAACTTTCTAGGGCTGAAGGGTAAATGAGGTTGCATACGAATTGAAAAAAATTCGTTTTTTCACGTATTAAACTGAAAAAGGTTAATTTTGAACAAATGCAGGACTGAATCTCGCAAGTCTGAAACAAACGTATTGATCATAGTAACATCTGGGGTTAAAGTGGTTAATTTGTAAAACATTTTTTTTCATTTATTTTCTAAAGTACAAATGAGGTACGGTTTTCGAACCTTCACAGGACGCAATTTAGAATTCAGTGATTTTTTTTCCAGTGGATTATCTCATAAAAAATTCATGTAATGGTGTTACCATAAGTGAATGATTAACAATTTATTGTCCTTCGTTCATGGTACTTGCCTTTTATTTGTGTGTCATTGAGGTGATTGCACTTAACCCCCCCCGCCCCCCATAGTGATTAGATTTATGTCAAGTCTTGCTTAATGACCACGGGTACAGATATATTAACGTAATCAATTTAAAGGCTTGACACAATTCAGAAGCCAATCTTATTATTATTCAGTTTCGGTACCATATTCTGTAAGTAGGTGCCAGGTGATAGCGACATTAATTCATCAGTGACATAGCAATATTCTATCAGTGATCATTACAATTCATCAGGATCATACAAATTTCATCATGCGACATACAATTCACCAGTGACATACAATTCATCAGTGACATACAATTCATTCAAGTTGACATACAATATCAGTGACATACAATATAATCAGCGACATACAATTCACCGTGAACTACAATTCATCAGTGACCATTACCAACTTCACCATGACATACAATTCATCAGCGATCATACAATTCACCAGTGACATAAATTCATCAGCGAATACATTCACAGTGACATCACAATTCAATCAGCGACATTACAATTTCACCAGCTGACATACAATTCACAGCGACATAAATTCACCGTGACATACATTCATCAGCGGCATACAATACACCATGACATCACAAACTAATCGTGACATACAAGCAACCACTTGATGGTGTTAAGTTGCTTTTAACCTTCACCGCAATATCGCATTTTTGCACCACAATGATTAAAAACCTCGAAAAAATCAATGTCTATTATTCAATTGACATTTGTGTCCTAAATAAATTTGGAAGTAAGGAATACTAAGGATTGACCCTATTTCTAAATGTGCAATGTCTTTGGCTAGTTCGTTTTTGCTAAACAATGGAAACAGCACAGGGCTGATGTGTCACTTGTCAGCACCACCCTGAGTACATAAGACATAATCTGTAAATTTCATATAGCCAGATGATTTATTTTAGCTTTAACTAGAATACATACTTTTAACACATGAAATAAGTACCTTTCGTACCGTTCTTTTTTTTGAAAAGGCCAGAGCAAGTTTCCTTAAAGACTAGAGTTCAAAAGTTTTACCAAAATCAATGAAAGCTACGTAAAACAAAAAAAGTTTACGGCTAATAAGAATGCGTTTGCAAATGCTAGTAAAAAGTGGTCCCACTAAACGAATAATTCTTTCAAAATCCAGCTGATAATCTCATGTTCTACCCCATTCCTCGCAATCTGTTATTCTATAATACAACTTACAACTTACAAACTAATATCAGGAAAGCTGACACTACCTCTATAAGTTACCAGCCATCTGTTATTTATAAATACAAAACTATGCAACTTACTACTAAATATCAGAAAACTGACACACCTCGATAGTTAACAGGATCATAATATACCTTTTTTTAAAACAGCGGTACAATAATTGATTCTGTCCAGCTCTCTGGATAAATAGGGGAAAGACGGGGTAAAAGCGCCTGGGGGGTAGAAGCCCACCCCAATTTTACCCTCATTTCGCCCATGAGAAAGAGCGTTAATGGATAGCATCGTCTCATGGGCAAATTGGACTGAGAATTCTTTATTTCATGAGTAATCTGGGGGGGCTTCCTTACCAGCCCATGCGCTTTTTACCCCGTCTTCCCCAACCTCTATCAACACAGTTGCGTTAAAAAATGACAAAAAATTCAAATAATACTTTCACCACCATTTTAAACAATTCGCCAATCAAAAACCGTCTGGAACAGCAGACTTACCATTTTTTAATTTATATTGCAGACACACTTCTTCTTTATACAATAGGGATCGTTCAAACAATGTGGTGTCATCTCTGTTTAAATTATTAATATCTTCTATTTAAACTAGTCCATCATCTTTTTTCAAGTAGGCCTTGAAATGTTCATACTATTCATCAATAGAAATTGAATCATATGAGACACGAGTTGTTTTGGATAATTTATGAACATTGCGCAGAAATCATTGGGGACGGTAAAAGACTTCTTTATCTTCCGATTGGGAGCTGCTTAATTATTCTGGGGTGCCCAAAGTCTTCTTCTGTCGGATGGGGATGCTTAATTACATGGGGCGCACCAAAGTCTTCTTTAGATGCTATTGGCGAGCTTAGTGAGCTCATGTCATCCATTCCACGGCACACACGGGCCTACTCGTTAACCGAATGAGTGGACGAATCGGATGGGATTAACGTGGCGCAAGGATTGTGCGTGCGTTTCGACACAACAGGACTCGATTTTCACGGTCTCATCGGAAGGGACCAGGAAATAGGAGTAAGTATCTTTTCCCAAGGATACAACACCATGACCAGCACGGGTTCGAACACCGCACTCCGCAACTGTTGAATTACGGCGGCGAATCTACTTACTAAAGTTGTAAAAACGAGACTGAATTATGGATCTGTTTCCCTTTTTTTTTTTCCCTTGTGTTTTCTAATAATAACGTTTATATTCTCTTCTAGCTTTACAAAACTCAACTTCTATCATTCTGTCTAAAGTTGGTACGAATAAAACCTATCTCACAACAATCTATTAGTCAAGCTTTTGCATTCGACATTCAGCGTACACAACCCACGCATCATCCGAGACCCATTATCCACCTGATTCTTCTTTTCCCCATACACTTACTCTGCTTCAGAACAATATTAAAATGCTTTAATGGAGAGAGACGGAGAGAGAGGAGAGAGAGAGAGAGAGAGAGATGGAACATTTAAATGCAGATTGGGCCACAATAATTGTTAAGGGAGGGGTGGGAGTGGGGGTCGGGGTGAAGGGTGGTATTCACATGACAAAAATATTTTAAAAAAAATCAAAACATCTTGTAGGACATTCCATAAAATCCCATGGAGAAGTATAAACACCATCATATAAATAATTATCGCGAAGACATTCAATAATACAAGATGGAAGCTAACACTATCATACATTTATAAACGTCCCCCACAACAACATCTTTCCATTATCCATCCCCAAGATGAGATGGAGAGAGAGAGAGAGAGAGAGAGTGTGTGATGGGGGTGAAGGGCTGAACAAGGGCGTTCAACTCTTATATCGCCCACCCAACAATGGATGCCAACATGAGTCAAATGTTTGATTGTCGACGGTGTCTGTGTGTACACGTTTATTGATAGTGTCGAAGACTACCGTCTATCTGTAATTAATTTCTGAGCTGTGTTTAACTGGGCAAATCTGGTTTGGTTATATGATATTAAGTCTTATAGGTTGATAAGCAGCCTAAATCTGAAAATAAATTTCGGGGGGGGGGGGGGAACCCGACAGACTGTATCAAAAAATCAAAATGTTGATTGTTGGGTATAACTGAGTAAGAAAGAAAGAGAAAAAATAAATCATTTGATTTGAATAAAGGGTTACTGAGTTTTCCCCCTATCCGTGCATTATTAAATTTGATACATTGGCTTAATTCAATGATAGCAGTGTGATGCATCGAGAGATCGAAAGTGATAGGACAAACGTCCTGAGACCAGATAATACCATAGGACAATGTCCCTGGCTATAGCATGAATCGATAAGACAAAGCATACCAGTATCTAACAAAAAATTGGTTTAAAGCCCCCTCCTCCGTTTCTCAGTTCTTTTCATTTTGTTCAGTCTTGCTCTTTCTTAAAGTGCTATGACTACAGATTGACTATCATTGAGTAGAGTCATCACTATCGTTTGCTATTATTCATCCTTTTACATAATGAACACAGATTCAATAATCGTGAGAAGATAAAGGCAGATGGAAAAAAAACGCAATTATAACCACGGACTGGACAAACATTCTGCGCTGTTGTGGTACGAACTACATAGGTGGTGGGGTGGGATAAAAATGTCTGAATGTGTGTATGAAAAATTTAGCACGTTAAAAAAACGAGCTCCGCTACTAATACTTATGAGATAGAGTCTCGTATATTTGCGAACAACCACAAATTCACTATGTCTTTACTTTAACATTACCATAACCCTATCCCTAACCCTAGAAAAAGTGAAGATTTGTGGTCAGTCTCATGTGTCAAAAATGCCACAAATCTACAGAATCATAGGATAAGCGAGCTTACTTTTTTTAACGAGCTACCTTTTTTCATGTGACAGGGGTAGGCCTATTGGACTAATGGGCCTTTTTCATGATCTGCTGATTAATTATTTCAAGAAAGCTAATTAGTAGAAAAGTTCTGATAGATACGACTTAATGTTTGGTAAGAAAGGAAGGTGTGGAAAATGTAATAGGGGGGGGGGCACATCTTTCCTTTACCAAAACTTCAATCAAGTATTCAGGACATTTTCATTTGTCCTGACCACTGGGACAGGGGATAACACAATAATACATTTTTAGTTTTAATAGGTCAATGTCCTATGACTGGGTCCTGAGGACATCACTGAAAAATTAGCATTGATTCATTTTTTAATCTTTTAATGTATGTGTGTGTGAGTGTGTATCACTGTATGTCTGGCGATAAGCCCGCTACTTATGTCTCAGGCCCAATAGCCTGAATAGGTCCTAATCTGGGACATATTGGGCCTAGTGTTTCAAAAGTTAGCCCGTTGTGTCCTAGGCCTCACAAAGGACCAACTGTAATTTTCATGATTCCATTAGGACCCTGGCCCAATACGGCCCAGCAAATTTTTGTCGTACACTTGCTTTTGTTTTGTGTGTTATGTTCATAGTACCTATGGTGGGTGGTTTGCATGTGTAACTGTGTATGTGCGTGTGTTTGTGTCTGCCGACTTACTTGTGTTCTGTGTGTGAGAGAGACAGAGTGTGTGTGTGTGTTGTGTGTTGCAACAATAACAATAACAACAATGGTTTAATCAGTTTTTGCAAAAGGCCATCTGGCCCATATGAACCAGGAGAAGAAGACAACAGCCGCCATAAGGCTCTTTGTGAGTGTTTTTTCTGGCCCAGGCCGGCTCCTACCCAGAGTGGGTGTGCTATGGACTCAATGGGAAGACTTGGAACCACACAGTCGAGCTTCATCTACTTTTCGGATGTGTATTGAGAGTGTTGCTTGAATTTCCTGCACAACACTGCAGGTGTCTGTTTCTCCCAGACCTGGTGGACAACAGGATAAATTTTATGAGCGTTGAGGACAGCCCTGTCAGTGTCACAATATCTCAATCCGTAATGGACTACTCTGACCCACGCCCGGGTGCGTTTGGTCAAGGACAGTGGCATCGGTGGATTCATGGGAACCGTCGTTGGACGGATGTGGTGGTGCCCTCAGAGGTGGACCTCACTCATGTGGGCTCCGCGAATAAGATGTTATTGTTGTCAGTAGGGGGCTTAGTAGGTGATGTCATGCATAATGTTTAGATCAGAACAGGCTCCACTGAGACTCTACTGAAGTGACTCAGCAAGCATTGCAGTGTTTCCTCTTGGTGGTTGCCTCTGGACGGCATTACATTGATCCACTCACCCATGGGACCGCGGGTTTCAGGGACCTTGTGGTCCGGACAATCGGGGGTAGGGTTCTGGGAGTAGTGCCACTGGATGACTCAGGCTATGGGGAAAAAACCATCTCAAAACAACAGGAGAAACGAATAGTAGTGCTCACGAAAGTATAGCATGCAGAGACCTAGAGAGAGAGGTGAGAGAGAGAGAGAGAGAGAGGCAAGAGAGAGATAGAGAGAGAGGTGAGAGAGAGAGAGTGTATGTTTGTGTGTGTCCTGGCCCAGGTTAACTATTAGTATTATAATGGACCATGCATTACATGTGTATGACTTTTAATCGAGATTCTGATCAGCTTCTCGGCCTTTTGGCTAAGACAGTGATTCAGGAACATATTTTTTTTGTTTATACCATGGTTGGTTTGTTCAGCCCGTCGTACATGGCGAAAGCCGATATATGCGACGTTAAACTGAACTTCCATCTGTATGACTTTCTCTTCCCCTCCCCTCTCTCTCTCCCCCTCCCCCCCCTCTATCTCTATGTGTGACATGTATGTGTATGTGTGTATATAGGGGATATTAAATGTTTGTGTGTTTGTGAGTGTGAATGACCCTCTCTCTGGCAACTACTGAAGCATTATACTTTTATTTATAGCGGACGTACATATCGATATAAGCACTGAAGAGGTTATCATGCTCATGATGTATGAGATTGAATTGTATGTCAACAGGAGTCAACCATGAACTGAAGCCTGAACTCAACTGTAAGCATGATCTGAGTGATACGGTGGAATTGTTGAAAGACATTGACTGAGTTGTCACTAATGTGAGCCATGATGGGGGCTGAAGGGCAGGCGACTCTTTACATGGCGGCTCTCTTCTGCGTCCTGTTTGTGACCACTAACTTCGTCAATAAGGTGGGTTGTCTGTGAATATTTTGTGGGTGAAGTAAGTCCTTTAAATTAGTTTGTGTTCGAAAATGTTGATGACCACTGGATTTTTGAAATTATCCCAACGAATTTTTAAAAACTATTTTACAGACTATTTTTGTATTTAATACAATACCGTATTTTTTCAGACTATAAGGGATTATAAGGTCCCCAAAAAAAACAACAAAAACAAAACAAAACTTGATTTTGCTTCTTATACTTTCTTGCTAAATTACTAGTCATATTATAAGGTGCAGGGGTCTCAGTCTGGGAAAAAAAAGTATCGCCTTATTGTTATAGTCTGTAAAATACGATACTTTTTTTCAGACTGAGGTGCCTTATTCCTCTTGTGCCTGACGCTCTGTGCTCTCAATCACCTCTGAAATCCTAACCTAAGGGACGTCACTCCGTACAAAAGGTGGGGTAGCGTCAGAAAAATAATAAAATAAACTATACCCTACCAGATTTTTTGGGTGTTTTTGTTTTGAATGTGTTGCCGAGATGTCTGTCTGATTTGCAAAATGAATTTCAAGATGTTTTGGGGATGCATGGCTCCACAAAAAAATTCAAAATGCCAAAGTATATTCGCAAACTGCATTCACTAGTCATTCACTGCCTACTTTTGCAGACTGTTGAAGCCTAAGACGACTGAAATGGAAATGTAGATCAAAGCCATTCACTTACCCTTTCACTTCACGATCTTATAATTCCTATCTTTCACAAAAAAGGGAATTTTCATCGCTGTCATCACTCAGTGGATGCAATAACGATTCATCATCCATGATGTAAAAGTCGGTGGAAATGCCGATGTCAGTAACACGACTTCAAAAATTCGCATCGATCGAACAAACACAAGCTCGCTGCCGAAATAGGTCAGAATACACTCCTTACTCATCACTTCGCGATCTCATAAGTCCCATCTTTCACAAAAATAGGACTATTCATCGCTTTCCTCAGTCAATGCAACGCCATAACTGTTCGTCATCCATATTGGAAATATCGCGAAAATGCCGAAGTCGGTCACTAATTTTCAAAAATTCATATCGTTCAAACCAATCGGCCTAGAAGCCATTGCAAGCAACAGGACGGAAGTGTAATCTATAGCGAAAGCGAGGCTGAAGCGCTCACGTGACTGCCATGTGATAGAAACAAAATGGAAGCGCCCAAACCGGCCACGTGGAATCCGTACGTTCCCGATTCCCATATTTTTTTTTAACGTGTCACGACTCGTTCATCCGCACACGAGAGTTATACTTGATTAACAACAATAAACAATTACATGTATGAAAAAATCTGAATTTTGTGTAAAATTTGGGGAATGCACCGTATATTATAAAAAATATAATAAGGTGTGCATTATAGTCTGAAAAATATGGTAACTTGAAATTGAATATTTATATTGAATATATGTAACTTTATTGAATATATATAACTTTACGTCAGTGTTGTTGCTATGTAGGGTCATCATTGTACGTCATTATTTTGTTTGTTTAAGTGTGACTCTCTTTACCAGTGTGTCATTCCTGAAGAAGAGAGGACACCCTCTCGGAAGCTTGAAATTAAAATTAGAACCACCACAGATTTGTTGGAGTTTTTTTTCATTTTGTGTATTGAATATATATATATTTTTTTTACCAGGATAACCCAACGAGCCAGCAACCATAACCATCCATAATTCAACTAAACTAGGCCTAACACATCCCATGTCACTAGCCTGTCACAACCAGGTCCAGTTGAAGACCAACAAGCCTCCATCAATACGGTGTGCCACTCTTCTCAGAAACCTGAGTTTCTTTAAAATGCTACAAAAATATTATTTTGGCGCATTGTCAAGAGTGTCTCTATGATAAAATTCAAATGAAAATGTCCAGGCAAAGTTGTAGCTTATACACCCCCCCTCCCTCAACTTCAAATATTTTTTAACCCCTTGACTGCCACCAACATATTACGTACTGACCTGATGACATCACTGATGACATCATCAGATGAAGAGGAATAACCCTGATATTCTGGTTTTGCTCTAACATAATCAAGAGAGTAATATCCCCAGACCATTTTCTCAGATTGGGGGGCCCTCTCCCCCTTTCCCCTCCCCCTCTATCAGTTGTCTTTTTTCATGTCATGATTTGCCCAATAACTTTTTCTTTAATTTTCTCTGGCAGTCAAGGGGTTAAATTATTCTAAACAGAACACAAAACAACCATCTTCCAGTAAATCTTTTCTTTGTTTTTTCTTTTGCAGTACGTGCTGTCTATCCTTCGCTTCACTTATCCTACTATATTTCAAGGGTGAGTAATTGAAATTAAGAAGTGTAATCTTTATATTGTTGGTGATTTGCTGGTTCCTTTCAAGTTGATTGAGAACATGTTAGTTTCCCCTTCTATTACATATATATTTTACCTGTGTTTTAAACTTATGACATACACAGGCCCCAATCGTCCCGCAAAAACAAGGGGTCCCAGGGACTCCTGTCACTTACAGCATAGAGGGTCCTAGAGGAGGGACCATAGAGGATCCCAGTGGCATTGAGAATGCTAAAAAGAATTTTTTCTAGTGCATCCCTGGGACCCCCTGCAACATTCTTTTAGAGGTCCTTTAGAATTGTTAGTACTTCATAGACCCCCAAATGGGGGTCCCTGGGAGCCCTGGTACAGTTTAAACAATTATGATTAATTTGGTCAAAGGATGAAAAGCATGATAATACTTTATTGATAAATTTAACTTTGGATTTATTTAGAGAAAGAGGAGCAAAATTTGACGAGGATATGAACTAGGAGAAATCAAAGAAAATAGAATATGGACAAAAAGAACACCCCAAAACAAAAACACCACCAACACAGCACAAAAACTTTTGAATAGCTAGGCTTGCATGAAAGATTTCAAGGAATCTTTTTGAGAGAGCGCTAAGTGTTATGTAAATAACAGAAACTCTATCATGTTCGGTTGGTCACCCACATTACCAACTTCAGTATAATGCAACTGTGTTTGACAGTAGATGAGAATGATGGGAGAATATGAGCCATGATGAGGATGGATGATGCCGGAAGTGTCGTTGATTATGGTTTGTGTTAACAATGATAGTGGGAACAGCCAACTTAATTCATGCACAATATAATATAGATGACATTGATTAACACATTCAAATCGTGTTTCAATACACATCTATTAATTAAGTGAAGCGTTTGTGTACGTACAGAAAAAAATCATACATTGCAGTCAGATAGTTACATAGTGTGCATAGACCCCCGATTTCAGCATACCACTTGTTGTTTGACAAATTTTGACTCGTACTAAAATACGCTAGTTGGTGTGGTTGATCTGAATCTGAACTGGTCTCGTAACGCTGAGCCTATCCGACTGGATAATTATACAGCGTGTGGTGTGGAGCATCAAGAAGAAAAATAAAACACAATAAAGAAGCACTGAAGAAATGACTAAAATATAGAGAATCCGTCCCCACGTTTCATGGTCTCCGTCAGGACAATCCGGGCTACCCGTAACGGCCCCCCATGGACACCCCCTGACCGGCACAGCCCCAACCACTCTCTTAACACGTTTGCTGGGGAGGGAGTGATAGGTTTAGAATGAGAGATTGAGCTCCTGCTGGAAAGTGTGCCGAAGCTAGGAGTTACTCACTCTCTCTTGACTGCAGAGAAAATAAAAGAAAAATCTTGGGCCAAATCATGACATTAAAAAGACAACTGATAGAGCCAATCTGAGAAATGGTCTGGGGATATTACTCTCTTGATTATTGGAGCAAAGTCCATCATATCAGGGTTATTCCTCTTCATCTGCTGACATCATCGTGATGTCAATCAGGTCAGTACGTTTGGTGGCAGTCAAGGGGTTTTAAAGTAGCACTCTAAAGTACCGCAACTGAATTTCTTCTTAGCTTTTTTACTAGCCACCATTTTGATGACAGCTGTTCCGAAGTGACTGAAGTGCAGCTCGCGTGAAACTAAGCCCCAATGGCTAAGGGAATGAATTCAAAGCATAAAATGAGTTGACTTTCAAAGTACTCTCCCTTGATAACGCTATCTGTATGTGTTAAAAAAAAAAGAGAAGATAATTCCGACGCAGGCGTCTGCTGTCAGGACCTGAACAATGACTGACAGTGACAGCAGACGTCTGCCGTTAGGACCTGAACAGAGACTGACAGTGACAGCCGACATCTGTGCCGGTAGGAGCCTGAACAAGACTGACAGTGACAGCTAGACGTCTGCCCGTTAACGGACCTTGAACAGAGACTGACAGTGACAGTCAGACGTCTGCCCGTCATGACTCCAATGAGTTTGGAGCATTACAAACCAAATGTTTCAGATGGCAGACCTTGGCGGGTGCGTGTGTGTACTCAAGTCTTTGATGATCTCGGGACACATGGAGCCTCTACTGAAAGGGGTGGACAGGTAGAGTACTTGCAGCAAAGTTTAGGGAGAGGGGTGGGGGTGGGGGTGGGGGGAATGCTGCAACGTGAGTCCCTGTAAGAGGAGGGCGTGGGTTGGGACATACATGCATGGGTAAAAGTATTCAAGGCCTGCTCCTGAAATTCGGGATTGGAAAAGCTGATAGAAAGGTCATCAGGATCGGCCATCTTGTTACTGTATCCCACGGTTCTTTATAAATTCAAAGATTGAAACAGTGAGGCTAGGAGAAGAAATAGTGGAAATGAACAAGGGGGTGGTCCCCTGTGGGGGTACCGGGGGGAGGGGTGTGTGCGTTCTGCTTTTGTGCGGCATTTCCAAGACTAGAAGCCTGTGGTATTCTTGAAAGTTGAATTAATATTTTGGGGGTACGTTTTGTATTTTGGTGCTTTAGAGTCACAGAGGCGTCTCGGTGAAATTCGGCGTTGCTCCCACCCTGGAGAGCGCCGTCGCATCCAGAGGCGCGCCACCCAATTTTTATTTTTTTTATTTTTTTGCCTGCGATTTTTGTGTGACTGATGAGGAAGGAAAGGGGGTAGGGGGTGATAAAATCATTTTGATCGCAATCATACCAACTTTGTTGATGCCACTGGGTTTAAAACGTATGCTCAGTGCATGGGCACGCGTCTCATCTGAAAGACTCCACGTTCAGGCCATAAGGCCTAGTGTAGAGTGAGAGGAAAAACTCCCCTGTGGGTTACCCTAGGGACTTTTCTCGGAGACTCGGAGTTTTATCGTGCACGATACGAAACGCGTTACCTCTGTTCCACTCACCACTGACATATTAAGTTTTGCCGTATAATAGTCCCTTCTCTCGCCTTGGTTGCTGCTCTGTTGTTTTTTGTGAGAGGTAGAGTAGAAACAAGTCTGTCGCATTGGTTGGGTCCGTCACGTAACCCCCCCTAGATTGCGTAGAGATTGTAACTAAATCTCGTCAGTGCTTGCGGTCATTGTTTTGCGCCACTAAGAAGGCATCAAATCGGGGTCTGTTATCCAAATACCATATTGTTTTAGTTTTAGGAAGTGGTGGTAGACCTTGTTTTATATATTTCACAGGAGAATCTCCCCAATACTGCAGATGGCTTTTTCTACCCAGGTAAATTTAATGGAAATATTTTGCTGAAGGGGGTGGCTAAAGAACAGACTATGGCTGGCGGTGACAACGGGTTAAAATAGGTTTACCCGCCTGGTTGGTTTTTGGCAGACCTATTCCTAGACGCCCTAGGGTGCCCGGCATGAGGTTGTCTCCGGGTGTCTAATTTTAATGGCTGGTGGTCCCGGGGCCCTCACCAGTTTGGTCTAGGTTGGAAGGGTTGTTTTTGTTTTGAACAGATGTTAGTGTGCGTACGCCCGTGTGTAGTGTAGTGTAGTTGTGTGTTGTGTTCTCTTGTATGTGTGGTGTGCAATGGATGCTTCCCTTGCCTTGCACGGATGTCGCCTCGAAGTTGCAGGATTTTTTATAATTGCCGGAGTTAAAATGGAAATTTGATAAGGGCAACATCAATTTTTTCTTACGGCTCACTACACTAAGACTTGTACAATAAAAAAGGGCTGTCTATCATAAAAGGCATTTGCTATAATTCATCAGATGTGAATGGAGTAGCGGACTTGTTACCAGCTCTAGAGGGGTGGTGGAAAAACGAGCAGAAACTGGTGCTGCTGTGGTGTTGCTGTTTCCTCTTTTTGGCATTCCCGTCGCCCTGCCTGCCCTCCTTTGCAGTAATTTTTTTTATATTTCCTCAGGAGCACTTCGCATACCCCCCAAATGTGTATGTGTGTGTGTGCGTGTGTGTGTGTGCGTATGTGTGTGTGTGTGTCCGTGTGGTGTGTGTTGGGTAATAGCTACAATTAGTGTGTTGTTTTGTTCTCATGTGAGTGTCATGAATGTCGTGGAGGGAGCTCTATTGCCATAAGTTTGCACCGGCAATTGATATGTGTTTGTTGTCTGTGTTTTTGCCCGCCTCAATTTTTTGTTTGGTGTGTGTCCATTGAAAATAGTTTTGTGGGTGTTGTGTTTGCATTGTGAATGTGCTGTCCTGTATCAGTGCAGTGTGTCCATGTCGTCGTGTGTGTGTGTCGTGTTATGTGTAGAGTGGTTGGTATATGTGTGTGTTCCGCACCCGCATCAAGCCTGTTGTGTGCGCACTATGTGTTCTGTGTGCTTGTGCATACATGTGTGTATGCACATGTACATTTATGTCAATTATTGTTTGCTGTTTATGACTTCCACTTTCGTTTCTGCCTTTGTATTTTTTGAATTTCTGTAACAATTTGCTATTTTGTTTTTTTCTCTCCAGCCAGTGGCAGTGTTTTTCTCCTTACAGAACACGGTGATAGTGTTCAAAGTGATCACCCAGCTCATTCTACATAGGCAGGTAATGACTGACCATTCTCCTCCTCTCAACTTCACCTCTCATTCACGCGCTCTTTTTAAAAGATTGTTTGACTGGATTATGTTTTCTCTAGCTTCTACAGCGTGCTTAAAACCCCCTTGACCGGGCCAGAGAAAATTAAACAAAAAATCATTGGGCAATTCGTGCCATGAAAAAGTCAACGAATTATAAACTTTCTTTTCCCAGACCCCGTAATAATGTTTTTAAATCTAGTTTTGTATTCTCGGGGGTTATGCCCTGGAAATGCATTTTATCTTCTCCTTTACAATCATGCTCCTCGAGGCAAGCCTTTATGAATGCACTTAAATCTAAGATGTTTGAACGCATATGAAACCGTCGCTGTAATTTAAAATGAGCGTCTAGGTCATAACACTTCGGATTGTAATGTGGATTCTTACTTGGACTCATGAGCGGATTGTGTGTGGTGGTTTTTTCTTTGCTTTTTTGCTTGTCTGAATCTCCCAATCTATTCTATCATGTTCCGTTTCACTACGAATGAGTTATCTCTTCCAATTTGGAGCTAATGGCCAATTACGCAAAGACCAAAAAAGGCTAGTCTTCACAAGACTAACTTATACTTCCCCTTGGTCGGGTTTAGCAATACCACTGACTGCCCTCTGTGTGAGTTATCCTCTGACTCCCCTTCCTGACGTCACTCTCCCCGGGGGAGATCCAACTTTGAACTCCTAATCCAATTTATTTCAAAAAAAAAAGCAATTGTGTTGCTTGTCTATCATGTGTCCTGTTTGTGCTACGCTGTCAAATATCTAATATGTCGATTTTCAAGCTATTTTCCTGTGGCCATTGCTACCTTCTTGTTCCTGTTCCGCTTTTGTGTCACAAAGGGCTACCCCTTGGAGTAACAGGTTTGTCAGTGTCTTAAGCTTTTAGTGAGGTGTTGGGAATACAGCGAGTTTGTTTGGTTAACGAGGAAAATTATTGAGTTCGTTGTTTGACAGTCCGCTCGGTTTTTTGTGCCCTCGGTTGTCTTAACAAATGTCGGATACATTCGGCCAAAAGGATCGGTCGCATCTCATGGAAACTCTGTGGCCTACTCTCTGTCTACTTTCGTTTGCCGATGTCCTTCGTCTAAGAAGTCTAGGGATACAGGAAAGGTGAAGGTTCCTTTCTACCCCTACCTTGCCTAGTTCTATGTTCGCTACGTTTCGAAGAAAGGTATAAGTTCCTAAGTCTAGGTCGTCGTTTTCTTCTTACTTCGTCGTTTGGTCGAAGTAAGTGAAAAAAGTGCCGCCTCCTCCCTGTTTCTTTTCTCCTCCCTAGCTAAGGCCACCACCGACAAGCGCGAACTGATTCGGAACTAAGTACGGGGTGAATACGTTCTTGTTGTTGATTGGTGCATTTAAGTGTGTTTAAACTTAACGCCTATTTCACACGCCAAAGTCGCATTATTATCACCACAGTGATTTACACCTAATGTCACTAAATGGAATCAATTGGTGTCTATTATCCAAAGGACCCTATTGTCTTCATGTTTTGGAATTAGGATAGACCTCCTTTAGTTTATATATTTCACCGAACATCCCAAGTACTGCAGATGGAATTTTGTTGCTCTCGAGCCCGGTAAACTTAAAAATTGACTTTTTGGCCAGAAACAATGCTGGCGGTGAAAGGAGTTTAATATATATTTATGTTTGACCAATCAGACCAGAGCTTGTAATATTCTTCCGAACGAAACGTTTTCTAAAGTGTTTCTTGAAGGCCACCCGTTTTTGGCGAAGCGTTTTATGCTAGAGAAACGACCCTGATGAATCTGTTGTTGGTTTCTAGATAGTATTGGCCTCGACACTCCCCATCACCAGGCCATAGGCACACCAAGTGCTCGCTAAGCCGGCGCCACACAACAAACCGGGGGGGGGACGCGGGAAGCGTAAACGAGCCGTCTGGGGGTGCGATGCGATTGGGTAACGTGAGTCAGATTCACGGTGAATACTTCCGTCTAAAAATAATTCCTGGTCCATTTTTTTCGCTCACTAGGCCTGTACTCAAGTATGACCCAATACATAATGTTCCACGTCAATCATAAGCCTCACAAACATCGTCCAAAATCGCATCGCATTCAGATCCGAATTGTATGTAGTGTGTAGCAGCTCCCACTATAGCCGAGGACAAACGGCTGATCGTAGCATGTCGTCTCGAAAGGCATTACTGTTGTCGTTGTGCGAAGCCCTGGCCCGCCACATCGTCCCCGTGACAATCGTACGATTGTATCGATACATTCGAGTCACGGTGGTTCCCCTCAGAACGAACAAAATGTTATTCGCACTTGTCTTCGAGACCACGGATTCGAATCGTATCGTACCTATCGTGCGATTTTTAAGAGGACGTGTGGCTGGCCCTTAAAGGGCCTGCCTACCCTACTTACTATTCGCCGTCCATGCGATGCGATTGTGACGAATGCAGTCTGATTCACGGTTAAACGTTACTGGTTTTGTTCTGAGGTTCACGAAATTAGACATTGGGAACGTTCATTTGACATAAGATTTTCATAAATTTTTACTATTTCTGGTTTCACAATTTGTGCTGGTTTGCTTTTTTAGGGATTGTCGATTTTGATGCAAAAGAGGACAAGGAACCATGCTCTTGTAGATAAACTTTTTTTGCCTCAGGGGTTGGCATCCACATTGGCAGGTCAATGGTCAGGCCGTCATGCAAACTGATGAGTGACCTTCTGCCTTATGTCGAAACAGCTGTCTTTTACATAAGGCTGTCCCTCCCCCATTGGGAGAAAAAGAAATCACACAATTTATATATTTTTAATTTTTCTTAATTTTTAATGTTTTGTGACCCGTGACATTACTCGAAAGTTACGCGTTAACTTGGTTTTGTTTCTGAAGGTTCACAATTAAGACCTTGGACCACAGACAAGCTTTATCAAAGCAAGTATTACTGCATTTTTCAAATGCACTCCTTTTCAGTCCTTCAGAGTAGTGGGATGAGCTGGGCTATTCACTTGAGATTTTTCTTTCATTGCTGTTATATATATATAGTCTGTCAATGGGGTGGTAAGGTGATGGTGAGGATTAGGGACAGAGGTACTCACACAGGCTGAGACACATGGGACAATGGTGTGAGAGTGGAGAAACTGTTTATTTCTCCACCTAGGAAAAAGACAGTGCTAGTAGTTCCCATGGTAGATTTTGCACCAGGGATCGACAATCATGAATGGGCATGCCAATCAATCATCAATGCATCATCATCGGAGTTTTTCGTGGAGCACCAGTCCACTCAAAGTTTCATTAGGCCTAGAGCCTAACATCATCTCCACAGCAAAACGTTCGTGTCGTGCCTTCTCTTCACGGGCAGATTGTAATGCACTCATGCATCAATAGTCCCTGGGCGAATCCGCACACGAAAAGAATGAACCCTGATCTGGGACTAACTACTAAAAAAGAAACAAGTGCATAGATCGTGCACGTTGACGATAATAACAAGATTAGCCTATGTTACTATTCTGAATAAACCTATGTCCACAAAGATTCAAGCCTAGATCCGCTCAGGTCCCGAAAATTTTTTTGAGCCAAAGTGGAAAAGTTGCAAACCTAATTGCTGAAATATTTACTATTTTAATGAAAAAAAGTTGGGAACCCAGAATTTTTGGTCTTTCTAGGGGTGGGTTATAACTGCTCTAGAGCCTGACCGCAAGGAACAGCAGTCACGTGGACGCATCCA
>CM065706.1:21192037-21264537 GCA_017654935.2 Phymorhynchus buccinoides | reverse complement strand
AATCATATAATTAATTATCTTGAAGTACATTCAATAATCCCATGATAGAAGCTAACACTATCATACATTTATAAACGTCCAAAACAACCATCTTTCAATTATCATCCCCAATATGAGAGAGAGAGAGAGAGAGAGAGAGAGTGTGTGATGGGGGTGAAGGGCCCTGAACAAGGGCGTTCACTCTTATATCGCCAACACAACAATGGCTGCCAACATGAGTCAATGTTTGATTGTCGAGGTGTCTGTTGTGTTACACGTTTATTGATTAGTGTCTAGACTACCGTCTGTAATTAATTTCTGAGCTGTGTTTCACTGCTGGCAAATCTGGTTTGGTTTATATGATATTAAGTCTTTATAGGTTCGATAAGAGCCTATAATCTTGAAAATAATCTTCGGACCTCGACAGACTGTATCAAAAAATCAAATTGTTGATTGTGGGTACTAAATGGAAGAAGAAGAAGAAATAAATCATTTGAATAAAGGGTTACTGAGTTTTCCCCCTATCCGTGCATATTTATAATTTGATACATTGGCTTAATTCAATGATTAGCAGTGATGCACCGAGGATCGAAAAGTGATAGGACAAACTGTCCTGAGACCAGATAAATCAATAGGACAATGTCCTGGCTTAGCTGAAATCGATAAGACAAAGCATACCAGTATTACAAAATTGGTAAAGCCCCCCTCCTCCGTTTCTCAGTTCTTTTCATTTTGTTCAGTCTTGCCTTTCTAAGTTTCTTACTACAGATTGACTCATTGAGTACTTCATCCTCTATCGTTTGCTATATTTCATCCTTTACATAATGAAACACATGCATTCAATAATAGTAGAAGATAAAGGCAAGATGGAAAAAACGCAATTAACCAGGACTGTGACAAATATTCTGCGGCTGTTGTGTGTACTGCACTACATAGGGTGGTGGGGTGGGGGTGTCGTATGAAAAATGTTAGCACGTTAAAAAAAGTAGCTCGCTACTAATACTATGAGAGTCTGTATTTGCGACAACCACAAATTTCACTATTTCTTTACTTTAACCATCTACCTAACCCTATCCCTAACCCTAGAAAAAAGTGAAATTTGTGGTTCATGCTCAATGTTGCAAAATGCCACAAATACAGACTCATAGGTAGCGAGCTACTTTTTTTAACGAGCTACCTTTTTTCATGTGACAGGGGGTAGTCCTATTGGATAATGGCCTTTTTCATGACTGCGATTAATTATTCAAGAAAGATAATTAGCTAAGAAAGTTGATAAGATACAGCTTAATGTTTGGTAAGAAAGGCAGGTGTGAAAATGTAAGAGGGGGGGGGGCACATCTTTACCTTTACCAAAAATTCAATCAGAGTATTCAGACATTTCATTTGTCCTGACACTGTGACAGGGGAGAACACAATTGACATTTTCAATTTTAATAGGTCAATGTCCTATGACTGGGTCCTGAGGACATCACTGAAAAATTAGCATTGATTCATTTTTTAATCTTTTAATGTATGTGTGTGTGAGTGTGTATCACTGTATGTCTGGCGATAAGCCCGCTACTTATGTCTCAGGCCCAATAGCCTGAATAGGTCCTAATCTGGGACATATTGGGCCTAGTGTTTCAAAAGTTAGCCCGTTGTGTCCTAGGCCTCACAAAGGACCAACTGTAATTTTCATGATTCCATTAGGACCCTGGCCCAATACGGCCCAGCAAATTTGTGTACACTTGCTTTTGTTTGTGTGTTATGTTCATAGTACCTATGGTGGTGGTTTGCATGTGTAACTGTGTATGTCTGTGTGTTTGTGTCTGTGTGTGTGTGTGTACACACGTGTGTGTGTGTGTGTGTGCAACAATAACAATAACAGCAATGGTTTAATCAGTTTTTGCAAGGCCATCTGGCCCATATGAACAGGAGAAACACCAGCCGCCTTAAGGCTCTTGTGAGGTCTTTTGTGGCCCAGACTGGTTCCTACCGAGAGTGAGTGTGCTGTGGACTCAATGGGAAGACTGGAACCACACAGTCGAGCTTCATCTACTTTTCGGATGTGTATTGAGAGTGTTGCTTGAATTTCCTGCACAACACTGCAGGTGTCTGTTTCTCCCAGACCTGGTGGACAACAGGATAAATTTTATGAGCGTTGAGGACAGCCCTGTCAGTGTCACAATATCTCAATCCGTAATGGACTACTCTGACCCACGCCCGGGTGCGTTTGGTCAAGGACAGTGGCATCGGTGGATTCATGGGAACCGTCGTTGGACGGATGTGGTGGTGCCCTCAGAGGTGGACCTCACTCATGTGGGCTCCGCGACTAAGCAATTATTGTCGTCAGTAGGGGGCTTAGTAGGTGATGTCCTGCATATGTTGGATTAGAACAGGCTCCTCTGAACTCCAACAAAGTAACCTGGCAGCAGTGCTGTGTCTCTGGTAGTTGCCTCTGGACGGCCTTACATTGATCGCTCCCCATGGACCGCGGGTTTCAGGGACCTGTGGCCGGACAATCCGGGGTAGGGTCTGGGGTAGTGCCACTGGATGACTCAGGCTATGGGGAAAAAACCATCTCAAAACAACAGGAGAAACGAATAGTGCTCACGAAGTTTAGCATGCAAGAGACTAGAGAGAGAGAGAGAGAGAGAGAGAGAGGGCAAGAGAGAGATAGAGAGAGGGTGAGAGAGAGAGAGTGTATGTTTGTGTGTGTCCTGGCCCCAGGTTAACTATTAGTATTAATGCATGCATACATGTGTATGACTTTAATCGAGAATTCTGATCGCTTCTCGGCCTTTTGGCTAAGACAGTGATTCAGGAACATAATTTTTTGTTTATGCCATGGTTGGTTTGTTCAGCCCGTCGTACATGGCGAAAGTCGATACGCAACGTTAAACTGAACTTCCATCTGTATGACTTTCTCTTCCCCTCCCCTCTCTCTCTCCCTCCCCCCCCCCTCTCTCTATGTGTACATGTATGTGTATGTGTGTATATAGGGGATATTAAATGTTTGTGTGTTTGTGAGTGTGAATGACCCTCTCTCTGGCAACTACTGAAGCATTATACTTTTATTTATAGCGGACGTACATATCGATATAAGCACTGAAGAGGTTATCATGCTCATGATGTATGAGATTGAATTGTATGTCAACAGGAGTCAACCATGAACTGAAGCCTGAACTCAACTGTAAGCATGATCTGAGTGATACGGTGGAATTGTTGAAAGACATTGACTGAGTTGTCACTAATGTGAGCCATGATGGGGGCTGAAGGGCAGGCGACTCTTTACATGGCGGCTCTCTTCTGCGTCCTGTTTGTGACCACTAACTTCGTCAATAAGGTGGGTTGTCTGTGAATATTTTGTGGGTGAAGTAAGTCCTTTAAATTAGTTTGTGTTCGAAAATGTTGATGACCACTGGATTTTTGAAATTATCCCAACGAATTTTTAAAAACTATTTTACAGACTATTTTTGTATTTAATACAATACCGTATTTTTTCAGACTATAAGGGATTATAAGGTCCCCCAAAAAAACAACAAAAACAACAAAAACTTGATTTTGCTCTTATACTTTCTTGCTAAATTACTAGTCATATTATAAGGTGCAGGGGTCTCAGTCTGGGAAAAAAAAGTATCGCCTTATTGTTATAGTCTGTAAAATACGATACTTTTTTTCAGACTGAGGTGCCTTATTCCTCTTGTGCCTGACGCTCTGTGCTCTCAATCACCTCTGAAATCCTAACCCAAGGGACGTCACTCCGTACAAAAGGCGGGGTAGCGTCAGAAAAATAATAAAATAAAATATACCCTACCAGATTTTGTGGTTTTTTTTGTTTTGAATGTGTTGCCGAGATGTCTGTCTGAGTTGCAAAAGGAATTCCAAGATGTTATGGGGATGCATGGCTCCACAAAAAAATTCAAAATGCCAAAGTGTATTCGCAAACTGCATTCACTAGTCATTCACTGCCTACTTTTGCAGACTGTTGAAGCCTAAGACAACTGAAATGGAAATGTAGATCAAAGCCATTCACTTACCCTTTCACTTCACGATCTTATAATTCCTATCTTTCACAAAAAAGGGAATTTTCATCGCTGTCATCACTCAGTGGATGCAATAACGATTCATCATCCATGATGTAAAAGTCGGGAAAATGCCGATGTCAGTAACACGACTTCAAAAATTCGCATCGATCGAACAAACACAAGCTCGCTGCCGAAATAGGTCAGAATACACTCCTTACTCATCACTTCGCGATCTCATAAGTCCCATCTTTCACAAAAATAGGACTATTCATCGCTTTCCTCAGTCAATGAACGCCATAACTGTTCGTCATCCATATTGGAAATATCGCGAAAATGCCGAAGTCGGTCACTAATTTTCAAAAATTCATATCGTTCAAACCAATCGGCCTAGAAGCCATTGCAAGCAACAGGACGGAAGTGTAATCTATAGCGAAAGCGAGGCTGAAGCACTCACGTGGCTGCCATGTGATAGAAACAAAATGGAAGCGCCCAAACCGGCCACGTGGAATCCGTACGTTCCCGATCCAATTTTTTTTTTAACGTTCACGACCGTTCACCGCACAAGAGAGTTATACTATGATTAACAACAATAACAATTACATGTATGAAAAAATCTGAACTTTGTGTAAAATTTGGGGAATGCACCGTATATTATAAAAAATATAATAAGGTGTGCATTATAGTCTGAAAAATATGGTAACTTGAAATTGAATATTTATATTGAATATATGTAACTTTATTGAATATATATAACTTTACGTCAGTGTTGTTGCTATGTAGGGTCATCATTGTACGTCATTATTTTGTTTGTTTACGTGTGACTCTCTTTACCAGTGTGTCATTCCTGAAGAAGAGAGGACACCCTCTCGAAAGCTTGAAATTAAAATAGAACCACCACAGATTTGTTGGAGTTTTTTTTCATTTTGTGTATTGAATATATATATATTTTTTTTACCAGGATAACCCAACGAGCCAGCAACCATAACCATCCATAATTCAACTAAACTAGGCCTAACACATCCCATGTCACTAGCCTGTCACAACCAGGTCCAGTTGAAGACCAACAAGCCTCCATCAATACGGTGTGCCACTCTTCTCAGAAACCTGAGTTTCTTTAAAATGCTACAAAAATATTATTTTGGCGCATTGTCAAGAGTGTCTCTATGATAAAATTCAAATGAAAATGTCCAGGCAAAGTTGTAGCTTATACACCCCCCCTCCCTCAACTTCAAATATTTTTTAACCCCTTGACTGCCACCAACATATTACGTACTGACCTGATGACATCACTGATGGTGTCATCAGATGAAGAGGAATAACCCTGATATGCTGGCTTTTGCTCTAACATAATCAAGAGAGTAATATCCCCAGACCATTTTCTCAGATTGGCTCTATCAGTTGTCTTTTTCATGTCATGATTTGCCCAATAACTTTTTCTTTAATTTTCTCTGGCAGTCAAGGGGTTAATTATTCTAAACAGAACACAAAACAACCATCTTCCAGTAAATCTTTTCTTTGTTTTTTCTTTTGCAGTACGTGCTGTCTATCCTTCGCTTCACTTATCCTACTATATTTCAAGGGTGAGTAATTGAAATTAAGAAGTGTAATCTTTATATTGTTGGTGATTTGCTGGTTCCTTTCAAGTTGATTGAGGAACATGTTAGTTTCCCCTTCTATTACATATATATTTTACCTGTGTTTAAACTTATGACTACACAGGACTCCCAATCGTCCCGCAAAACAAGGGGTCCCAGGGACTCCTTCACTTACAGCATAGAGGATCCTAGAGGCGGGATAGAGGATCCCAGTGGCATTGCGAATGATAAAAAGAATATTTCTAGTGCATCCCTGGGACCCCCTGCACATTCTTTTAGAGGGTCCTTTAGAATTGTAGTACTTCATAGACCCCCAAATGGGGGTCCCTGGGAGCCCTGGTACAGTTAAAACAATTTGATTAATTTGGTCAAAGGATGAAAAGCTGATAATACTTTATTGATAATTTAATTTGATTTATTTAGAGAAAGAGGAGCAAAATTTGACGAGGATATGAACTAGGAGAAATCAAAGAAAATAGAATATGGACAAAAAGAACACCCCAAAACAAAAACACCACCAACAACAGCAGCAAAACTTTGAAAGCAAAGTTATGAAAATTTCAAGGAATCTGTTTGAGAGTATCGAAAGTTTATTAAAATAACAGAAATCTATCAAGTTCATTTTGTACCAACAGTACAAACTTCAGTATAGCACATTTAAACAATGATGAGAATGATGATGAGGAATATGGCAATGATGATGATGATGATGCCGGAAGTCATGATTATGGTTGTGATTAGAAATGATAAGTGAGAACAACAAATTAATTCATGTCACAATATTGATGACATTGATAATCACATTCAAATCGTTTCAATACATCTATTAATTAAATTGAAGCGTTTTTTACGTAACAGAAAAAAATCAATTAAGTTGCAGTCAGATATAGTCATAGTGTGCATAGACCCCAGAATTCAGACCACTTTTTTGAAAAATTACTACAAAATACGCAGTTGGTGTTGATCTGAATCTGACTCGTAACGCTGAGCTATCCAACTGGATAATTATACAGCGTGGTGTGGAGCATCAAGAAGAAAAATAAAACAAAATGAAAGAAGCAACTGAAAAGAAATGAACTAAAAATATAGAGATCTCCCCAGCGTTTCATGGCTCCAGTCAGGCCAATCCGGCTACCGTAACGGCCCCCAGGGACAAACCCCCTGACCGGCACAGCCCCAACCTTCTTAACCACTTTTTGCTGGGGAGGGAGTGATAGGTTTAGAATGAGAGATTGAGCTCCTGCTTGAAGTGTGCCAAGCTAGGAGTTACTCATCTCTCTTGACTGCCAGAGAAAATCAAAGAAAAAATCTTTGGGCAAATCATGACATGAAAAAGACAACTGATAGAGCCAATCTGAGAAAATGGTCTGGGGATATTACTCTCTTGATTATGTTGGAGCAAAAGTCATCATATCAGGGTTATTCCTCTTCATCTGATGACATCATCAGTGATGTCATCAGGTCAGTACGTTGGTGGCAGTCAAGGGGTTAAAAGTACACTCGGTAAAGTACCCCAAACTGAATTTCTTAGCTTTTTACTAGCCACCATTTTGATGACAGCTGTTCCGTAGTGACTGAATGCAGCTCGCTGAGATAAGCCCCAAATGGCTAAGGGAAGGAATCAAAGCATAAAAATGAGTTGACTTTCAAAAGTAAGCTCCCTTGAATAACGCTATCTGTATGTGTTAAAAAAAAAGAAGAAGGAAATTCCGACAGCAGTCGTCTGCTGTCAGGACCTGAACAGAGACTGACAGTGACAGCAGACGTCTGCCGTTAGGACCTGAACAGAGACTGACAGTGACAGCCGACATCTGCCGTTAGGACCTGAACAGAGACTGACAGTGACAGCAGACGTCTGCCCGTCATGACCTGAACAGAGACTGACAGTGACAGCAGACGTCTGCCCGTCATGACTCCAATGAGTTAATGGAGCAATTACAAACCAAATGTTTCAGATGGCAGACCTTGGCGGGTGCGTGTGTACTCAAGTCTTTGATGATCTCGGGACACATGGAGCCTCTACTGAAAGGGGTGGACAGGTAGAGTACTATGCAGCAAAGTTAGGGAAGAGGGGTGGGGGTGGGGGTGGGGGTAATGGATGCAAAGGGAGGACTGTAGAGGAGGGCGTGGGGTTGGGGACAAATACATGCATGGGTAAAAGTAGTTCAGGCCTGCTCCTGAAATCGGGATTGGAAAAGCTGATAGAAAGAGTCATCAGGATCGGCCATCTTGTTATCTGGATCCACGGTCTTATAAATTCAAAGATGAAACAGTGAGGCTAAGAGAGGATAATAGTGAAATGAACAAGGGGGTGGTCCCCTGTGGGGGTACCGGGGGGAGGGGTGTGTGCGTTCTGCTTTTGTGCGGCATTTCCAAGACTAGAAGCCTGTGGTATTCTTGAAAGTTGAATTAATATTTTGGGGGTACTTTTTGTATTTGGTGCTTTATAGTCACAGAGGCGTCTCTGTGAAATTCGGGTTGCTCCCACCTGGAGAGCGCGTCGCAGCCAGAGGCGAGCAATCCATTTACATTTTTTTTTTTGCATGCGATTTTTGTGTGACTGATAAGGAAGGAAAGGGGGTAGGGGGGGGATACATTTTGATCATATGACAACTTTTTCGATGCCACTGGGTTTAACGTGTGCTAAGTGCATGGGCATGGTTCATCCGAAAGACTCCACATTCAGACCATAAGGCCTAGTGTAGAGTGAGAGGAAAAATCCCCTGTACCCAGGTTCGAACTCGGGTTTATCGTGCACGAGACGAACACGTTACCTCTGTGCCACTCTACACTGCATATTAAGTTTGCGTATAATAGTCTTCTCTGCCTTGGTTGCTGCGCTGTTGTTTTTGGTGAGAGGTAGAGTAGAAACAGGTCTGCGCATTGGTGGGGTGCGCACGAACCCCACCTTGAAATAGTAGAGATTGTAGAGAAACGCGTCATGCTTGCGCCATTGTTTGTGCCACTAAAAGGCATCAAATTATGGTATATTATCTAAAGACCCTATTGTCTTAGTTTTGTGAAGTAAGGGTAGACCTTATGCTATATATGTCACAGGAGAATCCCCAATACTGCAGATGGCTTTTTCTACCCAGGTAAATTTAATGGGAATCTTTTGCTGAAATATGGCTGGCGGTGAAAGGGTTAAAGAGGTTTGCCTGGTTGGTTTTGCAGACATAGTCTAGCGCCCTGGGTGCCCGGCATGATGTTGTTCCTGGTGTCTATTTATGCTGGTTCCAGGGCCCTCACCAGTTTGGTGAGTTGGAAGGGTTGTTTGAACAGTGTGTGTGTGTGTGCGTGTGTGTGTGTGTGTGTGTGTGTGTGCATGCATGGATGCTCCTCCTTGCAGGATGTCCTGAATTGCAGGATTTTTAAATTGCCGGATTATGAGAATTTGAGAAGCAACAATTTTCTTACGCACACACACTTGTACAATAAAAAGGGACTATATAAGCATTTGCTATATTCAAAGGAATGTAGCACTTGTACTAGTCTAGAGGGGTGAAAAAAGAGCAGTAAATGTGTGTGTGTGCTGTTCCTGCAGTCCGTCGGGGCTGCCCCCTTGCAGGATTTTTTTTAATTTCCCAGGAACACCCATGTGTGTGTGTGTGCGTGTGCGTGTGTGTGTGTGCGTATGTGTGTGTGTGTGTGTGTGTGTGTGTGTGTGCATGTGTGTTGTTCATGTGAGTGCATGAATGCGTGAGGGAGCTTGTGTGCATGTATGCATGTATGTGTTTGTGTTTTGCACGCTCAATTGTGTGTGTCCATGAATGTGTGTGTGTGTTTTTGTGAATGTGCTGTCTGTATCAGTACATGTGTCAGTGTGTGTGTGTGTGTGTGTATGTATGAGTGTGTATATGTGTGTGTACATGTGTGTGCGCACATGTGTATGTGTGCTTGTGCGTACATGTGTGTATGCACATGTACATTTATGTCAATTATTGTTTGCTGTTTATGACTTCCACTTTTGTTTTTGCCTTTGTATTTTTTGAATTTCGGTAACAATTTGCTATTTTGGTTTTTTCTCTCCAGCCAGTGGCAGTGTTTTTCTCCTTACAGAACACGGTGATAGTGTTCAAAGTGATCACCCAGCTCATTCTACATAGGCAGGTAATGACCATTCTCCTCCTCTCAACTTCACCTCTCATTCACTGCTCTTTTTAGATTGTTTGACTGGATTATCTCTAGCTTCAGCGTGCTTAACCCCTTGACCACCAGAGAAAATTAAACAAAAAATCATTGGGCAATTCGTGCCATGAAAAAGTCAACGAATTATAAACTTTCTTTTCCCAGACCCCGTAATAATGTTTTTAAATCTAGTTTTGTATTCTCGGGGGGGTATGGCCTGGAACAATTTATCTTCTCCTTTAAAATCATGCTCCTCGAGGCAAGCCTTTATGAAAGCACTTAAAGCTAAGATGTTGGAAGCTCTATGAAACCGTCTCTGTAACTTTAAAAATGAGCGTCTAACGTGTCATAACACTTCGGTATTGATATTACTTGAATCATGCGATGTGTGTGGTTTTTTCTTTGCTTATTTGCTTGTCTGAATCTCCCAATCTATTCTATCATGTTACCGTTTCACTACGAATGAGTTATCTCTTCCAATTTGGAGCTAATGCCAATTACCAAAGACCAAAAAAGTCTTAGTCTTCACAAGACTAACTTACTTCCCTTGGTCTGGTTTAGCAATACCACTGAGCTGCTGTGGATCCCCTTCCTGACGTCACTTCCGGGGAGCCAACTTTGAATCATAATAAATTTTTTCCAATTGGAGCTGCCATGTTCTTTTTTGCTCTGCAAATTTAATTCATTTTCAAGCTATTTTCCTTGCCATTCTACCTTCTTTGTGTTCCCTTTTGCCCCTTGGGTAACAGGTATTGTCAGTGTATAATTTTAATTTGATTTTTGGGATCGAATTTTGGTTAAAGGAAAATTATTTGATTGTTGTTTGACACCGGTTTTGTGCCCTCGTTGTTAACATGTCGGACATCGGTGTCACTTCTGTGCCTTCTGCTTCTACTTCGTCGTCTAAGCAGTCTAGGGATGAGAAAGGGAAGTTCCTTTCTACCCCTACCCCTAGTTCTAGTTCTAGTTCGAAGAAAGAGTCTAGTTCTAAGTCTAGGTCGTCTTCTTCTTCTTCGTCTTCGAAGAAGAAAGTGCCCCCCCCTCCCCCCCTCCTTCCCACTCATTCTTCTTCTAGTACTTCTGCTGTGTCGGTGCCGTCTGTGGAGCAGACGGAACATGTCATTTCTTTAGTAGATTCCTCTACTTTAGTCTCCGATATGCTGGCAGAATTACAGAACAAGGGTTTAGTTTTGGTCCCGTCCTCTTCTTTGGTTTCGATGTCAGGTGGTTCAATGAGGCCCACCACGACTAGGACAAGTACAAAACTTGACTGTGACTCAGTACCATTGGATGAACCGCCAAGTTTGGCGGATGAGAACCTCAGAGACAGAGTGCCTTACCATTCTCGAAGTTTCGACGGATTTGAAACGGCTGTTTCAACCTCTTACTCGACGGACCAACTGGCCAGTTTGGAGAGGAAGACCGGCATACCGATCTTCCCAATGGATGAAAATCTCGACGGACACTTCTCTGACCGTCGGGAACGGACACGGACGGACACGGTACCGGTCTACGACTCCCGTTCACGTGAGTGTGTGATTCCACGGATGGATTCTCCCAGAAACTGGCAAATTCGTAACTCTAGACCTGTAAGTCCGCCCGGTTTGTCCGGGAGCGGCAGCATGGCGCGGGGCTGGAAGAAGTCCGGTCATGTGCGGTCCCAAACCGGTACCCGTCATGGGGACTCCGGCCGCCCGTGGGGCGAGGCAGATAACGGCTCCGTCATCCGTGAACCAATGAAACACGGTCACGTGACACTAGAAACTGCTACCCGTACCGGTAGCACCGTGCCCGTGGGCACTGTCGGCACGGACCGCATACGGACAACGTCCGTTGACCCGTCAGAACGAACTATGCTGTCACGGCGCAGAACAGTCTCTGCTACGGAGAGATTTTCAACGGATGAAACTCCGCATGGGCTTCCCTCTAGGAACTCTGGCCTGGGTCTACATGTTTCTCCTGTCGAAGATGATTTTCTTCCGCCTTACTCCGAGGATGACAGCGAATTTGACTCAGCAGTGAGAGACGAAGTTCGTCGGGTCATGCGCGAGAGATTTTCCGATCATCAACACCCTGGTGACGAAACAGATCAGGACGTTGATCGTTTCTCACGGGTGGAGCAGGGCAGCTTCTGTTCTGAGCCCCCTGTACAAGTGGAACCAGTTCCTTCTACCGGGAACTACCAAGGCTACTTGGATATTCTCCGTCCATACTGTCAGGACATCAAACCGATGCCTCTTTCTGAGTCGAATTCCAGCAAGGAACAGCCACAGTTTTTCGGAGAATTACAGGCTCCGAAAGAAGCAAGACTGGCTCTTCACACTTCGCCGTTTATTCGCCAAGAGCTTCGACGTGCCGACTCTATTCTCTGGACTCAGCCTCAGATTCTGACCGAGGAGGACGACGGTCCCCCTCCACGTCAACCGGACCCAATTCCTTCTCGTGCGGGGACATTCCTGAAGAAAGACTTCTTCCCCCCGTTTCAGCTATCCAGTACCTTTGTGCCTGTGCCTTCGCACTCGAGTGTGTCTCCTCAAGAGAAACAATCTCTGGATTTTAGGCCACAGAGAGGACAATCGACGACGGTCTCTTTCTCACAGTCCTCGTTTAACAACTTGGAAAGGTCGTCTTACGCTGTTCTCCGAGCCGCTTCTCTCGCTACCTCCATGCTGCAGACTCTGTCCCAGATAGTGGGCTCCACCACAACGGCTAAACCAGAAGATTTCAGCCTGCTTGAGTCCATAGATGAACGGGCATTGGGTGTTTGTTTGGCTTCGCTCAACAAAGCAGTGAACTCGATTTCGTCAGTGGCTTCTAGCACCAGGGTTCAACTGGCTGCGACTTACAGAGACTCTGTGGTCCGGGCTTGTAAACTCCGACTGGACCTCGAAGAACGCTCCACGCTACGTTCCTGCCCGTCCCATCCTTCCGCCACCTTCCACCCGAACACGGTCAAGGACGTTCTGGAAGGCTCCAAGAAACGGAGGAACGATCTCTCTCAGGAACAGCTCATGATGTGGGCTCGTAAGGCTGCGAGTCAGAGTTTTGCCGCTCCTCAACCTAAGCGCGCACGCACAGAGTTCAAGCCAGCCAGTCACACTCCCTCCAGGATGATGTCTTCTAGGGGTCGTGTTTCTCGCTTCCCCTACAACCAGTCTTCAGGTCAGCGCCACCGTCCCGCTTTCCAGTCCACTCCCCCCTCTTCAGCCCGTGGTTCCTCGTTCTCAGGACGTGGATCGGCTGCTTCGGGTCCGCCCCGATTCAGCCGTACCGCGTTCTCGGGGCGGAAACAGCCTTTTCATTAAAGCCCGCTCGATCTGTGGAGGGTCCAGGTTTTTCGGCCGATACAAGCGTTGGTTCTCTGTGGGAATGCCTTCCTTCATGGGAACGTTTGGTCGAAAATACTTGGATCCTTCAGGTCGTGAGGGCAGGCTACAGGTTCCAGTTTACTCAGGAACCTCCCCTGTCCTCTCACCCAATCTCCTTCCCAGCACCCCAAGACCGGGCAAAATTCGAAGCTCTCGACAAAGAAGTCGCCTCTCTACAGCAGAAGGGAGCCATCATTCCAGTGGCCCCGGTGGACTCGGGGTTCTACTCTCGCCTGTTTGTAGTCCCCAAAAAGAACGGAGAGTTTCGCCCTGTCTTGGACCTTTCCCCTCTGAACAAGTACATCCGTACGGACAAGTTCAAGATGGAGACAGCCGCTTCCATCCGTCTGTCCATTCTTCAGAACGATTGGGCTACATCCATCGACCTGCGCGACGCATATTTCCATGTGGGCATTCACCCGTCGCGGCAGAAGTTCCTTCGCTTTGTCTGGAGGCAACAGACGTTCCAGTTTGTGGCCCTGCCCTTCGGCCTGTCGCCAGCCCCTTGGATTTTTACGAGAGTCACCAAGGAACTTGTGCGGATTGCCAGGGCACAATCCATCCGCCTTCGCGTCTACCTGGACGACTGGCTTCTACTGGCGTCCTCTCGCGCACTCTGCTTGAGTCAAACGGAAACCCTGCTTCTCTGGGGTTTCGTATCCACGACATCAAATCGGATCTGACTCCATCAACCTCTTTCAACTACCTGGGCATGTCTTTCGACACCGTCCAATTCACCGTTCGGCCGTCAGACAGCAGGATTCTAGCCCTCGTGGAGTCGGTCACTGCCCTCAGACAGAAAACCTCAGCTTCTGCCCGCCAGTTACTCCGTCTACTCGGACTGATGGAATCAGTAGCGGACCTTCTTCCTCTGGCTCGGGTCCACAAACGGCCACTGCAACGCTTGCTGGCTCAGAGAAAGATCTCTCGCCTTCAGCTGGAACACCAAGTGATGCTAGGGGACTGGTTTCTAGAGGCAACCGAACAGTGGACAGACCGTGCCTGGGTCAACCAAACGGTTCCTATCAGACCTCTTCAGCAACAACTGTTCCTTCACACGGACGCTTCCAAAACTGGTTGGGGTGCACACCTCGACGACAGGGAGGCTTCAGGCAAGTGGACTCTCGCAGAGACACTCTTTCACATCAATCTGCTGGAATTGGAAGCGGTGGCGAGGGCCCTCAAGTCGTTTGCAGTTTGTCTCACCGGCAAGTGGGTCACCGTTTGCGGCGACAATACGACAGCCCTGTCTTACCTGCGCCGTCAAGGTGGAACACGATCGCCTGCTCTCTCGAGAAAAGCGGAGGAGATCCTTCTGTGGGCTCAAGCCAAACAAATCTCCCTGTCGGTGGAGTATGTCCCGGGAAAACTGAACGTTTTAGCGGACCAGCTCAGCAGAAAGGGCCAGATCCTACCCACGGAATGGACTATTGCACATCAGTCTCTCCTCCCACTGTGGTCCCTCTGGGGGAAACCGCACGTGGACCTGTTCGCCACGAGGTTCAACTGCAGGCTGCCGGTCTACGTATCACCTATGAGGGACCCTCAGGCACTAGCGCGCAACGCCTTCTCGATGCCCTGGACAGGAATGTCGGCGTATGCATACCCTCCAACGTCTCTCCTACCCAAGGTACTCGAGAAATACAGCCGCGATCTACCCCGGCTGATCATCATCGCCCCATTCTGGGAGACCAGCCCTTGGTTCCCGGAGCTCACCAGCCTCTCACACGTTCCAAGCGTCCCTCTTCGTCTCACAAAAGACACTCTGCTTCAGCCACGCACGGGAGTCGGCCACGCCAACCCCCAACTGTTTCAGCTGACCGCATGGCTACTATGCGGTCAGGCCTGCGAGCACGCGGACTCTCAGAACAAACTGTGGACTTAGTACTCAAGGCGAGACGACAGAGTACTAACAAACTATATGACATACGGTGGGCCTCATGGTATGGTTTCTGTTTGTCCCATGGCATTTCTCCGTTAGATCCTTCCGGTCCGGAGTTTACTCAGTTTTTGGCTCACCTCCACCAGAACCGCGGCTTATCCGCTCAGACGTTAAATGGATACAAGGCTTCTGTTGTGCATACTATAACGGTAGCTACGGGCAAGAGAAATCCTTCTTTTTCCTTAGCTATTGAACTTTCACATCTGATTGATGCAGTCCGCAACAAGTCTGTGTCCTCGGGCGTTCGCCTTCCTCAGTGGGATTTGTTCGTTGTTCTGTCCTTTCTTCGGGATCAATGTGAACCTTTAGCATCGTTGTCTTTCAAGTTGTTGACATACAAGACAGTTTTTCTATTGTCTTTAGCTACGGCTAGGCGGGTTAGTGGCGTCCATGCTCTTAGCGGTCTAGGTTCGGATATTGAGTTCAATTCTTCGGATCAATCCATGACACTGTCTTTTCTTCCGGAGTTTCGTGCTAAGAACCAGTCCGCTCAGGCGTCCTCTCCTTCAGTGACAGTTCAGAGTCTTTGCACCATTCTGGCTCCTGATGACACCGACAGATTCCTATGTCCAGTTAGAGCCCTTCGGTTATACTTGAAGAGAACTTCTCAGTTCCGAGGGCACAAACGACGCCTGTTCGTTTCACTGAATGACAAATACATGAAAGACATTTCGAAATCCACCATTTCTAGGTGGCTGATAGATGCTATAAAATTAGCATACTCAAACGCTGACAAATCCTTGCCCCAAAACCCCCTGAGAGCCCATGAAATTCGGGCTATCAGCTCCTCCTTGGCCATGATCAAGGGTGTGGCCTTATCCAGCGTCTTGGAGGCCGCCTACTGGAAGTCAGAGACCACGTTCTTGAACTTCTATCTACGACATTTCTCCGCCAGGAGACAAAATGATACCTACGGCATCAGGAAGCTGGTGCTGGCACAGACCCCTGTCTCCTTGGTCTAACGGTAATTTATGTTGTTATTGTTTATTGGGATGCATATATATGTATATGCCTGTTGGGGGAATGAAATTATATGTTCATACGGATGCTTCCGGTGCTATCACGGGGATACCCTGGGTAATCCCGCTTTTTGGATATAATGGGTATGAAATGTTTGCTCTTTGTTGGAAAGTTAAAAATTCAACAATGTTTTTTCTTACCCACCTCCTCGTTGGGAAACAACTCATTCGTAGTGAAACGGTAACATGATAGAATAGATTGGATGATTTTAGTTAATATAACTATCTATTCTATCTATATACTTACCGTTTCACTACGATCAAAGGTTCCCACCCACCTCCCTCCGACGAAAACATCGTTGCGAGTCGATTAGTCAAAAAATTTATCATGATTCAAAGTTGGCTCCCCGGAAGTGACGTCAGGAAGGGGATCCACAGCAGCTCAGTGGTATTGCTAAACCAGACCAAGGGAAGTAAGTTAGTCTTGTGAAGACTAAGACTTTTTTGGTCTTTGGTAATTGGCATTAGCTCCAAATTGGAAGAGATAACTCATTCGTAGTGAAACGGTAAGTATATAGATAGAATAGATAGTTATATTAACTAAAATCATCCATTCTCATTCATGCTTTTTTATTTTTTTATTTTTTTAACTTTAGCTCTCTTCGTTGTTTGCCCCTCCCCCCTCCTCCTCCTCCTTCTTGTTCTTCTTCACCTCCTTCTCCTTCTTTTTGTTCTTCTTTTCTAATTGCATGTAAACATTTATTAATCATATTATTTTTGATTTTATATAAATGGCTTTTTATGTATGTTTTGTCTAATTAAGAATTGTATGTTTTCATGTGATGGTTTGTACACTGATTTGCCTTCATTCTTTGTTGTTATTTTGTTTCTTGAGGACAGGATGTAAAAAAGCTTTTAAGCTTATTCCTTTTATCCTCAATAAAGATCATTTTGACTTGACTTGACTTGACTTGACTTGACTGATAGAGCCAATCTGGCAAAATGGTCTGGGGATATGGATGTCTTGACTGTTAGAGCAAAAGCCAGCATATCAGGGTTATTCCTCTTCATCTGATGACGTCATCAGTGATGTCATCAGGTCAGTTCGTAATACGTTGGTGGCAGTCAAGGGGTTAACGGTTGACAAACTTTGCTTCAGAATTGTCAAATGATTTGAAGGTTTGCTTTAGAATTGTCTGAGGATTTGCAAACCTACTTAAACTGTCTGAGGATTTACAGACTTAGCTTGCTTGATAACTGTCAGACGATTTGAAAATTTGCTTGAGATTTGTTGAACAATTAAGAAAGTTGAACTAAGCTTTTCTTGAATATCAAAAATGGCTTGTGGATTTGCAAACTATAGAAGATAGTGCATTGACAGATGGATTTTTTTCTGGTTTAATAGTTCTTGGTTTTTGTTTATATTTTAGTTTGTTGTTGTTGCTACATACATTGCAAAAATATTTCATTTTTGAAGCGTGTTTATGAACTGATATAAATGGTGCCTCCTTAATACACTTACAGTTGTCTGGGTGGAGATGGGTTCTGTTCTTTGGCCTTCAGAGGATTCTACTTTTGATGGTTTTAATTTTTACAGCCTGTTTATGCACGACTGGTCTCTCTCTCTCTCTCTCTCTCTCTCTCTCTCTCTCTCTCTCTCTCTCTCTCTCTCTCTCTCTCTCTCTCACACATATACACACACACACACTCATTCAGTCACACAGTCAACCCTTTGTAATCCATTGAACCTCCAGCTGCTGTCCTGGTGGTCGTACATGATGCTGATGACCGTGCTGTTCTCTGCACTGGGCGTGTCCATTGCTGATCCACAGGTAACCCGATTCATTTCATTAACCCCCCCCACACACACATGGCGATACCAGGGGGTGGTGGGGGTGTCTTTCGTAAAAATAGTTCCCCCCCACAGGGCTCCCAGTGACCCCCAAATGGGGGTTTATGAAGCACTAAAAATCTACAGGACCCTCTAAAAGAATGTGCAGGGTGTCCCCGGGATGCACTAGAAAAAATTCTTGTTAGCATTCGCAATGTCATTGGGACCCTCTATCCCGCCTCTAGGACCCTCTATGCTGTCAGTGAAGGAGTCCCTGGGACCCCTTGTTTTGCAGGACGATTGGGAGCCCTGGTCCCCACCTTATGGCAGTTCTGTGCTTGTAACTTCCTCTAATCTGTTACTCTCTTTGACTCTGCCTTTTCCCTTTGCTTCCTGTCATCTACTATCTTTCTGCCTAATTGGTCCATTCTCTTGTCCTTTACTCAAGAAATCCCTAGAAAGCTTTTCTCCAGCCGAAGACGGACATGCTGGGCCCAACTATTTCTTAGTTAGGCGCGTAACGGCAGCATGACGCATCTGCGCTCATGATTTACAGGAGACTGTCTGGGTGATAGACGGAGAAGAAGAAGAAGATTAATTTTACTAGAAGCTGCGAATGGTTAGTCGCCCGTTCATAATCCGACAGGTTTGCGAATGTGGGGTTTGAATCCCGTTTGGTCAGTGGTGTCGTGTCCTTGGGAAAGACACCTGTCTGCTGTTTCCTCACTCCATCCATGTGCACCGTATTTTTCGGACTATAAGGTGCACCTGATTATAAAACGCACCCCCCAAATTTTACACAAAACTCAGATTTTTTGTTGTTCTTTCTTACTATATCAATAGTCATATAAGGCGCATGGATCTGGGAAAAAAAAGTATCGCCTTATAGTCTGTCAAATATGGCAAATGGGTACCTAATATAAGTGGGGGTGGGTGGGTTCCTTCCAATGAGACTTAAAACAGATGACTCCTGTGTGAAGACAAGATCTTGCACACCCATTAAATCCATTCCACTATTCGGTAAGAGAAGACTGTTGTGCTGGTGGGATGGACATGCGTACGAAAAAAGAAAAGGTAGTGCTGCAGTGACGGCAAAGCACCCTCCAGGTGGGAGCAGCCCGAATTTCACAGAGACAGTCTATGTGACTAGACAGTGATACCAATACCAATACCTTTACCCAGATAAACCTTAATACATTCAGGTAGACCTTAGCTTACCCAAGTAAGCCATAATTAACAGAGAAAGAAATAGTGAGGCAAGGAGAGAGAATAATAGTAAAGTAAGGAAAGGTAACTCCCTCTGAAATTAACTCTCCACCAAAAGTTATTTTGGGCACCGAGTCGCCTCAGAAGCAACAGCCACATTGAGACAGACCCCAGGTTCATCCTCAAAACAGGATGACCCAGGACTGCCTATATAACCACCACCCACACAGTACACAACAACAGTGGTGGAGAGAATTTGTGCACCAACAAATCAACATTGATTCAAGGGTGGCATAGCCTTCTAGCCTTGAGTTATGTTACACCGAAGCAACACACAACACAGTGTACAGTGTTTGTATACAGACTCTGAAGTGTTCCATACGACAAGGCCCACCCCCCACATTTCAATAGTCTTTATACTAATAGTTACTCACTGTATTATTACCGGTAGTCATGTTACAAATATCAGACGCAGTAGTCTCACTCTGGAAAACCAGTACAGTGGAATCCGCTTAATCGACCACTTTTGGGACCAGGAAAAATATGGCCGATAAAGCGAATCGGCCGATAAAACGAACATCGAGATACTGTATGACGCAATTATGCAAGTCAAAAGCAATGACGTCAAAATTAAATGTTGCAGTTCAAATTCTTTCCCTTTTTGTGATGTATGTGTGTGTGTGTGTGTGTTTATTAATCCTACAACTTGACAGAAGCACGAGTAAAAGACAATGATTTTGTTTTCTTGAGTGCTTTTAACGCCATGCAGGGTCTTTCAATTGACAACAGCTCACCTTCCAACTTCACACTCAACCATGTAAATGTCAACAGCGTGTTGTCAGTTTGTCTGCCTCTGTTGTTCTCCCTCTCAAAAAGGGGTAAAAAGAAAAAATTAGAGAGAAAAAGTGGCCAATAAAGCAAAATTGAAGATTTCAGCTTTGGCCGTAAAAACGAACAAAATAACACATGCTTAAGAAGAAAAAATTCCGTTCCAGAGGAAATTGGCCGATTAAGCGGCTTTGGCCGATTATCCGATGGCCAATTAAACGGATTCCACTGTATGGTCAGTAAACTAAGTAATCCTTAATTGTAAAAGATACATTTTACAAAGGCACACACTGAGTGATCCAAGTGAAGCTTAGCTTATCCAGATAAACTTTAGTTTACCCTGGTAAACCTTATTTTGCCCAGGTAATCTTCATTTAATTGCTTTACAATTGCTTGAATTGTAAACCATAATTTATCTAGATAAACATTATTTCACTTCTTCGGTAAATATTATCAACTCCAAACTGAAGAAACTTGAAAAATAAGGAACATGTTATTTTTGAATCAATGAAGATGCGGTGTTTGAACCAACACTACTTCAATTGGTAACTTTTGTTTTCACAATTTGAAAGATTGGTGATAAAGGTAGTGCTATGCGCATATTTCTGTCATGCTGTCATGCTGTCATACGTACACAAAAAAAATCTTTAAAAAAACAACCTTTCATGAGCCAGTTAGTAAAGCTGTATGACATTATTTAAATGTGAAGGAAATGATGTTTTGAAAAGCCAATGTAAATGAATGATTTAATGGTATTAAATGTGACAGTAAAAAAGATATGAAGATGTTATTAGTTTTAGATTAGCATAATTAGGTTTGAGGCTTAATTGTTAGAGTCTCAAATTATTTTGTGGGAAACGGGTAAATAAACAGATCAGTTTGCCTTAACCCTTTCACCGCCAGCCATATTTCAGCCAAAATTTGCCATTAGATTTACCTGCCCAGGTAAAGAACAACATCCATCTGCAGTAGTGGGGATTCTTCTGTGACATACATGTAATAAAATAAGGTCTACCCTTACTTCCCAAACCTAAGACAATAGGGTCTTTGGATAATAGACCCCAATTTGATACTTTTTAGTGACATAGGTGTTAAATCACTGTGGTGCTAAAATGCGACTTTGGCGGTGAAAGGGTTAAATTATTAAGCAAGTAGAAAATAAAATTAATCAAAGGATAATAATGTGCTGCTTATTTTCAAATCTTGTTTCTGTTTTTGTGTTCAGTTTTCATCCGAGGGATACTTCTGGATGTGTCTTCATGTTCTCACCAATGGTAAGAAAATGCAGAGAGAGAGAGAGAGAGAGAGAGAGAGAGGGAGGGGGAGAGAGAGAGAGGGAGAGAGAGAGGGAGAGAGAGAGAGAGAGACAGAGAGAGAGAGAGAGAGAGAGAGAGAGAGAGAGAGAGAGAGAGAGAGAGAGAGAGAGAGAGAGAGAGAGAGAGAGAGAGAGAGAGAGAGAGAGAGAGAGAGAGAGGAGAGAGAGAGGGAGAGGGAGGGAGAGAGAGAGAGGAGAGAGAGGGAGGGAGAGAGAGAGAATTCTTGAAAATGAAATGATTTTAAAATATATCTGGAAAAATATGTATATATGATTAATATTCTTCTTCAGTAGCACTAGTAGTTGGTGACTCTTTTCAAAATTTGATGGGATATTTTGTGCTTAACTACAATTCCATTGAAATGACGCCTCTGTGATAATGTAAACAACCTATTAGGTATTAGGTACTTTATAGCCACAGAGGCGTCTCTGTGAAATTCGGGTTGCTCCCACCTGGAGAGCACGTCGTAGCCAGAGGCGCGCCACCCAACTTTTTTTCTTTTTTTTTTTTTGCATGCGAGTTTTGTGTGACTGATGAGGGGGGTAAATTTTGACCAAATGACAACTTTTTCGTTGCCACTGGGTTTAACGTGTGCTAAGTGCATGGGCACACAGGACCTCGGTTTATCGTCTCACCCGAAAGACTCCACGTTCAGACCGTAAGGCCTAGTGCAAAGTGAGAGGAAAAATCCCCTGTACCCAGGTTCGAACTCAGGTTTTCTTGACACGAAGCGAACGCGTTACCACTGTGCCACTCTACACTCTATTCGTTTGAAGTATTTGCCATTCTGTAATTTGTTGTCTATTTTGGGTATAGATAAGGCGCTATCAGCAGATAGGGCGCAGGAGTCAAAGTGCAGTACAAAAAAAAGTTGCGTCTTATAGGCTGAACATTTTTGTGATGCGATAATATTTTGTGAAGGATGAAACTATCTCCAAAGACCACATACCATAGATTGCTAGTTGCTTGGCGATACTTATGTTAACATTTTATGTTTTTGCTAATATGTTTGTGTTTGTTTTATCAAAATATAAACAAGTGTTAAAATGCCTGGTTCTGTTTTGTCGTATTTCAGGATTGTTCCATATGTACACCAATTTACAGAAGGAGAGGTTAAAACTGAGGTAAGGCTTTTCTTTGTTGCCGTTATCGTGCTGGTGGTTAGCTTGTTTTGTTTTGCGTCTTTCTTCTTCTTCTTCGTCAATCGCTCCGACAGGTTCCTGTCACTATGAGCGCAGATGCGTCATGCTGCCGTTATGCGCCTAAAAAATAGGCCCAGCATGTCCGTCTTCGGCTGCAGAAAATATTTGTAAGAATTTTTAGAAAAAAAGGTAGGGGAATGGACCAGCAAGGCAGAAAGATAGTAGATGACGGTAAGCAAAGGGAAAAGACAAGAGTCAAAGAGAGTGACAGATTAGAGGAAGCTACAAGCACAGAACTTCAGAGTCAAAGAGAGTGACAGATTAGAGGAAGTTACAAGCACAGAACTTCCACAAGGTGGGGGAACTGTTTGTACAAAAGACCCCCCGGTATCCCCATGGGGGAGGGGGTTGTGTCTTTGCAAAGCGTGTTCCAATCCACTTTGGTTTTGTATTTAAGTGCAAAGAAACTTGAGGGCGAACTGGACAACAAGGAGTCTGCAGAGAAGAAGACCCCCACCCCCACCCCCACCAAAAACTCCCTTCAATCAAGTGTTGGGCCCTAAACTCCTTACACTCTAAGGGTTCAGTTTGCATTTACCCAAAGATTATACCACAAGACTGGTGTCTCAGTGTTAATTCTACCTCTTCTTCTTCTTCTTGTTTAATAGCTAAGACAGTTTCCTGTCAATTATGAGCGCAGATGCGTCATGCTGCCGTTATGCACCTAGCTAAGAAATAGTTAGGCCCAGCAAGTCCGACTTCGGCTGGAGGAGGAAATCTTTTTGAAAGTGTTTACATAGACAATACAAATAAGTCATTATATTCACTACAATCAAATATGCATAAAATAATATTATTTAAACTTGAAAAAAAGGGGAAATCAGGAGAATGGACCAGTAATAGAGAAGCACACAGTGGCAGAAAGACAGTAGATGACAGTAAGCAAAGGGAAAAGGCAGAGTCAAAGAGAGTGACAGATGAGAGGAAGTTACAAGCACAGAACATCCAGAAGGTGGGAGAACTATTTAAGCAAAAGGCCCCCCGGTATCCCCCCGGGGGAATTCTACCTTTAAAATCAGGGGGTCAGAATCGGTGTGCGAAATATGTCTCTAAGATTTTTAGGACTGGAGTCTCTCCATAATTTTGTAGCATTTAAAAAAAAACACCTCTGCATCAGGTGAAAATTTGCTACATTTAGTGAAGCATTAGACCGTTTGCACACATAAGCGGATATTCCATGCGGAAACCTGTGCGCAATCCATAAATAAGTGAAACAAAGAAGGGAAAAGATTTGCGCACGTGTCCGAATTTCCCCTATATGCGTAAACTTTTATCCTTCTTTCCTCCACTTATTTAGGGTTTTCCGTACGGAACTTACGCGTCTAATGTGAACCCGGCCTTAGTTTGAAACCCAGTGCCTCACAGATGGCAGTTTTGAGTTTTACTTTCAGAGATACACATTTTTACTTTCAGAGATACACATTTTTACTTTCAGAGATACACATTTTTACTTGCAGAGATACACATTTTTACTTTCAGAGATACACATTTTTACTTTCAGAGATACACATTTTTACTTTCAGAGATACACATTTTTACTTTCAGAGATACACATTATGTGTGTCAAAATCAACACTGTGTCTGATTTTCTCCATGCTCATTCGCATTAATTAATGTGCATTTTTTGCAAGGCCTTGTTCTGCCATTAACCCTTTCACCGCCAACGTCGCATTTATGCACCACAATGGTTCAGCACCCATGTCACTAAAAGGCATCAAATCAGGGCCAGTTATCTGAAGACCCCATTTTCTTAATTTTGGGAGTTAAGGATAGGCCTAATGTTATAATACATGTCACAGAGGAATTCCCAATATTGCAGAGTTGTTGTTTTTTTTCTCTACCCAGACTAGTTTAATGTTATTTTTGGCTGAAAAATGGCTGGCGGCAAAAGGGTTAAAGCATTAAGTCACGCTGTATTTGTGATTTTAAAGATCGTTATTCCATTCTCAAGTTGCCAAGACTACACTAGCAGTGTCTTGCCTTGGCATGAGGCTGTGTCAGACCAGTTGACATAAGCTAGAACGCCAAGGCTACATCAAAATGTTATGCTCTGAATGGTTGTGCGGGGATTGTCTTAAAGCCACGACAAGCTCCCAGCATAACATCATCAGTCTAAAATCCCCCGAAGACGGAGTGTGGCTGCCCACATGGCGGGGTAATCAAAACCGGTCACACACGTAATGTTCTCATCCCTAGCTGGTGCATTTGTACTGAATTGTTCAAGTGCTCTGGCTGTTGGGATGATCCCTGGAGTCGTTAAGCCAGGGAACAACAACAACAACAACAACTAGCAGTGTGGCTGAGCTGATGACGGTGCAGTTTTGTGTTTGTGTTTCAGTGCCTTGGACCGCCTGTACTGCTGCTATATCTACAGGTGAGCCATTCGCTGTACTTTTAGGGCGTGTACGCTTATGGCTTGTACCCACATGTCGTCATATCCGGCCACAAGGAGCGTGCCATATTATGGGAGACCGCCATCTTAGTCAGTAACTTTGTTTGAAAAATGCCAGATCGATGCTGTTTACACACAAATCTGACTAAGATGGCGACACTTTCGTTGGAAGGGTCGAGATGCGCACGCAGGTTGGGGGGGGGGGGAGCCATATGCGGAAATAGGAAATGTTCGCAAAATAGCCAAGGGACGTAATTTTGCGGTTTGCGCGAGTGACCTTTCTTTAACTCATTCGCATCGCAACGATTTTGAATTGTTAAATAAACTCACAAATCATTCCAGCCATGCACACAAACAAAACATACATCAACAAAAGGAGAAATGAAAGAAGATTACATGTTTTTACTTCAGGGAAGTGGTAGATCAGACTTTTTAAAATATAGACTTTATATAGAAAAACTCTACACCGATGGGTTCCCTCCCCACAACGAGCCACTACAAAAGCAAAGTCAGAGGCAAAATTGTGATCTAAGGGAGCGAAGCGGGTTTAGAAGTGACCAAGGTGCACACAGATTACTTCCTTTGAAGCAAATGCATCAAATTGACAGCTATCTATTAATTCCGGACATATATGGCCGGAACGACTTGAATGAGTTAATTGTCAATAATCATAAAGTCCTACTTTTTTTTATGGGGGACAATCCAATTTTGTGGTGAAAAGGTGCATTCTATTTTTCTGAAAATCGTCTATTGCGGATGGGTTTCTGAGTGGAAAAGGTGGATGGGTTTCTGAGTGGAAAATGTGGATGGGTTTCTGTGTGGAAAATGTGGATGGGTTTCTGAGTGGAAAAGGTGGATGGGTTTCTGAGTGGAAAAGGTGGATGGGTTTCTGAGTGGAAAATGTGGATGGGTTTCTGTGTGGAAAATGTGGATGGGTTTCTGTGTGGAAAATGTGGATGGGTTTCTGTGTGGAAAATGTGGATGGGTTTCTGTGTGGAAAATGTGGATGGGTTTCTGAGTGGAAAATGTGGATGGGTTTCTGAGTGGAAAATGTGGATGGGTTTCTGAGTGGAAAATGTGGATGGGTTTCTGTGTGGAAAATGTGGATGGGTTTCTGTGTGGAAAATGTGGATGGGTTTCTGAGTGGAAAATGTGCGATGGGTTTCTGAGTGGAAAATGTGGATGGGTTTCTGAGTGGAAAATAAAAGTGGATGGGTTTCTGTGTGGAAAATGTGGATGGGTTTCTGAGTGGAAAATCGTGGATGGGTTTCTGTGTGGAAAATGTGGATGGGTTTCTGTAGTGGAAAATGTGGATGGGTTTCTGAAGTGGAAAATGTGGATGGGTTTCTGAGTGGAAAAGGTGGATGGGTTTAGTGTACTGAGTGGAAAAGGTGGATGGGTTTCTGTGTGGAAAATGTGGATGGGTTTCTGTGTGGAAAATGTGGATGGGTTTCTGTGTGGAAAATGTGGATGGGTTTCTGAGTGGAAAAGGTGGATGGGTTTCTGTGTGGAAAATGTGGATGGGTTTCTGAGTGGAAAATGTGGATGGGTTTCTGAGTGGAAAATGTGGATGGGTTTCTGCTCAAATGAAAATGTGGATGGGTTTCTGTGTGGAAAATGTGGATGGGTTTCTGTGTGGAAAATGTGGATGGGTTTCTGTGTGGAAAATGTGGATGGGTTTCTGAGTGGCTTTTTACGAAATGTGCTATGGGTTTCTGTGTGGAAAATGTGGATGGGTGTATATGGCTCTACGAGTTTCCACATGGAAAATGCAGATGGGTTTCCACGTTTATGTGCACACGCTTTCATGTTTCTTGCTTCTTACGGATTTTGGATGGGCTTTTACCGTATCTCTGCTCAAATGTAAATGTCATGTCACTTAATGGACAGACTTGTTGAAAAGTGTGCCAGACAGTTCAGCGTCAGACAACACTAATGAATGCATGTGATTACCCACACCTTTCCAAAGTTTTTATGGCCCGCAAAAGGTTAATAAAATACATGTAGTATGATTGATATGTTATGTTCTTTAAAATTCTCTCTCTCTCTCTCTCTCTTTTTTTTCTTTTTACAGTTTGGTGATGTTTGCCCCTTGCAGTTATTTATTAGGTAAGTAGTTCATATTGGGAATGTCACTGCCATCAAAGTCATCATCATCACCAAATTCATCCCCCCCCCCCCCCCCCCCCACCTCCATCATCATCATTATCATATGAACATCCATCATCATCATCATCATTATATCATCATCATCATCATCATCATCATCATTATATGATTATCCATCATCATCATCATCATCATTAGCACCATCACTATTATTATCATGATTATTGTTATTATTATAGAGCATTTACTCATGGTCACAGAGCAAACTGTAAGCATTCTTCAAACCAGCGACTCATTCAAAGGGCTTCTTTTCCTTGGTAAAGCTGAAATACTGCATTCAGGCACATCAAATTGATGTAGTAGGTGGGGCTATAGGCCTCTGCAACTAGGGTTATTAACGCCCTTGACAGTGAGAGTGATTTCCTTGCTGGTCAGTGCTGACAAGGGCATTCACTCTTGCGAAAGGCAGCCATTTAGTGGCATCAAATAGGGTTATTGGCGAGAGTTATCCCCCTGTTTGGTCAGTACTGAACCATCTTCCCCCACCCACCAAGGGCATTCACTCTTGCAAAAGGTGTTCGTTGCAGACCCCAATAAACAACGTGATATGACATGACGTGGTATAATCTGTGGCAGGGGATGTGTGGGAGGCAGTCAACTACCCCTACCTCTACTTCACCAAGTTCTACATTGGATGTGTGCTCAGGTGAGAGGGCCTGCTGTGTGTGTGTGTGTGTGTGTGTGTGTGTGCTTGTGTGTGTGTGTGTGCTTTCAAAATGATTTAAGAGTACCAGTTGGTTTTTACACTTTTTGTTTCTTACATCTCGTTTTGATTTGAGGACTATCCCTTTGCAAACTAACTGAATCGGATGAACAAGCATAGTAAAATAAGAAGCGTACAGTAACGACGACCTAATGTATAAAGCATAATTACACCCTTCAAAGTGTGATTTACACAGTCATGCAGCGACATGTATAGTCTTCTTCTCCTTCTTCTTCGATCGCTCAGACAGTTTCCTGTCAATTATGAGTGCAGATGCGTCATGCTGCCGTTATGCGCCTAACTAAGAAATAGTTAGGCCCAGCAAGTCCGACTTCGGCTGGAGGAAATGTTTTTGAAAGTGTTTTTCGTGAAAAAAAGGCAGGAGAATAGAGCGGTAAGGCCGAAAGATAGTAGATGATAGTAAGCAAAGGGAAAAGGCAGAGTCAAAGAGAGTGGCAGATGAGAGGAAGTTACAAGCACAGAACTTCCAGAAGGTGGGGGAACTATTTATGCAAAAGACCTCCCGGTATCCCCACGGGGGGACATGTATATTATTGCCTTGATACTCACATTTTGTCCCCATTTAACTCATTGGAGTTGCAGTCAGGTAGTGCGCGTCGACTCCCAGGAATCGCGCGTGTCAGGACACTTTAAAAAACAAATCACTACCATATTCAAGACAGAAACAAACAATACTTTGCAAAAGAAAGTTATGTCTACTAAATAAAATGCCACACACAGTTAGTGTGCTTACTCATCTCTTTTATGTAAAAAACACACACAGTAAAGTACCCAAAATGGACTTTCCAATTTCTTTAGCCGCCATTTTATTTATGTAGGAACACAGCTGTTGCTAAGTAACTCCATGAAATTTGCTAAAAAAATACGGCCCAAATGGCTATGATATACGGTCTAAGGGAAGGAATCGAAACGTAAATGAGTGTACTTTGACTTTCAACTGTAATCTCCCTTGAATAGCGTTATTTGTGGGTGCAAAACAAAATCAGAAATTTAGACGGCAGATGTCTGCCGTCATGACCTGAACAGAGACTGACAGTGACGGCAGACATCTGCCGTCATGACTCCAATGAGTTAATGAGGGCAGAGGTGTATCTGTTTGGGTTAGCTTTGTGTCATACTGTTGTTTTACCCTTATTTAGTGTTAATTCAATCTCATGCACAGATGTGCATATCCAACGCTCAAAAACCTCCCATATGACGCACTGGATTTCAGTGCAGTGTGTCGCCCAAACACTGAAGTGTCGCATGACATATAGCTTTCCTGCAGTCGAAAGTGCGCACTGCAGCTCAAAAGTTCCAAGAATCTGAAACCATTTTTGCTTCAATAGACCATTTTGCCACGGACGAGCGACCTTGAATTTCAATTAAAGGTTTTGAATAATAGACGTCACGCAACTGCGGGCGAAACAGGTGGGCAAAAGTGTAGTCAGACACCATGTCTAGTCTAGAGAATGACCGCCATGGCAAATGCTTTATTGTGACCCCTCCCAAAATATAGAGGGACCCCCTAAAATTTTAGAGGTACAGTTTGCGCAACATCTGTGACCCCCTAATTTCAAAGTCAGAAAAAACCACTCCTTATTACAGTGGAACATCCCTTATAAGACCTCCCATTATAAGACTCCCTCCCATATAAGACCTACTTCTCTGAGACATTGCTCTTCTTTGTAAGTATTAAAATTACCTCCCTACTAAGACCCCTCCCTTAGAAGACCTCATTTTGGATGATTTTTGAAGGTCTTATAATAGTAATAATAATAATAATAATTTTATTTCATATAGCGCTAAAATCCATACAGTAGTATGCTCGATGCGCTTTACAGTAGCAACATTAAAATCAACATTAAAAACATGCATTAAAATCAACAAGATAGTCATACTACCAACATTCCAGTGCAAAGAAATACAGTAACAAAAATAACATGATTCTCACTCACAAAGACATCCACCCTCATTCACCAGTACAGTCACTTTAGGGCTCCCAGGGACCCCCATTTGGGGGTCTATGAAGCACTACAATTCTACAGGACCCTCTAAAAGAATGTGCAGGGGGTCCCAGGGATGCACTAGAAAAATTCTTTTCCGCATTCGCTATGCCACTGGGACCTCTAGGTCCCTCTATACTGTAAGTGAAGGAGTCCCTGGGACCCCTTGTTTTGCGGGACGATTGGGAGCCCTGCACTCTCTGATAACATCTCACCCTCGCAGAAACTAATGAAAAGACCCCTATAAGGGAGGGTCCACTGTAATAAATATTATTATGTCAATTCTGATTTAAAAAAGATTATTTGACTTTTGCGACAGTGGTGTGCTGGGGATTTTTCTGAATGTGACGGCCATTCGTCTGCAAGAGACGGACTTTCTGCCTTCAGGCCTGGACTTCTCTGCTTTGCAGGCCATTGCCAGGGTAAGTGTGTGTGTGTGTATGTGTGTGTGTTGATGACTATTATCTGATTTATTTTGTGGTTTAAAAATAAAAAGTGTCCATAAGGTCTAAACTATCCATAAAGTATCCTTTTGAATGGTGGTTTCAGATGACACAATTTGTGTGCATGTGTTTTTGTTGCTGTTTTAGATTTAGATATGTTGTTTATTGTCTCAGATGCATTTTGTTTTATTTTTTGGGGTGGGTATGATGGTTGGGGTGGGGTGGGGGGTTGAAGGGAGGTGGATGTTAGTGTGTTGTGTTATGATTATATGCAATGCATTCTTTAATGTATTCATTTTCATAGAGATGTATGGTGAGGATACGTGAACCAGTCTGTTAGAAATGTTTGTACGAATGGTGAGTGAAAAGCGCATTGAGTTGCTTTGCAAGATTATGCGCTATATAAGCATTATTAATTATTATTATGATGTATTTGTTTCTGCCTGTAGTCATTTTGGGTTAACAGCATAAACTACTGAATGTCATTTTGCCGATTGTCTTTCCAGATTTGCGGCTCCCTGTTGTCACTGCTGATTTTTGAAACGGTGCTGACAGCAAACTTTGCCTTTCTGTGAGTGCAAAGTTCATATTTTTCGGACTATAAGGCGATACTTTTTTTTTCTTAGACCGACCTACAATAATATCTATATTGTTAAAAATTCGGGACTTTCCTGGTGTTGCACTGCCTTTGGGAATTGCCTCCAGGATCGTTCCCACCATCTTTATATCTACTAATGTCCCATATGTGTCTGTTTCAGACAGGAGGACGTTAAACAGATTTTTCTTCCTTCTTAGACCCCATGCACCTTATATACAGGCATGGTAGTGGGGGCAAAGTGAGTTTCGCGGAAGAATATCCAACCGATTCTGCATTTCATTTGAAAGATGTCGACTCAAACTAAAATGATGAAGTTGGGCGCCAAAATGAAGAAGAAGAAGAAAAAAAAGAAGCACTAGGATCACAAATCTGGAAACGTGTGGCGTGAGCTAGGCCGCGCACGACTGCTAACTTCGGCGGGAAGTTGCTTGTTCAGTCATTCACATCCGGTTCCGCGAAGCGATTGCATAGGTTTTAACACACGTAATTTTTAGGCACCCGAGCGAATTTTTACCCCGTTTTTTTTTTTTTTTTTTTTTTTTGAGTCAAGTTTTCACTTTCGCGGATTTTCCGCGATTCGCGGAGGTCTACCATGCCTGCTTATGATAACAATAATTTTATTTATATGGCGCAATAATCCATTCAGAATTCTCTATGCGCTTTACAATAACAGGATAGGAAGTGTTGAAATACAAAATTTATGACAAGTAACAAAGGCACAAAAAGAACATCACTAAAAGAAAAGCATTCCGCAGTTGTTCATATTTACATGTTACATGGTTTTGAGGGAGTAAACTGTAACGCATACACACAAAGAGTATTGATATACATGTAGAAACAAATTATCAACAAATCAAAGGCATTAACAGGAAGAAAATACACCCACCGATGTGCTATGAAAAGACCTTTCTCATACTTTCTTTCCACCTCTCTCTCTCTCTCTTTCACTCTCTCTTTGTCCTACACACACACACACACACATTCTTGTTTACCCAACATTGCGAAAAGAAAAACGCATTTTATTGCATTTTACGGAAAAATTGCTGTCTCAAAAGGGGATTTGAAGATTGAATTTTTCCGTCAATAATTCCGACAATATTTTCTGTCCCGGATAGTACACTTGACACTTGGAGCGCAAGTGCTCTTTTAGTGCGCGTGCACTAGAACAGCACTTGAACTTACCTACCTCGCAACTTTTACATGGTAACTTCGGTTACCTCGCAATGTTACCGAAAAAGTCAGAATTCGAACATACACACACACACACACACACACACAGTGACACACACACACACACACACACACACACACACACACACACACACAACAAAAAACAACAACAACACAACACAACACACACACACACACACAGAACATCAGATTGGCAAAAGTAACATTGTCAACACAGAAAACAATATCATAGCAATCAATATTGCTTCAAAGTTTCATTAACTTTTATTCACAAATAATGTCAATATAATGTTTTGAATAAGCATACCCATTTCTTGCTCATTCTGCCTGATCATTACAGGATTGTGGGCTTGGCTCTGCCACTTCCTTAGTTATAGGATGCTAAGAGTTAATTCATAATTTGGCTTATTTTTATCTGCTGCTCAGTACTGTACCCTTTTCTGGGGCAATATTCACATTTCCTCCCGAGAAGGGAGATAATATGTTGACTAAAAAAAGCAGTGGGTCTGGCTCTTTTCAACCATAGATCACCTTTCTTCACGGTAAGAGACGTGAGTAATATTAATAATAATAATAATAATGAGCATTTCTAGCGCCTAATCTTTATTAAAAAAAAAGCCCTAAGCACTTAGAATAATAAATGAATAAACCAGCAAGTGATAGATATAAATGAACGTCAAAAATATATTATACTCACGCGGACATATACACATACACACACTACACGCACACACTACACATACACACACACACACTACACGCACACACACACACACACACACACTACACTACACACGCATACTTACAAACACACAGTTATTAGGCAATATTAACCCATGTTTTCTAACCTGACGTTCCCAGAGTGTGCATCAACCAGCTATGCAGCGTGGTGGTGAATGACGTCATCAGTCGATCTCCTCTGCCCCACATCCTCAGCCCCTCCTCCTCCTCCTCCTCCTCCACTCAGCCTCGAAGGCCCGCCTCCGCGCCCGACTTCCGCCAGTTGGAGAGACACGAACTGCAGCAGGACATGTTACGTATCGACATCAGGTGAAACCACGAAAACCGTGGGCAGTTGTGGGGGGGGGGGGGGGGGGAGTGGGAGGGAGGGAAGTGAGGGGGTGTGCAAAGGGGAGGGGGAGAAAAGAGAGAGAGGGGGGGGAGGGAGGGAGGGGTTGGGAGAGAGAAATGAGAAGAGAGGGGTGCAAGTGTTTCTTGGTTGAAGTTTAGAGTTTCCGGTTTTGAATTTGGAATTCCAGTTTGGAAAAGGTTGGCATTGTTTGTTTTCTGTCACTTCTTTTCTTCTTAACACTACCAGTTTGGATAATATATATATTTTTTTTTTTACAGGTCTGTATCGAACAAAAATGTTGTTTGAATACTTGCCAGCTTAGGTGAACAGCAGTCACCTATTTCCATTCCTTTTACCTTTTTTTGTAAAGCCTTAATAAGAAAAATGGGAGCGTTTGTGGCGATGTGAAATCAGCTTTATGTATGGGGTTTTTCCTTCCAAAATATATCTCCTCTCCCCTTCCGCACTTCCACAATTTTTAAGCAGTTCTTATCAGGCTGAAAGTAACTTGATTTAAGTTTAGGAAAATTTTCCGGACTTTTGAAGTTTTTTTGTTATCAGTGTGAATGAATTTAAAGTTTGATTCGGTTTTGTGGGGTGAGATTTGATGTAGCGTTGCTGCGTTTTATCATGCTGCGAGTCCAGGCAACTGGGGAGTGTGCTGTGAGCATGGAGCTTGTTGAGCTTCTTCTGTCGTGTGAGTGAGGATATCAGTGTGTTGGTTTTTGTCATGTGAGTGAGGATATCGGTGTGTTGGTTTGTGTAGTGTGAGTGAGGATATCGGTGTGTTGGTTTGTGTAGTGTGAGTGAGGATATTGGTGTGTTGGTTTTTATCATGCTGCCAGTCAAGGTGTGTTGGTTTGTGTGTTGTGTGAGTGAGGATATCGGTGTGTTGGTTTGTGTAGTGTGAGTGAGGATATCGGTGTGTTGGTTTGTGTAGTGTGAGTGAGGATATCGGTGTGTTGGTTTCTGTTGTGTGAGTGAGGATATCGGTGTTGGTTTCTGTCGTGTGAGTGAGGATATCAGTGTGTTGGTTTGTGTCGTGTGAGTGAGGATAACGGTGTGTTGGTTTGTGTAGTGTGAGTGAGGATATCGGTGTGTTGGTTTTAGTCGTGTGAGTGAGGATATCGGTGTGTTGGTTTTTGTCGTGTGAGTGAGGATATCGGTGTGTTGGTTTTTGTCATGTGAGTGAGGATATCGGTGTGTTGGTTTCTGTCATGTGAGTGAGGATATCGGTGTGTTGGTTTTTGTCGTGTGAGTGAGGATATCGGTGTGTTGGTTTTTGTCATGTGAGTGAGGATATCGGTGTGTTGGTTTTTGTCGTGTGTGTTGGTTTTGGTGTCATGTGAGTGAGGGTATCGGTGTGTTGGTTTTAGTCGTGTGAGTGAGGATATCGGTGTGTTGGTTTCTGTCGTGTGAGTGAGGATATCGGTGTGTTGGTTTCTGTCGTGTGAGTGAGGAGTATCGGTGTGTTGGTTTTTGTCGTGTCGTGTGAGTGAGGATATCGGTGTGTTGGTGTTGAGGATATCGTGTGTTGGTTTCTGTCGTGTGAGTGAGGATATCGGTGTGTTGGTTTCTGTGTGTGAGTGAGGATATCGGTGTGTTGGTTTTGGTTTCTGTCATGTGAGTGAGGATATCGGTGTCGTGTGAGTGAGGATGAGGATATCGTTGGTTTTTGTCGTGTGAGTGAGGATGTGTTGGTTTTAGTCGTGTGAGTGAGGATTCGGTGTGTTGGTTTCTGTCGTGTGAGTGAGGATATTGGTGTGTTGGTTTTTATCATGCTGCCAGTCAAGACTGGGGAGTGTGGTGTGAGCATGGAGCTTGTTGAGCTTCTTCTGTCGTGTGAGTGAGGGTATTGGTGTGTTGGTCTTTATCATGCTGCCAGGAGGATATCGGTGTGTTGGTTTTCCTCAAATGTGTTCTCATATCTGTAGGCAGATAATTATGTAAAATGACAAACACCCATAGGGTTAAAGTTGGAGAGATTTATTTACTTGTTGATGAATAGTCGATTGTAAAGCGCTTTGGGCTCATTTGAGGTAAAGCGCTATATAAATGTACTACTATTATTATTATTATTATTATTTATTTGTTGTTTATAGGACCAAAACACTGCTTCTAGTTCGCTTTCCTCATTCCAACGTGCACATGTCAAGCGAGAGCTAAAGCAGTATTATTTTGTATTATTCACATCAATTTTTTTTTAATTGTCTTCTGTGTTTATTCTGGCCAATAGCTTTTTTTCATGACTGTCATCTACAATGTCCATGTTGTCATATGTGAGACACCTTTTTCTTAGCATTATTGTTGTGGTCACATTTTATATTGTTAGCTTTAAAAACAAAACACAGCCTGAAATGTTTTTTTTGTTTTGGTGGTGTTGTTTCTACAATCTGGCAACTAGATAGCGTGGATTGCACACACTGTTGAAGGTGAAACTCTTAAGTGTGCTGGCCTGTTTTACTGTTTTTGGCTCACTCGTGTTAACGAGGTTAACACGAAGTGAGTCTATAGTATGATAGTTGTTCGGTTGTATGTCTGTGTGTGTGTGTGTGTGTGTGTGTGTGTGTGTGTGTGTGTGTGTGTGTGTGTGTGTGTGTTGCGTCCGTGGTCCAATCTCCAAACTTTAGCGTTGGCATTTTCTCGGGAAATACAAAGCATACATTGTTCAAACTTTGCATACACATAGATGTTTATGCAAGCTTTCAAACAATAATGATTCGAATAATTAAATACTTAAAACAACACTGTAAACAAATTACATTTTAGATTAGTGGGTTAGAGAGTATTCAATAGTCAACATGAGTTAAGAAAGTCATCAACAGTCAAAGCCTCGATAGCTCATTGGTAGAGCGTCTGTCTCTCATACCAATGGTTCCGGGTTCGATTCTTGGCAAAGGCACTTTTTTCTTCTTTTTTTTTAACCCTTTCAGCGCCACTGTCGCCTCTTGGCACCACAATGATTTGACACCCATGTTACTAAAAGGCATCTATTGAGGGTCTGGTATCCAGTGACCTTATGTTCTTAATTCTGGGAGGTAAGGACAGGCCCTATGTTATGCACGTCACAGAGGAATCCCCAATATTGCAGACAAAATCTTTTCTCTACCCGGGTAAGTTTAATGGTACATTTTGGCTGAAGAATGGCTGGCGTTGAAAGGGTTGAAAATTTGTATCCATTAACGATAGTTTGATTTGTACATTAAACACCCCCCCTCACATGCCCAGCAGTTTTCTCAGGCTTTTTGACTCAAAAGCTTGGATTCTCTTCTCGGAGTCAGCCAACAATGTCCATGTTTCACACCCGTACAGAAAGATGGTGACTACGAGTTACTGGTAGAGTCTGTACTTGGTAGTGAAGCTGATGTTGCTTTTCCAGATTCTGTTCAGTCTGGCCATAGTTGCCATAGTATACATGTATTTTTAAAAAAATCCTTCAAGTTGACAGGAAGATTATGAAATCATTGAATTGATTGTTCAAAGAGGGATAAAACGAAGCCACCAAAGGTAGGGGGAAAGCAAGAACTAAACATGACAACAATAGAAATGAGTAAAATTGAATGAAGGGAAGGAACTCTCCAAGTTAACTCCCTCCACCAAAGTTATTTACGGCGACATCGCCTAGCAAATAGAAATTGGTGCCATAATTATTATGATTCTGCTTCTCTTTCTGTATATGTAGTCAATGCTTTTTCCAGCTGTTTGCTTGTTTTCATTATTCATAATCTGTTTTGGGAAATGAATGAGTATGTTGTTGCACATTTGAATTTTTTCCCCCCAGCTGTTTGCTTGTTTACATTATTATTCATAATCTATTTTGGGACATGAGTGAGTTTGGTAAAGGTGAAGATGTGCCCCCCCCCTTACATTTCTCAGCTCTCCCCGCATTATCACACTTGCCTTTCTTACCAAACATTAAGCTGTATTTTATTACTTAAAATTTATCAACCAAAAAAAGGAATGGTTCCAGCAAAAAAATAGTATAAGTGCATGGCCTTGTACATCGATTTCTCGGCAAATATGTAGATTTACACCCTCCTGCTCTATTTCTTGGTTCTTTCCGTGGTTAGGGATAGGGAGAGGGTTAGGGTTAGATGGTCTTTTCTTTTGCCAAAAGCATCTGTTTTTTGTGTCAAAATCATTTATTTTTGGGGAGCATTAAATCGCTGCCGTATTTGATGAACCTTTTCAGCTAATTATCTTTGTTGAATAATGAATCGTAGTCATGATCAAGGCCATTATCTAACAGGACCCCCGCTATGTAGTGCAGTGTCACAGTCCTGGTTCATTGCGTTCTTCCCGTCTTGCCTTTGTCTTCTACTATTATTAAATGCATATGTTGAGTTATGTAAATGGATGAAAATTAGCGTTAAATATAGCAAACGATAGAGGATGAAGTGCTCAATCTGCGGTAAGAAAGGCAAGAATAATTGAACCAAAAACATCAAAACACTACACTCACACAAGCGCATGAAGGTGAAATAAACGATAAACACGGGGAATAAAACTTTTCGTCTTTAAAAAGACTTTGACGAGGTGAATACAATACACTAAATTTAACAATGACGGCAGTGAATGGATGACGCATACTAGTACTAGTACGCGTACGCACAAAGAAAGGCAAGAGTGAAAACACGGAAAGAACCGAGAAATGGAGGAGGGGGGTGGGTGGGGGTGGATCTTTACCTTTACCATGAGTTTTGTTGTTGCACATTTACTGGTTCGCTGTAGATCCTTTCTCATCTGTTGTTTTTGAATTTTTGCTTTGCCTCACTATCTTCAGCGTACGCACAAAGACCATGCCAAAGAACACGTAGAGTTCTGATTCTCTGCACCACACCTACTCCCTGAAAAGAGAATCCTTGGCCTTGAAGTTTTGTGAAAGTAAAATCCAACACAATTCCTAATGCATAGTACCGTAAAAACTGGACTATAAGACGCACCTGTATATAAGCCGCATCCCATAAATTGACAAAATATTAGGTATTTATTCACATATAAGCCGCACCAGTTTATAAGCCGCAGAGAAAATTGTATGTGCACAAACCAACACAAATATAGAAATTCTCCTACCAGAACATAAGTATTTAATGTCCTCACACACTTTAAGCATGAGATTTGAATCTATTGATTACCCAAACCAGTTTTGAGTATAAAGAAGCTGAAAAAAGGCTGAGGAATGTGGCCAGAAACAGATTTAATTATACTGCTAAAAGTAGAATGGAAAAAAAATCCACAGATAAGCCGCATCAGTCTATAAGCCGCATGGGCCAAAGTTGAGGAAAAAGTAGCGGCTTACAGACCGCATTTTACGGTATCTTGAAGCTTGTTTTTCACTTGGTTCTGTGGAGTTCTAGTTAAAGGTGTACAACATGACATAGCTGCCAATATTTCCGCATTTCCAAGAATATTTTTGTTTTCCAGCTGCGATTTCCATTGATGACAATTCTTGTAAGTTGGCAGCTATGCACAGCTATGCGCATGGCTTGCTTCGGTTTTATTCTTATAATACATGTAATTGTCACTTATCAGTGTTGATTTTGCCTTTGATATCAGGGGGTGTGAATCAGCGCACACGAAATGTGCCTCTAGATTTTTTGGTAAAGTCACTTGGATATTTCAGGTCTCGCTTTGTAATTAAATTTTTTTTATTTTTAAACTGTGCGTCAGGTGAAATTTTGCTATGTTTTGTGATGCACTGGCTTGAAATCCAAAGTGTCCGATGGGGGGATTTGAGCGTCGTAGACTCACACGTTTGCGTAAGGATTTACTTTGAATGTGGTCCAATTTGCATCATGGCGTAACTAATTTGGCTGTTCCTTGTCCACTTATGTATGGTCCGATATGTTATTCACTTATTGGGTTATTCAACCCGTGCATGCTTTATTATATTATGTGAGCAGCATTTTTGTTCTTATGAAGTGCATGTCTTGTTGGGAGCTATTAATTGTGTGTAATTTACTCATCCTCTGCAGGTTTCTTAGACCATAGAATCTCTGACATTGAACCTATGCGACATTTGTATTCTTTGTTGTTGTTGTTCTTTGTCTTGAAAGACAAAAACACTTGCAATTTTGTTTGGATTAAATATATATATATGTGTGTGCGTGTGTGTGTGTCAGTCCAGTATTTATTTTTATGGGAACAAATTCTCTGGCTCGAGCTCTCCTGATCAGACACATTTTAAACTTCAACAAACAGAAATTTGTTAAAAATATGTGTTGGCATGAAAACATTAACTAAGAAAAAAGAAGTAACAAACTGTTACGGAATTCCACAAAAATGTGTGCCTCAAGTGCAATACTGGCGTCATTACTAATGCACCCACTGTGGACAATTTTCTTTTCAGCTTGGATCTGGTTTTACATTATTACTTCATGGAAAATGAAACTTTTGTGCAATATTTGCGTAGGTAATTTGATCTATCTGACTGATTAGTGTACCCCCCGTGGGGATACCGGGGGGTCTTTTGCATAAATAGTTCCCCTACCTTCTGGAAGTTCTGTGCTTGTAACTTCCTCTAATCTGTCACTCTCTTTGACTCTGCCTTTTACCTTTGCTTACTGTCATCTACTTATCATTCTGCCTTGCCGGTCCATTCTCCTGCCTTTTTTTTTCATGAAACACTTTCAAAAACATTTCCTTCAGCCGAAGTCGGATTTGCTGGGCCTAACTATTTGTTAGTTAGGCGCGTAACGGCAGCATGACGCATCTATGCTCATAATTGACAGGAAACTGTCTGAGCGATCGAAGAAGAAGAAGAAGACTGATTAGTGTTTGAATACAAGGACACCCTCAAAGTGTCCCTGAAGGACTTTGACATCAACATTTCCTCCTGGAAAACTTTGGCCCCAAACCGACCAGCATGGCGTGGTGCAGTCACCAAGGGAGCTGCCAAGTTCGAGGGTCTCCGAATTGAGACAGCCCAGGCATGCCGAGAAGCCCCCCAAAAATGTACGAGCAGCAGCAATTCTCTAACTCCAACAGATTCCCTCAACTCTCTTTCCTGTCCCCACTGTCACAAAACCTTCAAGGCCCGCATCGGACTCATCTGTCATCTTCGTACCCACCCTCATCAGTCATCTTCGTACCCACCCTCATCTGTCATCTTCGTACCCACCCTCATCTGTCATCTTCATACCCAGCCTCATCAGTCATCTTCGTACCCAGCCTCATCTGTCATCTTCGTACCCACCCTCATCTGTCATCTTCGTACCCACCCTCATCAGTCATCTTCGTACCCACCCTCTGTCATCTTCGTACCCACCCTCATCTGTCATCTTCGTACCCACCCTCATCAGTCATCTTCGTACCCACCCTCATCTGTCATCTTCGTACCCACCCTCTGTCATCTTCGTACCCACCTCATCAGTCATCTTCGTACCCACCCTCATCAGTCATCTTCGTACCCACCCTCATCTGTCATCTTCGTACCCACCCTCTGTCATCTTCGTACCCACCCTCATCAGTCATCTTCGTACCCACCCTCTGTCATCTTCGTACCCACCCTCATCTGTCATCTTCATACCCAGCCTCATCAGTCATCTTCGTACCCACCCTCTGTCATCTTCGTACCCACCCTCATCTGTCATCTTCGTACCCACCCTCATCTGTCATCGTCGTACCCACCCTCATCTGTCATCTTCGTACCCAGCCCTCATCAGTCATCTTCGTACCCACCCTCATCTGTCATCTTCGTACCCAGCCTCATCTGTCATCTTCGTACCCACCCTCTGTCATCTTCGTACCCACCCTCATCTGTCATCTTCATACCCACCCTCATCTGTCATCTTCGTACCCACCCTCATCTGTCATCTTCATACCCACCCTCATCTGTCATCTTCGTACCCACCCTCATCAGTCATCTTCGTACCCACCCTCATCAGTCATCTTCGTACCCACCCTCATCTGTCATCTTCGTACCCACCCTCATCTGTCATCTTCGTACCCACCCTCATCTGTCATCTTCATACCCACCCTCATCAGTCATCTTCGTACCCACCCTCATCTGTCATCTTCATACCCAGCCTCATCTGTCATCTTCGTACCCACCCTCATCAGTCATCTTCGTACCCACCCTCATCTGTCATCTTCGTACCCAGCCTCATCTGTCATCTTCGTACCCAGCCCACATCCTGAGCCCTTTGACATTGGAACTGTTGACGGATGGTCTTCATCCCCCGGGAGGGACGTACATCAAATACTATGTGTTTGACTTAATAATGTACAAATAACATCTATATAGTCTATCACACAAAACAGCAAGAATAACTTTTCAGATTGCTTTGCTTATCTTTAGCTGCACACAGTACGCCTGCACATGAATGACTGTCCCCACTATTGTATTCTGTATACCGTTTTGAAACGTTACAAGAGTGTGGGCCAGTATTCATGTGGCGGGGGTGTTCTCGACCAAGCTGTGCCCACCCCTTTTTCTTACCTTTCCTATTGTTCTGCCTACCATGTCTTTTACTATCTCTTTTTCCCCCATAAAGTCTCCAGACAAGATCTGCAGTTTTCCATTTCGTCTGATTTCTGTCTCCCCGGATCTTCAATCTGTTCTTTCATCTTTCCTTACAAATCTATCTTTTGAATGTTCCTTTTTTCTCTGATCTATCAGACAATTTATGACATGCCAGGTTTTTTTTATATTGTTCACTGGCGTCCACACGTGAGACCTTGCGCACATGAGTGGGCACCTGTTGTCCATTCTGCAGTGCATATTTGCCTATATGGCAATTTTTATATATAATTTTGTACTATTATCCTTTTTGTTATCCTTTTTTGCTGTGTTTTTTTAAAACCTGGATCCGATAAATAGAGTAGAGTGGCTCAACGTTTCCAGCACTGTGTGGACTTATGTGCTATTGGGTGCAATGATGGAGGTGTCATGTTATGAATTGTACTGTATGTTTTGTTGTTTACAGGTTGTTGAACATTGGTAAGATACATTGATGAGTGTTTTGTAATAAGTGGTCGAACTTTACGCGGTGACAGTCCTGAGATGACCATAGCTGTTGACGGGACTATAATGGGGAAGAAAGAAGAAGAGAAAATACATTGTTCTATTGTCAACATATCCCTTTGAATGTCATTGCTGCTGTGTTGTTTTTCTTCTCTGATATGAGTTGTCAATGTTGTTGACATTCCTGGGAATAAAGGAAGAAGACTGGTCCTCCTTGCAGAAACTTGCTCAATTCATGACATTGAACTATCTTTGTGTGTGTGTGTGTGTGTGTGTGTGTGTGTGTGTGATTGCGACCTTAAATTTTATTATAAATGTGATCAAATAAAAATAATTTTGAAGCCTAGTGTAGTGTGCTAGCTTCTTTTTACAACTTAAATTCACACACACACACACACGCATGCACGCACGCACGCACGCACGCACACGCACACACACACACACACACACACACACACACACACGGACACACACCTCCACACTCCTTTTCTCTTTGTTTGTCTCTCTCTGTGACTCTCTCAATCTGTTTCGTTCAATGGCATATTATATGTACTAACGTATGCATGCATGATGTGCTTTGCCCCAACCTCACCAAGAACCTGTTTTTGAACATCAGCCAAACAGTAATTAAGTTCATTTTTCCACGCTAGCCTTCACCTAAGACGTCTTCAATCTGATACGGGAAGACAACATAGAAGTGCAATGTGCCCCCGTCTCTATATGTCCCTGTTTCTATATGTCCCTGTTTCTATGTGTCCCTGTTTCTATGTGTCCCCATCTCTATGTCCCCATCTCTATGTGTTCCCTTCTCTATATGTGTCCCCGTCTCTATGTGTCCCCGTCTCTGTATGTTCCCGTCTCTATGTGTCTCCGTCTCTGTGTGTTTCTGTCATTGTGTCCCCATCTCTATATGTCCCTTTCACTATAATGTACTTGTCTCTCTGTGTCCCCGTCTCTATATTATGTCCCCGTGGATTAGGGTAAAGGTTAAGGATAGCGTTAGGGGTTAAGGTTAGGGTTAGGATAGGATAAACAGACGGAGAGATATACGACGGGGACAGATAGAGACGGGGGCACATAGAGACGAAATTTGGAATACATAGAGACGGGAACACGTAGAGACGAAATTGGGGATACATAGAGACGGGGACACGTAGAGACAAAATTGGGGATATATGGAGACGAGGAGGACACATAGAGACGAAATTGGGGATACATAGAGACGGGGACACATAGAGACAAAATTGGGGATATATGGAGACGAGGAGGACACATAGAGACGAAATTGGGGATACATAGAGACGGGGACACGTAGAGACACAATTGGGGATATATGGAGACGAGGAGGACACATAGAGACGAAATTGGGGATACATAGAGACAGGATGACATATAGAGACTGGAACAGATAGACAAATTTGGGGATACATAGAGACGAGGAGGACACATAGAGACGAAATTGAGGACATGTAGAGACAGGAAGACATAGAGACGGGAACAGATAAAGACAAATTTGGGGACATGCAGAGACGAGGGGGAGACATAGAGACGAAATTGGGAACATATTATAGAGACGTGGGGATACATATAGAGACGAAATTTGGGACATTCAGAGATGGGGACACATATAGACGAAATTGGGGACATATAGAGAGGGGGACACGTTGACGGGGTCACAGTGCTAACTAACCGTAGTCCCCACTCGGCCTGTCGTGTGTGAATTGGGGACATATAGAGACGGGGACACAGTGCTACGCAATCATAGTCCTCACTCGACCTGCTGTGTGTGAATTGGGAACATATAGAGACGGGGACACAGTATTACGCAATCATAGTCCTCACTCGACCTGCTGTGTGTGAATTGGGGACATATAGAGACGGGGACACAGTGCTACGCAATCGTAGTCCTCACTCGGCCTGCCGTGAATGAATGAAAAATGGTGTTTTACGTCCTCTCGGTCTGAAACAGACACATATATATGGGACATTTGTAAATACAAAGATGGTGGGAACAATACTGGAGGCAGTGCAACACCAGTAAAGTCCCGATTTTTTAAATAATACAGATAGGTATAGCAGTAACCACGCCTCGGTTAAACCTCATCGGCTATGGTACCGCCACAATCAATTAGTAAAGATAACCTGCTGTGTGTCAATTGGGGACACATAGAGAGGGGGACACATAGAGAGGGGGACACATAGAGAGGGGGACACATAGAGAGGGGGACACATATAGAGAGGGGGACACATAGAGAGGGGGACATATAGAGAGGGGACACATAGAGAGGGGGACATATAGAGAGGGGGACACATAGAGAGGGGGACACATAGAGAGGGGGACATATAGAGAGGGGGGCACATAGAGAGGGGGACACATATAGACGGGGACACATAGAGAGGGGGACATATAGAGAGGGGGACACATAGAGAGGGGGACACATAGAGAGGGGGACATATAGAGAGGGGGGCACATAGAGAGGGGGGGACACATATAGACGGGGACACCAGAGAGGGGGACATATAGAGAGGGGGGCACATAGAGAGGGGGACACATAGAGAGGGGGGCACATAGAGAGGGGGACACATAGAGACGGGGACACATAGAGAGGGGGACACATAGAGAGGGGGGCACATAGAGAGGGGGACACATATAGACGGGGACACATAGAGAGGGGGACATATAGAGAGGGGGACACATAGAGAGGGGGACACATAGAGAGGGGGGCACATAGAGAGGGGGACACATAGAGAGGGGGACACATAGAGAGGGGGACACATAGAGAGGGGGGCACATAGAGAGGGGGACACATAGAGAGGGGGACACATAGAGAGGGGGACACATATAGACGGGGACACATAGAGAGGGGGACATATAGAGAGGGGGGCACATAGAGAGGGGGACACATATAGACGGGGACACCAGAGAGGGGGACATATAGAGAGGGGGACACATAGAGAGGGGGACACATAGAGAGGGGGGCACATAGAGAGGAGGACACATGGAGAGGGGGACACATAGAGAGGAGGACACATAGAGAGGGGGACACCTAGAGAGGGGGACACATAGAGAGGGGGACATATAGAGAGGGGGACATATAGAGAGGGGGACACATAGAGAGGGGGACATATAGAGAGGGGGACACATAGAGAGGGGGACACATAGAGAGGGGGGCACAGTGCTAACTAACCGTAGTCCCCTCTCGGCCTGCCCTGTGTGAATTGTGTCGCAGTTCAGAGAGAAGAAGGGCAGCCAGTGAGGCGGAGTGCGGCTGCCTAAATCCTGTAATTATGAGCGTACAAGAACGACACCACTTTTCACATATCTATACCTATATCATAAAATCCATTGTACCCCCCTCTCTCTCTCTGTTTGCCCTGTAACTCATGAACCGAAGGACAGAATCGCTTGAAATGTATCTCTCTCTCTCTCTCTCTCTCTCTCTCTCTCTCTCTGTTTGCCCTGTAACTCATGAACCGGTGGACAGAATCGCCTCAAATCTTGCATGGTGGTGCATCGTGGTATACAGACGGTCCTATTGTAATTTTGAACCTCCAGTGCAAATCTCCGCCAAGGGAAACTCACTTTTCTGTAGGATCGTATATTATGCTGTATATAGTAGTAAAGGCAAGTAACTCATGGACTGGGTAGTAACTCACGGGCTGGACTGGCTCTCAGCGCTTGCTTCCCTCGGACTATAAACCTGACTCAACGAGAAAGGGAGAGAGAAAGAGAGGGAGAGATTGTGCATGAAGCGAAGCGAGCGGGTTTGCTAGAACAAATTTGAGGCAATGTCAAAAGGTGCTTTCCAAGCAAGTGAAAAATAAAATATCATTGTCAGCCATTCTTTTGACCTTTTCTGTTTCTTTTCAACTCCAATAAAATGACTTTGTGTGAATGTATGGATAAATTAGCTTAGATTATGATTTATCACAATTTTAAATTGGCTTCAGGAGGCATGTTACTTGTGACACGTGACAACATAAAGTACTATGCTGTGTGAAGAGTAAAGCAAAGATCATCTTCATAAAGCAGAAATAAATAAAGTCACATTGCTAGAATAATCTGGTATAATTGGTTTTGACACTTTAGTAATAACACATGTGTTATGCTTAATTTTGTATCATCACCTACACATACGTCATTGCCTCACTCGCACACAATTGCCTACCATAAAAGAAAATCTCAGAAACAGCAAACAAATGTCTATTTCTTCAAAGAAACATTCCATGTGTATATTGTAAAGTAATGATAAAAAAATTCAAGCCAAATGAATAAGAGAGTAGAACTTTATTTATGTTACTTGCTACACAAATCCATGTGACGACAAATTGAAGTGTTGTCACAGGTAGCAAGTAACATGTGATTGAAGTCATTAAGTCTCATAAACCAACAGAAAAGAAAGTACTTTTTCAAGAAATATTGCTTCAGTATTACTGAAACAGCCAAAGTGTTGTGAAGTAAACTTGTAATGTGCCTAATTTCAACTTAAAATCGTAACTCATGAGTTACTTGTGACATGTGACACCACAAGATCTCCCGTCACAGGGGGTCTCTTACCCTACAACATAATTTTGGCACCCACTAGCAGAAGAGTAGATCAAAATAAAGAAGTTTTGTGCCAAGCTGTCAATATTTCCATCCAAATTATTGCTTCAATCGAATTGATATAAAAATGAACTATGGTTTGTGTGTTACTTGCTACAAGATTATGTTACTTGTGACATAAATTCCTCCGTGACAACAAAAATTTATGAGCCTTCTCTTCGCTCTTTCGATGTTGAAAAGAGTGGAAAAGCTATTGAGCATGCACACTGAGTCGAAGGTTTACAGAAACTGGGGGTTCCGTTCTTGTTGACTGAATTTTTTAATTGTAATAAGCATTGAAAGCTCATAAGTGTTACTTGTGACGTCGTGACGACAATCCGTAAATGATGTAATTTTGCTAACTATTACCACAAAAAAACTATTGTACTAATAGGTGTTAAAAAGAGCAACTTCCAATGGATCTATAACCTTCATTTTAGACTTGTTCCATATTTTTGTTAGTCAAGGTAAACAGTTATCTGCTAGCTCTCAATGTGACGACAATTGTAGCAAGTAACATACCGACTTTGAGGTCATATTACCGTAAAGATACACATGAACATTTTATTTTGAACATTATTATAGTTGCAAAGATTACAGAAGAACATAATACAACTGAAAATGGGTTTGCTATTTGCATCTATTTGGAACCACAAGCCCTCCAAGTGGTGCACTGTTCACCACAGTCAAAATGCACGCCGATTTCGGCCATCTAGTGCCGGTATTTTCGCTAATAGTTTTTTAAATTTGATGTCTTCAATAGCTTTTACTGTTTAATAAACATTTTTAATGTTTCTACAACACAGACAGACTAATCACTGAGATCATAAGCATCATGAAATTAAGTTATGGACAATTTTGTGAGGTAGGGGTGGGGCATGGCACCTTTTGACATTGCCTCAGTTGGCAATATTTCGGATTTATTTTCCAAGCCTTTTTTTCCCAGCAAGCGGCACAGGGCAGCTAACTGAACCCTGTAATTTACACAGCACAGGCTGCGTTAAGCTCGGTGTCCATCAGTGTAGTAGGTAATACACAACATGTTTGACAATCGTTTGACAAATGGCACCACGCCTTGTTGCTTTTGACTCGCTGACAGGTTATATACACAAGCAGGTCTGCTTCTTTAAAATTTGGTCTCCCGCCCCAAGACCCAAACAACATGGGTGACAGCGGACCGAATGCTTAAACAACGCACTGCCATGACATGGCAGCAGGTGTGAAAAATAATCAGACTGAAACAAAACAGATGCTTTGTATTAGCATGTCCATGGTATTAGCCAGCAGACGAGATGTACACCAAGCCTTTTTTGTTTGTGGCTCAAGCCACAAACCTATAACTCACTTTGTCGGTCGGTCGGTCTGTCGGTCCAAAATTGTCGCACATTTTGACAAAATTGTCGCACTTCAAATCGAGGCTACACTTCAAAATGATCCCTGAGGAAATTACAAAGCACATTCACAGTCTGGTGTCTGATACAACAATACATATATTTCAGTGTACAAGCGCTGAGGAAGCCAGGCGGACGCTTGGCGAAAGCTACGAGTGAGTAGAAACTGTTTGGGTTGAGAGTAGAAGTTTAAATTTCCTTCCTTACATATATTTAACCAGATTCGTGTACAGGGGGCTACAGCTATAGCGAACGAAACCATTAGGATTTCATCCGAATCGTTCAGAAAGCCATATTTCACGAGAATCATGCCTCACAAATGTCACAGTTGGATAATCGTATGATTGAAATCGCATGTGTGAGTCGACCCCTTTACACTCGGAGGGGGCCGGGCCGCACACAAGTCATGACTCATGGATGGTGCCATTACATGCAGTGCAAGTCAATTCCACACACACACACACACACACACACACACACACACACACAGAAACAATTTTTAGTCATGCATATTTCGTCATTCAGTTTGTGAAGATTAGTTTTCAACCATTTTAAGAGTTTAGCTTCTTGGTATTTCCCCCTTCTCTCTGCCAATGTGTTGTAGGTATAGATGAACGGGTTGAGGGCAGAATTCAAAGGCAGCACGAATATAGCCAGGGCCACACTGACTTCCCCAGGAACTGGAACGTCGTTCAATGCCAGCATGCCACACAGTCCAATGGGAAACCAGCACAGGAAATCTGTCGCAGCAATGTTGATCAAGCGCCGGGCTATGGTCATGTCTCGTGATATTTGGGTAGTGTCTGTTTTCAAACTATTGCCCCGCACTGACAAAAAAATTATGATCTGACCACAAGAGATGAGCAAAAATAAAGTAAAATTAAAGCCGATCATTACACCCACAGAATAATACTTACCTTTAAACTCCTGTCTGGTAACTGGCAGTGGAATGCAGACACCTGACTGACTGTAAAACTCCCAGTGTTTTGTCATTGGGAGCAACGGGAAAACTGCCAAAACCCAGCCAACCAGCCAAGTGAAGAGACAAGCCACAGATGCTGAGGTTTTCTCAAATCGCAGAGTGCTGAAGGTAAAGCGAAGAACGATGAATCGATCCAGTGTTATAAGACAGATGATCAGAGCTGACACTTCACTGGACAGGAGAGACAAGAAGCCAGCCGCGTGACAAGCCACACTGTGTTTCCACACGTCGTCAAAATAGAGATACTGACCACGAAACCTTTCATCAGCAGCTCCAATAAGGACCACGTACAACCCCATCAGGAAATCCCCCATGGTGAGTGTGATGACAAATACAGTGAAGCCGGACATAGAACGTGTGTTGGTGAAAAACAAACGTGCACAGAAGGAGAACAGATTACCTGTCAAAGACAGAAAGCCCATCATCCACAGAAACACACGGTAAGTCCATGACTGCAGTAAATCGTCACAGGAGGAAATCTCGTCTTTGGGGGCAAAGCAAAACCTATCGTCAAAACCACTTGGAAGAATTGTACTGCAGCAGAGTTTATAATTTCCTGTGTGTATGGATTTCAAATGTCGAAGATGTAAGTAAATATCAGCTGGGAATGTTTTAACTGGGCTGCCTTCCAGGTACAATTCAGCGAGTCTGGGTAAGTGTTGAAAACTGCTATTGATAGTGTGAATGGATGTGGATGTCAAATTCAGTTTCCTTATCTGGGGAAAGGAGGAGAACATTCGAGGATCAAACGTCGTGAGTTTGGTATAAGATAGGTCCACGGTTAACACAGTGTTCAGCTGCACACCAGAAACGTGGTTCCTAACCAATGTTGACAAAGGATTTCCAGACAGCGACAACGTTTCTAACTGCTGCAGATTAAGGAAAGATGCCAAACTGACCTGCTGCAGTTGATTACTACTGAAGTCTAGGAACTTTAAATTTTGCAATGTCACATCGACAATTTCAGTTAAAGAACACTGGGCAAAGACCAGGTAAATGAGATAAGCATTGTGACTAACATCAGACAGTGTCATGCCAGAACCTGTAGCATCCAGGTAACGGAGCTGAGGGAAGGATGCTGCAGTAAATGGCTGACGACACTGGAAGGTGTGATCCTGACACTGGCAGTTTGACGGACATGTAATGACATCGCAGAATAATTCATCATCATGCATCGAGCAGTGAGACCAGCCGTCACAGACATGATCAGGAAGCAGACATATCCCAGAAACCCTGCATCGAAAATAACCTGGACACGTCATGTTCTCGCATCCCTGTTCATCCATGCGATTTATGCAGTCGTACAATCCATTACACAATGTGTAAACTGGCAGGCAGTCATTAAACACACCAGAACAACGGTAATGGCTGTCAGGACAGGACTCGTTGGACCCCATTGGCGTTGAGGTGAACTGGTGATTGTTAAAATGAATAATAACAGGGGAGGAATGGCTTGAAGAGAAACCTATAAACAATTTAAATGCATCACAGTTTTCCTCATCCGATCCATCCCAACAATTGAACAGTTGGTCGCACACGTTTTCAGCGTGTACACACTGACCATTAGAGCACCTGAGTTTATTCTCACACTGGGGGTGAGTGCAGAAGACCTCGTCACTTTTGTCTTTGCACTCCGCTACAAAGTCACACACCAGACTGAAGGACAGCTTGTGGTGGTGGTCTTCACTGCATGTAAATAATGGAATGACAGCGGAGGGTTGATCGGTTGAATCTGTATTCTGATCGATGTTTCGTCGATGGAGAGGAAAACCACAAGTTATGTCGGTTGGACAAAACTCTTTGAAAGCATCTGAATCGCAGAGGAAGGTTACATGAGTCACATGACCACTGTGGCAAGTAATTATAGACGTTAGTAGCATTGATGTGCTTGGCCACGTGGAAGAAATAAAGATGGAACGGAAGGAATTCAGATCGAACTGACTATCATCAAAAAAACAGATTATCGTGGGACCTCCACTCGATTTCATTGCGGAGTACCATAAATGCCCATACCTAAAATTCAGTTTCAGACTATATTGGCGTTTACTGGTATACAAGCCCCTTAGATTCACATGATGATGAAGAACAGTTCCATCTTCGTTGATTAGACAATGACGGTACAAAGAGTGTAGTGGTACGTTCACTATGAAGGCACCAAGGAAATAACTGTACATGCCCCGACGTCCACATTTTGTTACCAGTAATAACGTTTCAAACAGAGAATTGAAATCTGTTACGCAGGTTGGAAAGCCGAACTTTGCTCCCAATGACAAACACCATTCTTTCCTATTTTCTTCCTTTCCAACTTGTGTATTCCCCAAAAATATTAAACGGCCTTTACATGACTGAACCTGCGTGCTGAAGTTGAAACTTAGTTGACAGGAACCTGTCTTTTCCGCAGGAAACAACTCTCTTCAAACCACAATCTTTCTCTTTCTACCCCGCAAAGCTTATCCCTTGAGTCGTTATATGTGTGTGTGACTAGGCGCGCGTGTGCGTCTCTCTCTCTCTCTCTCTCTCTCTCTCTCTCTCTCTCTCTCTCTCTCTCTCTCTCTCTCTCTCTCTCTCTCTCTCTCTCTCTCTCTCTCTCTCTCTCTCTCTCTCTCTCTCTCTCTCTCTCTCTCTCTCTCTCTCTCTCTCTCTCTCTCTCTCTCTCTCTCTCTCTCTCTCTCTCTCTCTCTCTCTCTCTCTCTCTCTCTCTCTCTCTCTCTCTCTCTCTCTCTCTCTCTCTCTCTCTCTCTCTCTCTCTCTCTCTTTCTCTCTCTCTTTCGTACGTGCGTGTGTGTGCTATCTATATATTGTTTCACTCTTCTTGTATTCTGTTTATATCATGGTTGTTAGCATGTGTGTGTGTATATTTTGCCTCCGTGTGTGTGTGTGTGTGTGTGTGCGCGCGCGCGCGCGTGTGTGTGTGTGTGCACGCGCGCCCGTGCATGTGTGTGTGATCTACTCTTTCATTCTTTTAGTATTCTTTTTATATTATGTTTGTAAGCGCTTAGGGCTTTTGTTAAGATTAAGCGCCCTAAATATTCATTATTATTATTATTTATAAACATGCGCACACACACTCTCTGTGTCTATGCCCCCTCCCCCCCCCCCTCTCTCTCTCTCTCTCTCTCTCTCACATACACACACATACATGCGCGCGCACACGCGCACACACACACACACGCGCACTGACACACACACGCGCACACACACACACATTTGAATGCATTTCATGCATGCACGCCTATAATTGCATTGTCATCATACTAGTCTCATTTTTTTGTTGTTGTTGTTGTTGCTAATACAGCAAAACTCGGTTATAAGAAAACCGAAGGGATATGATTTTTTTTTTGCTTTCTTATATCCGAAACTCAGATATTATTAGAAAATATTTAGAAGTTTTTTTCTTATAACCGAGTTGAATGGGGGGAGGGGGGAGAGAGAAAAAGAGAGAAAAAGAAAATAAAGACAGACAGAAAAACAAAACGAAGAGTGAATCTTTTTCCTAATTTGGTGCCTGTTTTACATCATAAAATCAAAATACTAAGAAGAAGATTTAAAGGTGCATATAACCACTCAACTAACAAGCTTTTGTTTCTTTTTTACTGCTATGAAATGCGTACCTCTTCACCTTTCTTGTACTCAAATATTGCCATTTACTGTCCACCCATGGAGAGGGGGACCTGCAACTCCTCAGCAATCATTTGCTTTTGTTTATGTGGATTTTTGTCTGCATATTCAAGTATTTGTATTTTTCTTCTTAAAGAAATGGATTGCCTTTTCCTCTCTGCCATTGCTGCTGAAAATAAAAGGATGGGCAGTCTCACTACGACCAACTCAAAAGTACAGGCACTCAGTTTTCTTCTTCTTCTGCTCAACATTTATATTGCACAGACTACTGAAGGACAGTATGAAATCAAGGAACAAAAAAGAACTCAGTCTTGCAGTCAAGTGCCTGTACTGGTTAGACTGTCCGTAACGCAGCTAGCCTGATGTAAACTTTCCTATTTTGGAAGATTGCATTTTTTTGGGAACATCCTTTCAGTTCAGGCTGGACTCACTTTTAAGAAAATGTTGTCAATGGCAATTCGCTTATAAGAAAATCGAACTCGCTTAGAAGAAAATGAACTGCAAACCAACTCGCTTGTATGAAATCATTTTCTTACATCCAAGTTTACATCGCGGATGGGAGAAGGAATTTGCTTGATTACAAACGAGTTTTCTTATAAGCGATTTTCTTACATCCAAGATTTGATAATGCATAAGGAATTCGGCCATGAAAAAAATTTGCTTGATTATAAGCGAGTTTTCTTATAAGCGAATTCGGCTGTACTGTCAAATCCATTACTGTTTCATCATCTTCAGCCAAATGGTGATTAACCAGCCGCGTAGCGAAAGCTGGTCAATATTTTCAGGGAATTATGTTTGTTCCTGACTATCTGAGTATCTGGCTGACTATATGACTATCTATGTTACCATGATAACGTTTGAACGGAGGGACATAGGACGCTCAAATTCTGCATGCCAATAGGTACTAAAGATATTGAGACCAAGTTCCAAAATGAACCTGGTCATAGTTCAAAGGCCAGGGTCACTGGAGCCGAAAATGCTTCTGAGCACCTGGTTTCCCTCGCTCAGGCAAGCAGGCAGGGCGATGCGTGCGAGTTCCAGAGACTGCTGCCAAACAAAATCTGCTATTCATTTCTTCCATAGCATTAGGTTATATTGATCGAGTAAACTAACATTTCTCTGCAGACCTTCAACCAAAAACAATGCAGCTGGAAACACTAGCTTTTCCTTTATAAGCACCACACATCTGGAACAATGTTACTTTCTCTGTCATCTTTAGAGGCCGCTCTGACAATTCATCTTTAAAAACAAATTCTGTTTACCCAGTTATTACTATAACATATTTGTAAATGGTTTTGGTGGCAGAACACAAAGGGGAAAACAATTCATCTTTAAAGGAGCAGGGTGGGAGGCAAGGGGACAGCACTGGGGAAAACAGGGGTGGGGGTGGGGGCTGGTGGGGGATTGAAAGGGGAGGGTGGGATGAGGGTGGGGTCTGAAGGTTAGGAGTGAAGCAGCGCCTTGGTACCTTGAGTCCACACGAACTCAATGCCATGCAACAATGCTTCACGTCACTTCATATTCAGACCCCACCCCCACCCATCCCTCCCCCTTTCAATCACACCACCCACCTTCTTCCCAGTGCTGTACCCCTTGCTCCGCTCCCCTTTGTCCCCTGCCACCAAAGCCATCCCTACAACTTTCTAACCCCAACCCTTCCACCAGGAACTCTATTTTTATATGAACTGCAATCATGTTTTCATTCCCTCTACTCCCAACATTCCAGAGAAAATCTGTTTAAGGTCCTCCGGTCTGAACTGCAACATGATTCACTGCTGCCCTCTACTCCCATTCCAGAGAAAATCTGTTTAAGGTCCTCCGGTCTGGAACAGATACATATGGGACATTAGTAGATGTAAAGATAGTGGGAACGAACCTGGAGGCAATGCCCGGAGGCAGTGCAGCACCAGTAAAGTCCGCGAATTTTTAACATTACAGATGTACATGCTGCCCAACATTCCACTTTCCACTGCCCGTTTTAAAGGGGCACCCTGACGGATACGATTTTTGTCTGCAAGAAACACGTCGAGATCACCAGGAAAACACCCTTTACAGAAATCGCAACACTCTGGTTTCCTAGAAATCAAAACGTGAAATCGGCGCAGGGCCAGACCCACAGGCGGGGTGGGGGTGGGGGGGTTGGGGGTGGGGGGGACTTAGCTTAGGGGGCTGCATTCCCCACACTTTTTTCCTCAAAAACCTTCTATTTGTTCAAATATTTGATTTGTCAGTTGAGGAGGAATATATGATAACATTGCCACGTGTATTATGTATGCGTTATGGTCGTTCCCTTTTGTAGGACAGTGTGGAAGCAGCATGATGTGTACTTAATGGTTCAAAACATGTTTCAATAGGGGTAGGAACAGTAATGGCATTAGTCCTTTATTTCATGCCCAGATTGCACTATTTTGCTTCTCGGATTTAAACATTTTCAGGGGGCGGCATGCCCCCGGACCCCCCTAGGCGTCTTGGTGATTCGCACCTTCGATGAATTAGCCCCCACCCCTTAAAAACGTACGTCCGCCCCTGCGGCGATTCCTCCTTGGCGGAGGTGCTGGAAGTCAGAGGATGCCCCTTTAAGATAAACCTTGAACTGTGTTCACAAGCTGCCAACTACAAAAGTTACACTGCTCAACTTTCTAGCCACTCCCTGAAGAAGTAAGACATGAAACGTCGGAGTCTCTCATACTAAATATACCTTTTTCTTGACTCCTCCTTTTTTTTTATCCCTTTTTGTATCATTCTTTAAAACATTTAACATTTGTATGCGGTTTTACGGCTGATGTACAGTGTTTTGGATGCTGTAAGACATTAGAAGTGTATTGTGAAACATTAATAATGTAATTGCTCTGATCTCTCTCTCTCCCTTCCTCTCTTTCTTTCCCTCCCTCAACACACACACACACACACACACACACACACACACACACACACACACGCGACACAAAGACTGATAAACAATATCATAACCATACAGACAGACTCAGACACACTCAGGTACCTACATAACCAAACACACACACACACACACACGCGCATGCACGCACACACACGTTTTAATGCACCTCATTAAGGTGATTTAAGTATCTGGAGGATGCACTTGATTTATGTGACAGGCAGTTCTCTGTCGCAGAATCAGTTTGGTATCGCATTAGCGGTGGGATTGTGTTCCAGTGGTACTGTAAGTCAGTATTATTTTCAGTCAATATGTAACGTGTCTTCTGTTACTCGACAGTCACACAATAGTAGGTCTAAGGAGAAGGACTGGGGCCTTGAAATAGTCTGATTGTGCCAAGACACAAATAGCACAACCAAACGTTGCAAGACGATAAATATAGGTCCGTAGAGCATCGCTCCTAGCTCTTCAAATTAGAGATGATTTTGCACTAAAAGTACTACAAGCCAATTTTGGATCCAAGTGATGCACAAGGGTGTGTAGAATCTTTGTGGGAAAATCCCAGAAAATCCCCTTTTGCACTTTGCGCTTTTTGTTCAGTATACCGTATTATTTTCTATTGTCTTTTTCTTTCGGAGGACAATGTGTTTAAAAAAGAAGCTGTCAAGCTTATTCCTTTTAGCATCATCGTTAAAGATCATTTTTATTTGGCTAAACTTGACTTGACTTGACTTCACACACAAATAAACATACACACACAAACACACACACGTACATGTGTACACACACATACACACAACTACACATACATAATTTTACAAAAAAATATAGTCATATGATATTATTGAGCCAAATGCCTCACATCTGGGGTCCTAAATCCGTACTCTGTATGGTATTACGTTACCTATGGGTGTACAGATTTAGGATTTTGATATATGCTCACAAACTTTCCTCTTTCACGAAAACAGGTGAATGACTTGCCGAAATAAATCCCTGGTTTGGTGAAAGAAAGATGCACAAGTACTGCTATGGATAATCAAACATTCCAAAGGGTGACTAGGTTTGGCTACACCAACAACATTCATGAACGGAAAGATAATAAGAAAAAGGTTAAAAGTGGAAAAAATCCTTACCGTTTATTTTTGCGGCTCGGTTTGGGCTTAAAGTTTTGTACATGCAGTCAAGAATGTTTAATCAACTGTATAAAACAAATCCTGTAAGTTCCTTCCCTTCTCTCTAAATCAATGTGTACGGATATAAGCACATGTGCGCGGAATGGCGACTTTCCCCTACACATTTTTGGAAAAAACGGTAAATTTTCAAACACTAAAAACAAATTCAATCATAATCATTTATCCGAAGTGACGAGGGATACACTGAGCACGAATAGAAAGACGTGAGACAAAAACCAATGCTTCACTCTGCGCCACTCTCTTAACATCTTTGTAGCTTGCTATACATTACCTGCCCATTGGCTTCCCCATAGCCCTTTCCCGAAACTCGATCAATTAGCGTTATCTGCCCCTGCTCTGGTGCGTCGCAGGTGAGTTCCGGCAAAGCACTTGTTAAAGTGCACAAACAACCCACGGAAAACTCGCGAACCATGACGGATTACGAGCTAGCGAGTTACAGCGGCTCCTCTTTCTCTTTACTGTCATAGTGTGTGTGTGTGTGTGTGTGTGTGTGTGTGTGTGTGTGTGTGTGTGTGTGTGTGTGTGTGCGTGCGTGTGTGTGCGTGCGTGTGCGTGTGTGTGCGCGCGCGCGCGCGTGTGTGTGTGTGTGTGTGTGCGTGCGCGTGCGTGTGTGTGTGTGTGCGTGCGTGTGCGTGTGGCACTGTGTATGTGTGTGTGTGACCGGAACTCACCAGGGCATGCAAGGGACATCACTCGTCCGAACTTTCTTACTTGGTTGTAGGATAGGGCTATGCCTTCAAATTGTTTACCTTGGTTAGGGTTAACGAAAAAGCTCATGCATACTCAGCGCCAATATAATATTGCCTTCAAATTACAGTCTTGGTCCAATTGTTTGTGTCGTTTTAGGCTGGACGACATGACTGCACAAAATCATGGATATACTTTTAAAAATCACAGAAAATCAGTTAATTGCTTGATCACCTGACCATTTGGGGAGGTGATTTTTCACTGTCTATACGTTATAGATCTTGTCAGGATTATGTGCTTCGTGGCTATGATGACGTCATGGTGACGTCAGCGTGCACAAACTGTATAAATCAGAGGTGGTCCTAAATTTTGACCAACACAGCCCGCTCACTGTTTTCTTTCCAACAGAAGCCGACCATTAAGGCCTGGTACACAGTACATCCGGATTTTCTGTGCGGAAGTAATCAATAAGTAAAAGAAAGAAGAAGGAAATAAATAGATGGATTTAGGGGAAATACGGACATGTGCGTATATTTTTTCCCTTTAGGCTGGCGGGGGTACAATGAAAACACCCAGAAAAAGGAACAAATTCCAAAAGAAACAAAAACACCTGAAATAGATTTGGAATAGGGTCAGTTTCCACATATTAAAAGTGTACATTGATTTTTCCCTGCCAAATCTATTTTTAGTAACAATATGTAATCGGCCGCCATGTTTTTTCCAGTTTCATAATAAAATATAGTCTTGTTGCATCTCATTGGAAAGCTTATTTGATTTCTCGTCTAAATATGGTGAGAAAACATGGAAAAAACGTCACGGTAACAAAAAAAGTACACAAAATATGTATTTCTACTCACAGATGTTGAAATGGACATGGTGAACAGGCTTATTGACAAACGCTTTGCACATCAGCAACATCTTGGTCATCTATCAGTTGAAGTACATCTGGAAGTTCAAGTACATCCTCATCATTGTCCCCAGGGAGTGATGGACAGTTTGTACAGGTTAACCCCTTGCAAGCTCCACATGCAATGGAGCATTCCAGACCATGTCTGCGGCATGTGCAACGCTTCGAGTTGCAGTCTGTCTTGCATTGGCACCTGATCACTTTCAGAAGTGATGATGGTGCAGGTGGTAGATGTGTTGTACATGGCTCCAGATGGTCTGAATGTAGCTGCCAACCCCACTGCTCTGGCTGTAGTACTGGAGATAAATGCATCCACTCCTGAAAAAGGCATTAAAATAACTTTTAAGTTGTTTTGTGGAAGCATAAGCTTTTCAGTACTTCCTATCAATGCTGACGTTGAATCAATGCAAAAGATTTTTCCTATTCTGGATTTTGTAGAGTAGGAAACAATGTTTTGCATTAGTTTAAGTTCTTTGTTTTCTATTGTATCGATGGCCAGCATATTATCCAAACATGTTGAGAAATATATGTAAACATTTTTATTAGACGTTAGAAATCTACCTGCTATCATAAGAACAAAATAGATATACTACTTTTGTTTTCTTATATTTTTAGACACTAAGATATGTTATAACTAGTGGGTTATAAAGTGAATGTAGTTTTTGTTTATCAATCATTTCATGGCAATGGATGTGAAAAAAGAGACAATGCAAATTACCTGTACTTGAACATACACCCGCAGACTATGGTACTTGGCTGCAGCACTGGTTGGTGGCAGGGTCTGGATCTGGACAGTGGTTACGCATGATGCCACTCTGGTACAGAACCTGTCAAGGCGGAGTTTATCCAGACTTGCAGCTCCATCCCCATTGCAAAGAATAATGAGGGCCTGTCCCTAAACCTGTCCCTAACCCTATCCCAAACCCTATTCCTAATCCTAACTGAAACCGTCTGAAATGAATAGAAGGGGCAGAGGAGGGGGGCTATTCTTAACATATGCCACCATTTCTTATTCTTGTCACACACTAGCCGTTTATTTCCGTTCATCTCCACTATAACCATGTTCTTTCAAACTGATCAATGTTGTAACCCTTGCTATTGGAGACATTTTCTGACACTTGACTCAAAAATGTGTCTTGCTTTGCAATTGCTAAAAATGTTAGTGATATTTGTCACAGGCCTTCCAGAATTATGTTTTACAGTTTTGAAAATTCAAGTTTTGATTTATGTGGTAAAAGTTTCCATGTGCCAATTCATCCCCACAACGTGTTCAAGAACAAACAAGAGAAAAAGCCTTCAAAGCACACTCGCTTTGTGTTTTTGGAGATAGATCTAAATGCCAGAGTATGTACTTTCACATAAACTCCATACGAAAAATAGAACACTTCGATTTGCTTATTCTGTAAAACATGCAAAATATGCAAATATGTTTTTCTTGAAAGCTTGCATAAACATCTATATGTATGCAAACTTTGAATGATGTACGCCTTATAGTTCCCAGAAAAAGCCAACATTAAATTTTGGACCACAGATGCAACACACACATACACACATACATACATACACACAACCGGACAATGATGAGAACATAGACTCACTTCGTTAACATGAGTGAGCCAAAACATGAAGTTGAACACTGTTGTAGAGCCTGTTTCCCATTCTTTGGCCATGTTAATACTTTCACTGTATTTCTATGTAGACGATACAATCATTCTTTTGAGTCTACTGAAAAATGAGTGTCTATGCGACTTACGATCTTTCCACTGGCCTAGATGCAAAATCCAGGAGATGACAGAGTTTTAACAAATTGACGCCATGAAAGTAGACGTCATTATTGAAGTTATAACTGATGGCAACTGGCCCTACACTTTTCACAATCTCATCTGAAATGTACGACTTATTCACAAGAGACGCAGGCATATCTGGAAATGACACAAACAACTGTACCACGAGTGCATTAGTGCATTAGTTACTATTACTATCACTGCTAAGAACTTAAGTTAGATTTTATATTTAAATGTATGTCTGTCTACTCCTGGCTTTAGTTTTCCACCACCATAGTTTAAAGTCAGCGAGGAAATATAAAACATATACTGAAACTGTTGGAAATACAGTAAATGTCCGTAACATCTGCCCAGGAGTAGAGTTCCTCCTGAATCAGAACTCCACACAAAATGTTTTCCTGCAGGTCAACGTGTCAGACTGTGAGAACAATTTACCGCCCGATCCGGCACACCAGGGGGCAGTGTATGGTGTGTGCCAGGATTCCACTTCTTTCTGTAAAATGTCTCTGAACGCCACATACTTGGTCTTGAGAATGTACGTTAAGCGCTTAGAGTATGAATGCGATTCCAGTCGATGGATGACCTTTGTGAATTACAGTTCATCAACATGTGATACTTGTACTATTATATGTGGGCTACATTCCACTCCGGAGAAGTTTTGTGACTTTGAAAATATCCATGTTCACATATGGGACATAAACAGGCCCATGATTAGTAGGAGAATAGAGAAAATAGATACAGCTGAAATCATCGTGAAATATTTGACGCTTAACACAGGATATATTGTCGTGCCCACATTGCTGCATGATGTAAGAACAAAAGAGAGACAAAAGGACCTGAAACTAGAATCTGGATTTAATATATTAGTAAGTGTTCAACAAACATTGAGTGACTCTTTTAAATGCAACGCACTACATTTCATGTGCAGGAAAGAAGAAAAGTTCGATTTATGTGTAATTATTGATTTCAGATTTCAAACAACTGATATGTTTTCTAAATGCTGCCTTCGACTTGTTGTTCCAAACGTTAATGAAGAGCGGTGCAGAAATGACTATTCAACAGTCCATTTTTCTGTTCTTTCTGAGCATACAAGTATGCACAAACTGCCAAATGGATTGTTCAACTGCTCTGGTGGTCACTACTATGAACTTCGTGCGATCCTGGAGTGCAATTTACAGCCAGAGTGTGAAGATGGACGGGATGAAACAGAACACTGTCCTTTCAGTAGCCATGGCTGTCAAGGTTTGGTGGCTGCACGTGACAAATGTTTCCAACTGATAACTGTGAAACACGTTGGAGTGCGGCGTTTAAAACTGTACTGTCAGGTAAGAGGTAAAATAATTGCTTCCCTAAAAACACAAACAGAAATGGATGTCACTCACCATATATTTGAACGGTATAACTATTTCGAGGTAGTGATTGGGTTAAGAATGGGGTGGCACTCCCAACCGTTCCTATACAGCAAAATGCCCTATTGGGATGATAATACAGCGGCGTACACAATAGACCATCTTCCTTGGTATACTAATATAATCACTGGCCTTAAAAAACGAGTGCAACCTACAAGATTTAAAAAAATATCACATTTTGAACTGCGCCCAGAGGGTCTACAAAAAATGCGTATAGCTAGTATGAATACTCCATCTGTTCTTTGTGAATCTAAATTGCAGGACGCCAGTAGCATGTTTCCTCCTGTTTTGCTTGCTGAAATAATTTCTGTGTCATTTATGCTTAGGAACACTCGACAGAAAGTGTTGGTGGACACTAGTAGTCATTTTATGCACCAACACACGCTGCATCAGTACACAAGTACCACTTATTTTCAGAGAATGTACCCAAAACACTTGACTGACATGCATAAAAAGTACGATAACAGTACGTTTGTAGCTGGAGAATTTGCCAATGCAATATTTATATGCGATGATGGTGAAACAACAGTTCATCACACCGTGGTGTGTGACTTCAAGGAAGACTGCCCAGACAACAGTGATGAGTCGTTCTGTGAACATCCTGCATGCCCAGGATTTCTGTGTAAAAACGGCCAGTGCTTACTACAGAGTCAAGAGTGCAACGAATTCTCTGACTGTTTTGACCACACTGATGGACGTGGTCTATGCAACTATCCCTTGGAAATGGGATACCCCTTTTACCCTTATGAAAAAAGTTTACAAATTACTTTAGATGGTACAGGTTACTTCACTCAACAGCTGATAGGAGTTGATGAGCCATGTCCAGACAGTCATTATCGTTGTACATCAGGTTGGCTGTACTGTCTGCCTGTTTACACCAGGTGTAACGGGATGTCTGACTGTGTTTATGGAGAAGACGAACAGGACTGTGAGAGGACAATCTGTCCCGGGTTCTATCGATGTTTAAGTTCCAGAGTGTGTGTGCATGGAGATCATCTGTGTGATGGCTGGGGTCAGTGTCCACAGCGAGATGATGAACTGTTGTGTGATTTGGCCTGTCCTGAAGATTGTCTCTGCGAAGGGTATTGTTTTAGATGTACTAGCAAAATACTTCCTCAATGTTTCCCCACACTTCGATATATCAACGCTAAAGGCACAGGAATGTCTCTGGCGGATTTCAGCACAAACATGTATTTAGCTGTACTGATTCTGTCAGACTGCTCTTTGTATAACTTAACAAGTATAAATAATAAACATATTCAATACATCGACCTTTCCAACAACTACATAATAGCTCTAGATACTGCTGATATAGTTCAGTTACCAAATCTAAGAACCTTGTTTTTATCAAACAACCCCATCAGTATCAGTACAAATACGCTGGGCAAGTATGTCAATGTTGCTCTGAAACGAGTGGGTCTGTCACAAACACCCGCCAGTGTGGCCAACACTTTCCTATCGAGATCCGTATACTTTTATAATATAGAATGGCTTAACATTTCTCTTTCGAACATTAGGAATTTCACCTCTGGAGGTTTCAAGAATGTGCCTAGACTATCTGAAGTTGATATACGGTGGAATCCAGTTGAAAGCTTCCCATGGGATTCCTTGTCAGATTCTTTGCACTTACAAGCGATCTTCTCATCCGATTACAGATTTTGTTGCCCGACTTTATTCTTTCAACATTTAGTGAAACCAAAATGTCGTACATCTTTTACCATCTTGCGGGCATGTGACTCTCTTCTACCATCTGAATTATACAGAATGTTCTTTTGGTTAACTGGAATATTGAGCATAGTGGGAAATGTAGCCTGTTTTTTTGTTTCATTTGGACTTAGCAAATTATTTGAAAGAAACTTTCTAAAAGCCATGGGACATCTGCAGAGTGCCAGTATATGTATGGGACTGAATGTTGGCATTGCGATTGTTGCAGACAGGATATTACATGGGAAATATATTCAAAACGAAAAGGAATGGGTCCACAGCATCACTTGCAAACTAAGTGGTTGTCTGTGTTACGCGTCCAGTGAGGTGTCTGTTTTGGTCATCATGTTGATCAGTTGGAACCATGTGGTCATCCTGTGTCTTCCTGCTAAACTGAAGTGGATAGACGAGCCATTGACAGGCCTAGCTTTCTTTGTGGCATGGTGTGTGGGAATGGTGTTGTCAGCGATACCGTTTCTCCCTGGTTTGTCACACTGGGGTGTCCAAGGCCAGTCTGGGCTGTGTCGTCTGGCCATCTTTACTCATTATCACGACCACCAGTCGTTCAAATGGGCTACAGTTGTCATCATCGTTAATTGCTTTTTTTCCTTGGCAATCGTAGGATTACTTCTTTTTGTTCAAAAACATTTGCCAGCTTACAGAATCCAATTGGACATAACAAAACGGTGCTTTTATTTTTCAGCCCACATGACCACAATGATCGCTGTCAGCATTACTACTTACTGGCTGACATTAGGCTTGGTTGTGATGATGAGCACAGCTGGTGTCACTGCTGTACACAGGATCCAGGAGGCCATGGTGGTGTTTGTCTTACCGCTCCACTCTGCTCTCTGTCCTGTTCTCTATGCGTGGTCTGTGCTCACAGAACTACGAGGACGAGCACGGGAGGAGAGAGTGTTGAGAATCCTAAAAGCTCAGGCTGGCTTCCAGGTTAAATAACTAAACCAGTGAAAATAACAACATCAAGCAATAGCCTATTAAATTAATCAATCAATTTGTGACAACTTGTCCTGTCTGTTGTGATTGTAATCTAGCAAGGATTTCAGATAGTTTTCATGGTGTCTATCACATAGCATACATTTTGAAAACTAGAAGCCACTCACTGACACAGTACAAACCTCCACCACCAAAGGGAACCCATTTCGTATTTTTGATCAGTCGCTCAGACAGTCTCCTGTCATATGAGCACAGATGCATCATACTGGCCTGCCGGTATGCGCCTAACTAACAAATAGTTAGGCCCAGCATGTCTGTCTTCGGTTGGAGAAAATCTTTGTAAGATTACGAAGAACAATAAAACCTAACATTCAGGTAGAAAACTTACTTGAAACGTAGCTTTTGAGAGCCTCACACTCCCTTCTTCAGTCATTCATCGCCTCAGCAGTCAAAATGACCTCTCCATCTTTGTAAGAGTTTCTAGAAGAAACAAAATGGTATTGCACAACAGTAAGAAAAGGGGAAAAGAGTCAAAGAGTTATAATTTGAGGAGTTACAAGCACAGTTCTTACTCCAGAAGGTGGGGGAACTATTTGTACAAAAAGCATTTTGAAGTTGTAGACAGATTGCCTGACCAAGAGAGGCATGCTTAAGTTTATCGCAATTTTGTTATAAGAAAACCCACACACACCAAGAGACATAATACCCGCTGGATAGAGAATAAGTAAAAGCATAATTACAACTATCTTGTCAAAGAAATAAAGGAAAATATTATGAATTATTCGGTGGAGCTATACATACAGTGAACAATTAGAGGTGTGAGAAGAGGAGAGGGATACTGTAGAGATGAAAGGAAAAGAGAGAGAGAGAGAGAGAGAGAGAGAGAGAGAGAGAGAGAGAGAGAGAGAGAGAGAGAGAGAGAGAGAGAGAGAGAGAGAGAGAGATCAACGATCATCGACAATGTAATGATCAAGGCCATCTGCCCATGTCATATAGGGAAAAAGGGGAGGGGAATACATAAAAAGAGAAGAAAAAGCAATAAATAGCATACATATAAAGTTATCAAAACGGTTATCAAATCAACATAATTATTACCAAACATGGAACAACATTATACCATTGCAGTAACAACAGTCTGAAAACACAATGGACAACTTCGTTAATAAGAATAACAGAGAGAGAGAGAGAGAGAGAGAGAGAGAGAGAGAGAGAGAGAGAGAGAGAGAGAGAGAGAGAGAGAGAGAAGAAGAACAGAACAAGAACAAGAACAACGTTTTAAAGACCCCCCACGACGTGTGACATTCCCTCTTACGCTTGGAAGATTTCTTATGATTTCTTACCAGCCATAAGAGGGAAAACAGCGTGAAACATTTTGGCACGCGACGTGGTGGGTCTTTAATGAACCGGGCCATCTGCCCATGTCAAAGGGAACAGTGGGAAGGGGACATTGTTAAATCAAACAAACAAACAAAAGGGAAAATGGACACACAAAATCGTAATAAGATATATTCAGAGAGAGAGAGAGAGAGAGAGAGAGAGAGAGAGAGAGAGAGAGAGAGAGAGAGAGAGAGAGAGAGAGAGAGAGGAGACCAACTCTTCAGATTCGATCAATTTCATTGTTTAGGCCTAGTGGGCAGTTACACATTTACTATAAATTAAAACAAAAGAAAGAAAGAGATATCATTCTTTTATTGCTAAAAAGCAGTAACAGCGATGCAGGTGGCTGGCTGTGTTATCCTAAAAAAACACAACAACAAGCAAACAGACAACAACAACAAAGACGAAACAGATACACAAACATTGAACATTATTAATTTTGTCATTTTACATAAGATGTTTACCATTTCGTTTTAACTTAGTGCTGGTTTGCTTTTATTGTGGACTTTCAATCTGGTGCAAAGAGGACAACCATTCTCTTGTAGAAAGTCTTCTTGCTCAGCTTGAGCATTCACTGTGGACATTCTTTGCAGGCCGACATGCAGACTGAAGAGTCTTTCACAAGCTGTCTTTGCATAGGCATTGTCTATCATTGGGAGAAAAAGTAAATCAGCACATTATTTTCTTCTTCTTTTCTTCTTTTCAGAACACAGAGCAAATCGTAAAGTTAAGGTAAACTGAGTTTGTTTCTGAGGTTCACAAATACAGACATTGGACACCATTTAAAAAAAAATCAAATCAAACTATTCTGCATTTCAAATGCACCAACTTTTTAGTCCTTCAGTCTAGGGGAACGGCGCTCAGCTTATAACTGAGATTTTATATTCATTCTATTTTTATCCAAATTTTGGATTCCATCTCAGTAGTTGGCCCTCCCTAGTCATGTCTATTATCTTTTAAAATTAACTTTTTAAATTATAATTTTAGAATATTTTTGTCATTTTACATAAGATTTTTACCATTTCTTTTTAACTTAGTGCTGGTTTGCTTTTATTGTGGACTTTCAATATGGTGCAAAGAGGACAACCATTCTCTTGTAGAGAGTCTTCTTGCTCAGCTTGAACCTTCACTGTGGACATTCTTTGCAGGCCGACATGCAGTCTGAAGAGTCTTTCACAAGACGAAACAACTGTCTTTGCATAGGCATTGTCTATCTCCCCCATTGGGACAAAAAGTAAATCAGCACATTATTTTCTTCTTCTTTTCAGAACACAGAACACAGAACAAATCGTAAAGTTAAAGTAAACTGACTTTGTTTCTGAGATTCACAAATACAGACATTGGACACAAACAAATTTTATCAAAGCAAACTATATATATATTTATGTGTCTGGTTTTTGGGAGGTCTCGGGTTCGACTCCCGGTCCGGCTAACATTTTTTCCCACCAAACCAAAACCAATATTTCCAGTGTCCGGGTATTTATTCCAATATATATATTTATATATATAGTAAAATCTGATAACAAGTTTTTGTCCAAATGGCTTTATAATCGAATATTAGAATCAAGACCAGTTACAAGAACTTGGTATCTTGATCTATGTTCTAAACAACATAGAGTACTAACTGGTCTTGATTCTAATGCTAGTTTTGCATTTCAAATGCTGTAACTTTCAAGTCCTTTAGATCAGAGGCACGGTGCACGGCAGTATACCGAGATTTTATTTCAATATATATAATTGTATAAAACGTTCTTGTCCCTGTCTTGGATGCGAACATTTAAAATCAAAACCAGTGAAATTAACTTGGTGTTTGATTATGTTCTTAAAAGAAATATTAAAAAATTAAAATAAAGAGTGCTAGCTTAGTTTTTCCTCCTTATTAGGGAGGCAATGGCAGAACCCAAGCCGAGGACAGCTGTTTTGACTCTAGGGAGTCTCATCAGCTTGGTACTGGATGGGGTCTTAGCCTACCAAGTGAAATATGATTTTACGCCCTCTGCGGTCTTTCGACCATGTCGGACATTTTTAAATACAAAGATGGTGGGAATAATACTGGAGGCAATGACCGGAGGCAGTGCAACACCAGTAAAATCCCGATTTTTGTAACAATGCAGATATGCGTAGCAGTAACCATGCCTCGGTTAACCTCATCGGGTATGGTACCGCCATAAGCTAATGTAAGCTTGCTAAAGCCTCCCAAGAGAAAATAATGTTTTACGCCCTCTAAAGCCTCCCAAGGTGGAACTACTCTCACCTCAACAAGAAGATTGTTCCACAAAGGGAAGGTCTCTTTCTGTATATTGGTAAAAGGCTCCAAAAAACCCAAACCAGCACTCAAGTAAAATGGAAATGATAAAAATCTTAAGTAAAAGTATGAACATAACAATGTTCCAAAATTAAAAAAATTAAGCGACACGACCAGAGAGGGCAAGCAACTGAAATAGTATTCAAGGGGAAAAACTAAGCTAGCACTCTTTATTTATTTTTTATTTTTTTAAAGAACATAACCAAACACTAAGTTAATTTAACTGGTTTTGATTTTAAATGTTCGCATCCAAGACATAGGGACAAAAAAGTTTTATAGAATTCTATTATCATTGCATTTCAAATGCTCTAACTTTTGAGTCCTGTAGGCTGGAGGAATGGTGCCGGCAGTAAGCTGAGATTTTTTCATGTCCCTCTCTCTCTCTCTATATATATATATATAGGTCATTTTATCATTGTCCTTGACAAAGAAGAGTAAAACCTCGAAAATTTTGATTTTGTTTTTATCTTGCTTGTTTTTTTTTATAGTGTGAACGCTTTATATATATATATAAGGCACTGTCCCTCCCCCATTGGGAGAAAAAGTAAATCAGCACAATTTATATAATTTTTTTTAATTTTTTTTGAACACGGAACATTACTCAAAGTTAGCGTTAACTGGTTTTGTTTCTGAGGTTCACAAATAAAGACATTGGACACAGAAAAGCTTTATCAAAGCAAACAATCTGGTGCAAAGAGGACAACCTTTCTCTTGTAGAAAGTCTTCTAGCTCAGTTTGAATGTTCACTGTGGACATACTTTGCAGGCCGATATTCAGACTGAAGAGTCTTTCTCAAAGACGAAACAGCTGTCTTTGCATAGGCATTGTCTATCTCCCCCATTGGGAGAAAAAGTAAATCAGCACATTATTTTCTTTTATTCTTTTCAGAACACAGAATAAATTGTAAAGTTAAAATTAAAGTTATTCAGTTTCTTTCTTAGGCTCACAAACTTAAATATTGGACACAAAACAAGTTTTTTTAAAAGCAAACTATATATATATAAGAGGAAAGTTTAATGGTGTGGTTGTTTTTTCTTCTTCAATTCTTGTACGTTTATATTATACTTGGAAGAAGGAAAGCGCATCAGTCTACCTGATCCAGGCACACCTATCTACATTCCTCCTCACCGGGAGTATGTTGGTGTTTACTACGATTTCTATGACCTCCCTTATTGAATCCTTCACTGGATCCACCAACATGGCATCCCATCTCTTCTACTCTCTTCGAGGGATTGTAACTTTAGAACATTATTATTTTTGTTATTTTACACAAGATTGTTACCATTTCTTTTTAATTAAGTGCTGGTTTGCTTTTATTGTGGACTTTCAATCTGGTGCAAAGAGGACAACCTTTCTCTTGTAGAAAGTCTTCTAGCTCAGTTTGAATGTTCACTGTGGACATACTTTGCAGGCCGATATGCAGACTGAAGAGTCTTTCTCAAAGACGAAACAGCTGTCTTTGCATAGGCATTGTCTATCTCCCCCATTGGGAGAAAAAGTAAATCAGCACATTATTTTCTTTTATTCTTTTCAGAACACAGAATAAATTGTAAAGTTAAAATTAAAGTTATTCAGTTTCTTTCTTAGGCTCACAAACTTAAATATTGGACACAAAACAAGTTTTTTTCAAGCAAACTATATATATATAAGAGGAAAGTTTAATGGTGTGGTTGTTTTTTCTTCTTCAATTCTTGTACGTATATATATATATATATATATATATATATATATATATATATCTATATATCTATATCAGGTGCAAACACCACCCCAAAGAATGGTATGTAGGGTCCACAAAATCTCTAAAAAAACGTTGGGCGAACCATAAAAGTGATGTAAACCTGGGGAAAACCAAGAAATGCAAGCTAGCCCACCATATAGTCACAAAACAACACCCAAACGACCCAACATTGAGCTTCTTGACCATTGTCCCCATTGAAAAAGTAGAAAGTGAAAACAACCTACTAAACAGGGAGCTCTATTGGCAGGCCAACTTAGGAGCTTCTTTCATAGGACTAAACCAGAGGCAGGATCTGACAGCAGCACGAACACAGCGAATACAATACAGACAGTAAGACGCTTCAGAAACAAGGGCAGTCCACCCCTGAGTTTTTTGAAAATCACTAACTACACCCCTCCGTCCCCACCTGAAACAAAAACAACACCATCTACTTTCCCTATCAGTTCCTTTTCCAGGTCCAAGTTTTCACTCTCTTGTCTTTTGCTTTGCTTTGACCTAGATGTATTTACATTTTTTAACTGAGTGAGTTTGAAAATTGTTAGGGCCACTTGTTGCATGTCAGCCATTCAGTAAAGACGTGTTTTTAGCAGTCTGTTTTAACAGTGTTTTTTTAAAACAGTGACAGGTAATTTGCATGGTCTGTAAAGTGTGGCTGTAGATAAAATGGGCTCTAGATAATATGTAATAAGCAGCCACAAATAGAAGATACTGAATGCCTGAAATATGTATGTAATTTGTCATTTGTAATATGTAATTTGTAATTCGTTGTTGTCACTTACTAAATAAATATTGGGCCATTGTAGCAAGATTGTAAGAATGGGTGTAAAGATAGCTTCGACTTCAGTTGCTAGGTTTTGACGCCATAAGTCGATAGAAGCAAGACTGACGGTTCTTAATGTCACAAAAATGTATAATGTTACAAAAATAATTAACGCCTGTAAAACATTTTCACTTTGCCTCCCTTGATCAACTCAGTCTTTCTCAGTCTTGCTCTCTTGCTTTCCTTTCTTTCATACTCTCTCCCTGTACCCTGTTCTCTCTCCTAACCTCCTCTCCTCCACCCCCCCCTCCCCCCCCTTTCCCCCTCCCCCCTCTCTCCCCCCCCCCCCCCCCCCCCCGCATTTCCACCCACCCACCCACCCACCCCTCAACTCCTTCGCCCCTCTCCTCCCCTCCCTGTATTTTAAAAGCTGATTCCTGTAAAAGTCCAACTCTTGCTACACGAAGCTTCCAATTTACCCACTTTCTCTCTGTATCCTGTTCTTTCTCCTCCTTCCTTGTGTGTGTGTGTGTGTGTGTGTGTGTGTTTGATAATTCGTTTGGACTATTGAGTCCACATAATTTATAAATAAAAAAATATAAAAAAATCCCCCAGTACAGTCTCTCTCTCTCTCTCTCTCTCTCTCTCTCTCTCTCTCTCTCTCTCTCTCTCTCTCTCTCTCTCTCTCTCTCTCTCTCTCTCTCTCTCTCTCTCTCATATCCATGTCCGCTCTGTCCATCTGTGTAGTTATCACTTCCAAACTATGTAGAACTAACGCCAGATGTCTTAAGACCCTTTAGTTAAGAGAGTGGGCATGTATCATGGGCAAAGCATCTTCATTATAAACAAATTCAGCATCTCCACTATGATAATGCCAAGAGAGTGGGTGTGTAACCTGGGCCAAGCGTCTCCACTATAAACAAATAAAGCATCTCCCCTAGGAACAGGTCAAGAGAGTGGATCCTGGGTAAAGCATCTCCACTATAAACAAATAACACAGCTCGATGGAGAAATAACTGCCCTCTCAGACAATTCATTAGAGAGAGTTCAGACCCAGCGGAGCCATGGTCTTCAGCTTGTCCATCCAGAACTTTTCACGACGGAGTCTGGACTCCTTGCTCTGGACGAAGACCTGTTCGAGGATGATGCATCTGACATTCTCACAGGAATGTCCGGCCAAGTTGAAGTGCTCTGCCACCAGAGTCCCAGTGTTGTGCCTGATATGGGACCGGTGTAGAGTGAACCTCACGCTAACCGAGTTCTTTGTCTCTCCAACATACTGGGCGTTTCTACATAGTTCGCAGAACAGCAGGTAGATGACGTTAGTCGATCCACAGCATAGGTTCTGCCTGATGGTGAACCTCTCCCCCGTCCTGTCACTGGAGAACCCCGTGGTTTCCATCAGATGAAGACGGCAGGCGGCGCACGTCTTGGAACATCTGTGGCAGCCAGGATCCACATCACAGGGCAGGGCAGGAGGAGCTGAAGGCATCAGCAAATCTCTCAGGGATCTGCTGTTCCGTTCTCCCAGGATGGGGGGTTCAAGAGCCACTTTCCTCATCCTGGCGCTCTGGTGGAGGGTAGGCAGACTGTCCCTGAGATATTTGCTGAGTGGAGGGTTGCGGGGATTGTGGGTCACCACCATGGGAACTCTCCCGGCTTTCTTTTGTGGCTGGTACTCGAGTGTACTCCCTCGTTGTGTTGCTTTGGCCTTCTCCCTTCCCTTTTTGATAGCCCACTCTGGATAGCACTTCTTTTTGAAGTTGTTGGCCATTGTGTTGCACTGGCGTTCAAAGTCCTCATCGTTATATATATATATATATATATATATATATATCTTCTCAAGATCGAAACAGCTGTCTTTGCATAAGGCACTGTCCCTCCCCCATTGGGAGAAAAAGTAAATCAGCACAATTTATATAATATTTTAATTTTTTTAATTTTTAATTTTTATTTTTTTTTTGAACACGAACATTACTCAAAGTTAACATTAACTGGTTTTGTTTCTGAGGTTCACAAATAAAGACATTGGACACAGAAAAGCTTTATCAAAGCAAACTATATATATAAGAGGAAAGTTTAATGGTGTGGTTGTTTTTTCTTCTTCAATTCTTGTACGTTTATATATATATATATATATATATATATATATATATATATATATATATATATATATAGTACGAAAGAAAAATCTCAGTGAATAGCCAGCTCCCTACCCCTACTCCGAAGGACTGAAAAGTTAGTGTATTTGAAATGCAGAATAGTTTGCTTTGATAAAACTTTTCTGTGTCCAATGTCTTTATT
>CM065706.1:21174537-21187037 GCA_017654935.2 Phymorhynchus buccinoides | reverse complement strand
CTTAATCTGATTAAAATTCGCATTCGCATTCGCATTCTCTCTCCTTCACACAAACACACACGATCTGACTTTAGATCTAACATTTTTATGCACAGTAGATCGATAGTTAGTTTAGTGTACAAGATACGACTCAATTCATGGAAAACTAAATACTTGGAAACTAACTGTCTTTGTAGTGATAAATTATCAATTCATCACTTACTATCAGAATGCCCAGTATTGCTCTCTAAATATCGAATGATCAGTATGGACTTTTTTTTCGTAAGTATGATAATACCAAGGATATTTTAAATGACGCAGAAATTGACATTACTGTAATTGCAAAAGCAATGCTGTCCTCAACTATTGGAAGACTACTGTAGAGGTTGTCTTTACTTTTTTTTAATATGTCGTTCTTATGCATGTTAATTTACCTTTTTGTTTGTTTTTCCCTCAAAAAAATGTTTGCATGCTGTCTAAAATCACGATCTATGTGAAAAGACATTTAATTAAAGATTCATTCATTCACGAGGGCGCGCACAGACATATACTACACATCATCTTCTTCTTCCAGTGATTTCCACGTTGACATATACAGGGGTTCAAAGACCAAGATGCGCAGCACGGGATGAGATAGGGTTTGAGAAAGATCTTAAACAATAGATAAGCATTCATTTGTTGTTTAGAAGTTCATCAAAAGATATGAAGAGATAGATTTGGCTGGGTATATTTTATTTTAAGTTCAGATAGATATTAAATATAATATAAGCGGCGTTTGTTGTTCAGAATGATATTTAAAAGATACGAAGAGAGGAATTTGGCTGAGTGTTCGAAAATGCACATAAGCGCACATGACAATAAAACTGGTATACTTAATTGTTGTGAAAGTTTACAACTACTTAGGTCCAATACAACCTTAGTTGTTCGATTAGGATCTAACAGTCTTCTCTCTCTCTCTCTCTCTCTCTCTCTTCTCTCTCTCTCTCTCTCTCTTCCTCTCCCTCTCTCTCCCCCCTCTCTCTCTCTCTCTCTGTGTGCAGGGCTGGACCTGGGATACATTAGAGGGGGGGGGGGGGTTACAAACAAGGGGCGGGGGTCTGGGGGCCGGCGTTGACCCCCAGGTAGGGTCCAGGGGCAACGCCACTGATGGGGATCAGGGGGCGTTGCCACCTGAAACTGAAGCTTTTTCAACCAAATAAAGTACGAAAACTCCCTTTAAAGTGTACAACAAAACAGTAAGTAGGTCTGTCTTTCTTGTTTTGCTCTTTTTCTTATTTTTTTTGGTGGGAGGGAAGGGGAGGGGGGGGGGGGGGGGGGGGGGGGGGGGTACGGAACCCAGGACCCCCCCCCCCCCCCTGGATCCCCCTGGTGTGTGTGTGTGTGTGTGTGTGTGTGTGTGTGTGTGTGTGTGTGTAGGGGTGTGTGTCGAGGATCGCAGCGTTGAAAATAAACTGCCAACTTCTTTATTGATCCTGCCCAGCTTGACAATGTGATTCTATTAGATATGTGTGAACGGGTACCAACAAATCATGGTATTCACTATTTCTGAACACCTAATTCACGAGACTTCGTCAGGTCTTCAGAATTAAAAAAAATATGACTTGTCCTTCTTCTTTTTAACTTATATTAATTCTGCAGCTTTTCATATCTTTTGCACGCACCTTTATAAAAACCCACCCCTTTCTTATCAAAAGACGGCCTCTGTGCAAATGACTGATTCATATTTTTTATGACACGTCTGCTCACACGACTATTTTACACGAGGATTATTTCCCCTCTTTGAGTCATCCAATGCATTCAATCGTGAAACGCGAGTTGACTCCCCTTTCTATGCAAACGTTGTGTGGGGACTTCAAAAGATATTTTGGAAGAAAAAAAAAAGGGGAAAAAGAAAACCTTTGACTGAAGAACGAAATAGTGAGTAGGTTTACAGGGTGATATTAACACGACACAATGCGAGTGCGTGCCTATGAATGTGAAGTTAAGCTCTAATGTCGAAGAGATGCTTGGGAAAGGTCTTATATAACATTAACCCGATGTTGGGTGAATTTATTAACTGAGTAAAAAGAAGCACTGAAGTGAGTGGTAATATATGACATTTTATTTACTTATACCAAAGACTGTGCAGGGGAAGATAAACATCCGGTCTCTTTTCCCTATATGAGTAGTGAGGACAGAAACACTGGTTATGTCCCTTTGAAACGTGACACATTTTACACATCGATAGGCCAGTTGCATTCTTCGTTCAAGTTCCAGTCCGAGTTTTTGGATAGCCTCCACTGTGAATAGTGTACACGTCCGCACTAACGATAACTCTATCAGCCCGGTTCGCCGAGCTTTTAAGTAATCCATCTTACCCTTTTAGAATATCTTTGCTTATACCCAAGATCGCATATTTCAATGATCAGATCAAAGCTGTCTAGGTAGGGGGGGGGGGGGGGGGGGGGGGGGGGGGGGGGGGGGGGGGGGGGGGGGGGGGGGGGGGGGGGAGGGGGGGGGGGGGGGGGGGGGGGGGGGGGCTAGAAAAAAAGAAAAGAAAAAGAAAAAAAGAAAACCGTTCTCTGGGTTACTTTAGTTTAAAATTATATAAGCTTATTTAATTTCATGGGCTTTATTTCAACCACTGACACACACACACACACACACACACACACACACACACACACACACACACACACCACAAACAGGTAGAAGCATTATGACGTGGACAACGTTTTCATTTTACAATTTTAATATTATTTTTTACTCCTTGCAGTTTCCAAGCAGGTTAACAGTACATTTTTATGTAAGTGAATCTTAATGATGTGGTAACATTTTGGGAAAGTGTTTAACCATTTCCGATCCACGTTTTGCATAATAGGACCGACTAGTTTATGCAAGCAAGAAAATCAACAGTCACGCCAAAATAGGCCCAATAATATATAATAGTGCAATTCTAACATAAACCAATAATTTTACATTTTAATCAACAGTCTCTCTCTCTCTCTCTCTCTCTCTCTCTCTCTCTCTCTCTCTCTCTCTCTCTCTCTCTCTCTCTCTCTCTCTCGATCTCTCTATCTCTCTCTCTCTCTCTCGATCAACATCTCTCGAACTCAAATTCATTCATTCTCTCAATCTTCAATGTCATTCATCGATCGATTTAAGTCTCTTTCTCTCTCTCTCTTCTCTCTCTCTCGAAATAAAGGGAAAAAAACGTTTGGAATTCCAAATGACCATAGAGTCAGTGCTCTCTCTCTCTCTCTCTCTTCTCTCTCTCATCTCTCTCTCTCTCTCTCTCTCTCTCTCTATCTCTCTCTTCTCTCTCTCCCTAGATCTCTCTCTCTCTCTCTCTCTCTCTCTCTCTCTCCTCTCTCTCTCCCTTCTCTTCTCTCCGGTGTGATCTCTCTCTCTCTCTCTCTTCTCTCTCTCTCTCTCTCTCCTTCTCTCTCTCTCTCTCTCTCTCTCTCAGGGTTACCACCGTTCTCGAGGAATAACAATAATAAAAAAAGAGCTTAGAATTCCAAGTGCCAGAGATCAGAGTCAGTGTAGCATGAATTAGTTCAGGTAGCAGAAATAATTGTTCGGGATAATCGTAAAATATCTCTCCATTGACACCATAGCTTCCATTGAGCCAGCATTTCAGGGTAAGCCATACCCTCAAAGAGCTTCTTGCCTGCCCTCACACTAACAACAACAATCAATCAAATCAAATCAAATCAAATTCACTTTTATTCCCAAGGAGAAATTTTGTTCAGGTGCCAGAATAACAAAGACATCGACATTCAGCATGCATGAATAGGAGCAAAAGTTACACATAATACACACTTAAAGATACACATTATATGTGGATACATACACGTTTAAGGATAAGCATGCATAGTTTCTTTTAACACGATGAACACACATTTAAACCTAAAAGGATCATGAGTTTAGGAGGTGGATGGATCTGGGGATGAAGGATTTCTGTGCCCTGGAGTTGACTTTAAAAGTTTTGTAGCGACGTCCAGAAGGCAATAGTTCGTAATATTTGTTCAAAACATGGGAGGTGTCATTTACAATCTTCTTGGCTTTATGCTTGGTTCAGGAATAATGTCTCCAGGCGATGTTTTAAGTCATACAAGTGAGTCGCCGAGTGGCGGTAAAGTTCCCTCGCAAGTAGCCTTTCTTTCTTTCTCTCTTTCACAGCCTTGACAATCTATCATTCTCTGCTTAAAGTTTCAAAGTTTCAAATTTATTTCCAAAAAAAGCCCCATGGGGGTACAGGCACAGCCACAGGCACAGCCGGAATATAAAAGAGGGGAAGCGCTGAGCGCGCGCCGCATTTGACTGACAGCTGGCGAGAGAGACGGTTCGCCCTTCTTTGTTCCCTGTAGTGCGAGCCACCGCGAGGCAGAGCTTTTCTGGCGAAAAAGACCCGATTCAAAAATCCATTAACGTCTCCTACACCTTGTCCCACCCATACAAATCCAAATCCAAATTTAAACAGACATAATCTTACATGTGTAACCCAGGTGGTTTTTCCTCGGGCATCAAGAGCACTAAGCATAGGGTAATCTTTCTTGGGCAATCCTTCATTTGTCATCTGAGTTATTCCAAACCAGTAACGGATACATTGAACAACTACATTTACAGTGATCGGATACCTATTTAACTCGTTGTAAACAAAATCATGTGGAGTACATAGGCTTACACCTAAATATGTCTTCAATGCATATAAATGCACTTGTTCACAATGCAGAACTGATTTATCAAACGCCCATATCTCACATCCATACTAGACTGCATGATAGGAAGAACTTGGCGATCAAACAATGTTAGAGAGAGAGAGAGAGAGAGTTGCCAGAGAGAGAGAGAGGATGAATTAGAGAGAGAGAGAGAGAATTGTTCGGGATAATCGAAAACAGTTACTCTCCATTGACACCATAGCTCTAGAGAGAGAGAGAGAGGGTAGCCAACAAAGAGCGAAACACTCAACCAACTTTACTGTCATTCAGCAAACAAAATTCACTTTATTCCCAAGGAGAGAGAAGCTAGAGAGAGAGAGAGAGAGAGAGAGAGAGAGAGAGAGAGAGAGAGAGAGAGAGAGAGAGAGGAGAGAGAGAGAAACAACTTGAACACTCGAACTTTACTGTCATTAGCTAAGCAAGCATAGTTTCTTTAAGAGATGAACACACAGAGAAAGGGAAAAGGAGAGAGAGAGAGAGAGGAGAGAGAGAGAGAGCCCCCCCCCCCGAAAGAGAGAGTTACCACTAGCCACAACCTGTCTTCTGAGCCTTTGAGAACAAAGTTTTGTCGCGAACACCGATCGTCTAGAATTGTAATAGTTCGTAATGTTTGTTCTAATCATGAGAGAGTGTCATTTACAATCTTCTTGGCTTTATGCTTGGTTCAGGAGAGAGAGAGAGAGATGAGAGAGAGAGAGAGAGTGAGAGCCGAGTGGCGGTAAAGTTCCCTCGCAAGTAGCACTTTCGAACACTCTTTCAAGCTTTACTGTCATTAGCTAACAAAGCTCTAAGAGAGAGAAGAGAGAGAGTAGAGAGAGATAGAGAGCAGAGCCGAGAGAGAGAGAGGGAGAGAGAGAGAGAGAGACGCATTTGAAAGAACACTGGCGAACACTCGACGCTTTACTGTTCATTGTTCCCTTCTCTAACAGCCAGCTCTAGTCAGAGAGCGAGAAGAAGGAGAAGAAGAAAAAGAGATTCAGAGAGGTACAAATCCAAAATCCAAATTTAAACAAGACGATAATCTAACATGTGTAACCACCAGGAGGTTTTTACCTCGGGCCATTCAGAGAGAGGCATAGAATCGGTCTTGGGCAAGAGTCATATGAGAATTCTAAAACCAGAACGGATACAGAGAGAGAGAGAGTGAGGAGACCTGAGAGAGATTGAAACAAACGTCATTGAGGAGACAGTAGACTTACAAATATTTCTTCCCCAACACATATGAACACTTGAACTTTACTGTCATTAGCTAACAATATCTCACTCTAAGAGAGAGAGGAATTTTTTGCGATTGAGAGCTGTAGAGAGAGAGAGAGGAAGCGGCTCGTACAGAGAGAGAGTGAGAGAGAGATAGAAGAGAGAGAGAGAGAGAGAGAGAGAGAGAGAGAGAGAGAGAGAGAGAGCACTCGAACACTCGAACTTTACTGTCATTAGCTAACAAGCTCTAAGAAGAGAGAGAGAGAGGAGAGAGAGAGAGAGAGAGAGAGAGAGAGAGAGAGAGAGAGAGAGAGAGAGAGAGAGAGAGAGAGAGAGAACACGTGAACACTCGAACTTTACTGTCATTAGCTAACAAGCTCTAAGAGAGAGAGAGAGAGAGAGAGAGAGAGGAGAGGGGAGAGAGAGAGAGAGAGAGAGAGAGAGAGAGAGAGAGAGAGGAGAGAGAGAGAGCGAGGAGAGAGAGGATAGACTTGAAACACTCGAAGAGAACACTTAACACTCGAACTTTACTGTCATTAGCTAACAAGCTCTAAGAGAGAGAGAGAGAGAGAGAGAGAGAGTGAGAGAGAGAATCTGAGAGAGAGCAGAGACCTGAGAGAGAGAGAGAGAGAGGCAGTCGCATAGTACTGTCATTAGCTAACAAGCTCTAAGAGAGAGAGAGAGAGAGAGAGAGAGACAGAGAGAGAGAGAGAGAGAGAGAGAGAGAGAGTTTTAACAAGAGAGAGAGAGAGAGAGAGTAGAGAGGAGAGAGACTCTAGAGAGAGGCAGAAGGAGAGACACTCAACTTCGAACTTTACAGTCATTAAATAACAACATCTGAACTAGAGACAATAGAGAACTAAGATGACATGTATACACTGAGCTAAAGTCGGGCCCTCAGAGAGATTTTAAATGATAGAAACTACACACTGCCGACATCTCTCGAAGTATTAGAATTTCAAGCTGATCAACAAAGAACAGGCTCGTTGATGAGAAAGAGAGAGAGAGATGGGGAGGGTGACGGACAGAAAGAAAGATTTGATAGGGACGAGAGAGACAGGATCGAGTCAGACAGAGGCAGCAGAGAGAGAGAGAGGAGAGAGAGAGAGAGAGAGAGAGAGAGAGAGAGAGAGAGAGAGAGAGAGATGAGATTCATGAGAGAGAACTTTTAATTGTGAGACCAACGACGCCTACACAAAAGAGTGACCCAAAGTAATACAAACAGTATTAAATAACAACATCTGAACTAACAATAAAACTAAAGTATGACATGTATACACTGAGCTAAACAAGCCCTCACCCAATTTTAAATGATAGAAACTAAACACTGCAACATCTCTCAAAGTATTAGTATCTTCAAGCTGAAACAACAAAGAAAAGGCTTGTTGAATGAGAAAGAGAGAGGGAGATGGGGGTGGGGTGACAGACAGACAGAAAGATAGGGACAGAGAGACAGAGAGACAGGCTGGGGAGAGAGACAGAGAATTCCTGAGAGAGAGAGCTGAAGAGAGAGAGAGAGGAGATGAGAGGTTTTGCGAGAGTGTGTCAGTATTCCATTGCTAATAAACCGATTTAAAACGGAGCTTCTAATGATACCTAGTTTCAAGGGCTAAAGACGTGATGCCACCTAAAGAGCCCCGTGAAGCCACACGTGAAATGAGACACCCTCTTAATGCTTCAGGTTATGTTGACGATTCCTGTCACTCCACCTAAAGAGCCCCTTGAAGCCACGCGTGAAATGAGACACCCTCTTAATGCTTCAGGTTATGTTGACAATTCCTGTCACTCCACCTAAAGAGCCCCTTGAAGCCACACGTGAAATGAGACACCCTCTTAATGCTTCAGGTTTTGCTGACAATTCCTGTCACTCCACCTAAAGAGCCCCTTGAAGCCACGCGTGAAATCAGACACCCTCTTAATGCTTCAGGTTATGTTGACAATTCCTGTCACTCCACCTAAAGAGCCCCTTGAAGCCACGCGTGAAATCAGACACCCTCTTAATGCTTCAGGTTTTGTTGACAATTCCTGTCACTCCACCTAAAGAGCCCCTTGAAGCCACACGTGAAATGAGACACCCTCTTAATGCTTCAGGTTTTGTTGACAATTCCTGTCACTCCACCTAAAGAGCCCCTTGAAGCCACACGTGAAATGAGACACCCTCTTAATGCTTCAGGTTTTGTTGACAATTCCTGTCACTCCACCTAAAGAGCCCCTTGAAGCCACACGTGAAATGAGACACCCTCTGAATGCTTCAGGTTTTGCTGACAATTCTTGTCACTCCACCTAAAGAGCCCCTTGAAGCCACACGTGAAATGAGACACCCTCTTAATGCTTCAGGTTTTGTTGACAATTCCTGTCACTCCACCTAAAGAGCCCCTTGAAGCCACACGTGAAATGAGACACCCTCTTAATGCTTCAGGTTATGTTGACAATTCCTGTCACTCCACCTAAAGAGCCCCTTGAAGCCACGCGTGAAATCAGACACCCTCTTAATGCTTCAGGTTTTGTTGACAATTCCTGTCACTCCACCTAAAGAGCCCCTTGAAGCCACACGTGAAATGAGACACCCTCTTAATGCTTCAGGTTATGTTGACAATTCCTGTCACTCCACCTAAAGAGCCCCTTGAAGCCACACGTGAAATGAGACACCCTCTTAATGCTTCAGGTTTTGTTGACAATTCCTGTCACTCCACCTAAAGAGCCCCTTGAAGCCACACGTGAAATGAGACACCCTCTTAATGCTTCAGGTTTTGTTGACAATTCCTGTCACTCCACCTAAAGAGCCCCTTGAAGCCACGCGTGAAATGAGACAGCCTCTTAATGCTTCAGGTTATGTTGACGATTCCTGTCACTCCACCTAAAGAGCCCCTTGAAGCCACGCGTGAAATGAGACACCCTCTTCATGCTTCAGGTTTTGTTGACAATTCCTGTCACTCCACCTAAAGAGCCCCTTGAAGCCTCGCGTGAAATGAGACACCCTCTTCATGCTTCAGGTTATGTTGACAATTCCTGTCACTCCACCTAAAGAGCCCCTTGAAGCCACGCGTGAAATGAGACACCCTCTTCATGCTTCAGGTTTTGTTGACAATTCCTGTCACTCCACCTAAAGAGCCCCTTGAAGCCACGCGTGAAATGAGACACCCTCTTCATGCTTCAGGTTTTGTTGACAATTCCTGTCACTCCACCTAAAGAGCCCCTTGAAGCCTCGCGTGAAATGAGACACCCTCTTCATGCTTCAGGTTTTGTTGACAATTCCTGTCACTCCACCTAAAGAGCCCCTTGAAGCCACACGTGAAATGAGACACCCTCTGAATGCTTCAGGTTTTGTTGACAATTCCTGTCACTCCGCCTAAAGAGCCCCTTGAAGCCACACATGAAATGAGACACCCTCTTAATACTTCAGATTTTGTTGACAATTCCTGTCACTCCACCTAAAGAGCCCCTTGAAGCCACGCGTGAAATCAGACACCCTCTTAATGCTTCAGGTTTTGTTGACAATTCCTGTCACTCCACATAAAGAGCCCCTTGAAGCCACACGTGAAATGAGACACCCTCTCTCTGAATGCTTCAGGTTTTGTTGACAATTCCTGTCACTCCGCCTAAAGAGCCCCTTGAAGCCACACATGAAATGAGACACCCTCTTAATACTTCAGGTTTTGTTGACAATTCCTGTCACTCCACCTAAAGAGCCCCTTGAAGCCACGCGTGAAATCAGACACCCTCTTAATGCTTCAGGTTTTGTTGACAATTCCTGTCACTCCACCTAAAGAGCCCCTTGAAGCCACGCGTGAAATGAGACACCCTCTTAATGCTTCAGGTTTTGTTGACAATTCCTGTCACTCCACCTAAAGAGCCCCTTGAAGCCACGCGTGAAATGAGACACCCTCTTCATGCTTCAGGTTTTGTTGACAATTCCTGTCACTCCACCTAAAGAGCCCCTTGAAGCCACGCGTGAAATGAGACACCCTCTTCATGCTTCAGGTTTTGCTGACAATTCCTGTTACTCCACCTAAAGAGCCCCTTGAAGCCACATGTGAAATGAGACACCCTCTTAATGCTTCAGGTTTTGTTGACAATTCCTGTCACTCCACCTAAAGAGCCCCTTGAAGCCACACGTGAAATGAGACACCCTCTTAATGCTTCAGGTTTTGTTGACAATTCCTGTCACTCCACCTAAAGAGCCCCTTGAAGCCACGCGTGAAATGAGACACCCTCTTAATGCTTCAGGTTTTGTTGACAATTCCTGTCACTCCACCTAAAGAGCCCCTTGAAGCCTCGCGTGAAATGAGACACCCTCTTCATGCTTCAGGTTTTGTTGACAATTCCTGTCACTCCACCTAAAGAGCCCCTTGAAGCCACACGTGAAATGAGACACCCTCTTAATGCTTCAGGTTTTGTTGACAATTCCTGTCACTCCACCTAAAGAGCCCCTTGAAGCCACACGTGAAATGAGACACCCTCTTAATGCTTCAGGTTATGTTGACAATTCCTGTCACTCCACCTAAAGAGCCCCTTGAAGCCACACGTGAAATGAGACACCCTCTTAATGCTTCAGGTTTTGTTGACAATTCCTGTTACTCCACCTAAAGAGCCCCTTGAAGCCACACGTGAAATGAGACACCCTCTTCATGCTTCAGGTTTTGCTGACAATTCCTGTTACTCCACCTAAAGAGCCCCTTGAAGCCACACGTGAAATGAGACACCCTCTTAATGCTTCAGGTTATGTTGACAATTCCTGTCACTCCACCTAAAGAGCCCCTTGAAGCCACACGTGAAATGAGACACCCTCTTAATGCTTCAGGTTTTGTTGACAATTCCTGTCACTCCACCTAAAGAGCCCCTTGAAGCCACGCGTGAAATGAGACACCCTCTTCATGCTTCAGGTTTTGCTGACAATTCCTGTCAATAGACCACGCCTCGGTATTATTAGTAAGTAAGTAACCAAGGACACGCCAGGCATACAGACTACAGACAGACAGCATAAGAAAGAAAGAAGAAAAGAAAGAGAGAACAAAGAGAGAAAAGGAAAATGGAGAGAAAAGACACAAAAAGTAATGGGGAAAAAAATAATCGACGCAAAAACTGAAGAAGAAAAAAAAATAAGAAAAAATAGAACGCGCTCCTGTTGAAAAAAAAAAAGAGAGAAAAAAAGAAAGAAAAAATTATAACGAAGTGTAGGGAGGCTGAAAAAACGAAACGAAAGGAAAACAGAGGGTTGGGGGTGGGGCGTGGGTGGGAGAGGGGGATGAAAAGAAGGGGAAGGAAAAGAAAGGAAAAAAGAAAAGAAAGGATAAGAAGAAAGACAAAGAAGGATGCAAACAAAGGAAGATCACAAGGAGAGAAGAACGGAAACAAAGGAAGAAAAAAAAGAAGGAAAAACAAAAGAGAGAAAACCAAAGAAATAAAGAGAGAAGAGTGGGGACAGAGAAAGAAAGAAAGAGTGAAAAGGAAAGAAAGAAAGAAAGCTTAGGTGAAAGAAAGAAAGAAAGAAAGATAATAAAGAAAGAAAGAAAGAAAGAGTGAAGAGATGGGGAAAGAAAGAAAGAAAGAGTGAAAGATAGAAAGAAAGAAAGAAAATAAAGAAAGAGTGATGGATAGAAATAAAATAAGAAAGAAAGAAAGAGAGATGTGAAAGAAAGAAAGAAAGAAAGAGTGAAAGAAAGAGTGAAGAATGGGGAAGAGAAAGAAAGAAAGAGGATGAAAGAAAGAAATAAAGAAAGAAAGAGTGAAAGGAAGAGAAAGAAAGAAAGAGTGAAAGAAAGAGTGAAGATGGGACAGATAAAGAAAGAAAGAGTGAAAGAAAGAAAGAAAAGAAATAAAGAAAGAGTGAAAGAAAGACATAAAGAAAGAAAGAAAGAAAGAAAGATGGAAAGACAGAGTGAAATACAGAGAAAGAAAGAAAGAGTGATGGATAGACAGAGAAAGAAAGAAAGAGTGATGGATAGAAATAAAGAAAGATAAAGAAAGAAAGAGTGATGGATAGAAATAAAGAAATAAATAAAGAAAGAGTGATGGATAGACAATAAAGAAAGAAAGAGTGAAGGATAGAAATAGATAAAGAAAGAAAGAGGATAGAAATAAAGAAAGAAAGAAAGAAAAGAAATAAAGAAAGAAAGAATGGATAGAAATAAAATAAAGAAAGAGTGATGGATAGAAATAAAATAATAAAGAAGAGTGAGTGATGGATAGAAAAAATAAAGAAAGAAAGAGTGATGGATAGACATAAAATAAAGAAAGAAAGAGTGATGGATAGAAATAAATAAAGAAAGAAAGAAAGATGGAAAGAAATAAATAAAGAAAGAAAGAAAGAGTGAAAGAAAGAGTGAAGATAGAAAGAAAGAAAGAAAGAGTGATGGAATAGAAAAAAATAAAGAAAGAGTGAATAGAAATAAAGAAAGAAAGAGTGAAGAGTAGGGATAAAGAAAGAAAGAAATGATAGACATGGAAATAATAAAGAAAGAAAGAGTGATGGATAGAAAGGAAAGAAAGAAAGAGTGAAAGAATAGAAAGAAAGAAAGAAAGAGTGATGGATAGAAAAAGAATAGAAAGAAAGAGTGATTGATAGGGACAAAGAAAGAAAGAAAGAGTGATGGATAGAAAGAAAGAAAGAAAGAAAGAAAG
>CM065706.1:21142037-21147037 GCA_017654935.2 Phymorhynchus buccinoides | reverse complement strand
ATTTGTCACGAAAGGGATGTGAAGTGTCATATGACCATTCTTGATGAAAATTATACTTTTGTTAGTGTGTGTGTGTGTTGTCTTTGTGTGTGTGCGTTCTGTGTATGTGCGTCCGTTCTAGAGTTATGAGCGTTTAAGTGTTAGTAGGATGAGCGTCGGTCATGTGCGTGAGAAAAAACAGTCTAAGTACATCAATGCATTTTCTTCAGTTAGGCATGACTTTTTCTTACGTTTTTGGTCTAAATTATGATTTACTAGCTAATGTTGTTTATTCTGAATTGATTTTGCATTTTCTCTAACTGATGGCAAGATGTAAAGAAGCTATGAATGGTTCTTGTATCATTAAAAAGAGATTCGTTCGTTCGTTCTCCTCAAATTCCTTTCTTTTTTTGTCTTTTCAATGGTCACCCAGCACTTAAAGTCCCATTTCGTGGTGCAAACTCACATGATTTTTTAAACAGTATTGGAACATCATGGTATAACTTAGTCTTTCGTGGAAGACAATTCTCTTTCTAATGATACAAGAACCATTCTTGTATCTTTTTTCACTCCAGAGTTATGCTGCATTTAAAGTTAGTAGGATGAGCGTCGGCCATTTTGAGAAAAACAGTCTAAAGTCTAGCCTCAAATCCCTGAAGAGAGATGCATTGACCTACTCGTTTTAAAATTCTTCTAAAACTATTTAGAACACAATATTAAAGCCCAGCCCTTTATCAAATAGCAAAGATAAGATCTTAGAGAACAGTCAAAATACCCATAACTCAAAATTGACAAAAGATAATGATATTTTTTTGACTTTTCAAGCCTGTTGTGACTCACTATTAGGGACTTAATGTCCCTTTCGTGGTGCTGGGTCACATTGTTCCTGGATGTCTTTCTTTCCTTTCGCTATCCGATTCGAACGGTGCTCGTTGATAGTGAAACGGGGTAAAAATAGTTTGTGCAGGGTAAGAAGCCCCCCATTATTAAAAAATGCAAGATAACCCTACACACCATGATTGATAGATGAGAGCTGTTTGTGGCTCAACCCAGCACCACGAAAGGGACTTTAAGGTCGCTCGGTCTAGTTTTGTCACAACAGGCTTTTGCAAAATCAAAAATCTCATTTTTTGTCAATCAAATCGAGGTATTGTGTGTTCTCTAACATCTTATTGTTCCGCTCTTTAAAATGATCCTAGTATTTTATAAGTGTACAAAATAATAAACATAGGTCATACAGACATTTTCTCCAGCAGAGGCTAGACTATAGACTGTGCTTTCTTTTGATGAGTATAAGAGGATACACCCTACTAAATGTTTAACCTGGAATATAAAAAGTTACAAAATGGTTCTTGCATCATTAGATAGCATTGCCTGAAGTTTACAAATTAAAATTTTCTGAAAAGTCAGGGGACACTTAATGTCATGATTGGAGCTGGGTCAAATATTTTCTACAGTATTGGAAACTCATGGTACAGATTTCGTCGCTTGTTTTTAGATAATACAGTGGAACTCTAACTTAGGGGGGCATTTGCAAATCATCTCAAAGGCTCTTATAATGGGATTGGTTGGCCTTTGGGGACCTTCCCATACGGGTCTCTGTCCTCATCCCTTTGGTCGAGATTCTGGGGACCATACCTAAGCAAGGTCATCTCCGCTATAAACAAAGAACATTAATATATCAGAGAAGCCGGTCTTATGTGGCTGCCCCCCTCCGCTATCTGGCAGTCATTATAATGGAAACGACAGACAATGAAACTAAGATTCCCCATGTCTCACAACTGTAAAGACGCACTCACGGATGCATGGAAGGCTGTAACATTTTTTTTTTCTTTTGAAATTGCAAAGCTCCAGAACGTTACAGTTTCCGTGGTAACCCATTTGTTTTGCTACAGAAAAGTCCCCTTTTGAGGGAGCAAAACCACTCTCGCAAAAAAATGCCTGTTGTTTGAAAACGGATCTGTTTTTTAAACAATACAGTGGAACCTCCCTTAAAAGACCTTCATCATCCAAAATGTCGCCTCTTGGCACCACAATGATTTAACACCCATGTCACTAAAAGGTCAAATAAGGGTCTGTGACCCATTGGACCTTATTCTCATAACCATTTCTAAGGATAGGTCCTATTTTATGCACGTCACAGAGAAATTCCCAATATATCGGAGAAGTCAGGTCTTTTCTGTGGGTAAGGAATCTTATAATTTTGGCCGAGGAATGGCTAGGTTGAACTGTAATAAAGCTATCCATTCAGATGTCTCACATGTCTAAAGAAGATTCACGGCTGCAACAGTTGATTTTTTCAAGATGCCTCTTATAGCTGGAAATTTAATCTTGTTTTAACCCTTTCTGACTCCCATATAAATTACCCCAAATTGGGGGCAAAAACATCAGTTTAAAAAGCAGCCTCAATTTGAATGTTTCTAAATTCGAATGTGGGTCTTTGCAACCCAGAAAAAACCTGGGACATAACCGTGGCGCGTCACGGGGTCTTTAAAGATTAGCATGCAAGACTGTACAACATAATAATTATTATCCCGACATTTTGAGCCCACATATAAAAAAAAGACAATGAAATTGCAATGAATATAAAGTGTGTCCCCGGATACCGCAGACAATGAAATTGCAATGAATACAAAGTGTGTCCCCGGATACCGCAGACAATGAAATTGCAATGAATACAAAGTGTGTCCCCGGATACCGCAGACAATGAAATTGCAATGAATACAAAGTGTGTCCCCGGATACCGCAGACAATGAAATTGCAAACGATGACATAGAAATTGCCAAAGCGTTTTTGGACCTAAAAATAAAGGCACTTTCTGAAAATGGGGGTACCTTGGAAGCTGTTAATTTCCGGAGCACACAAACAGATCTAGGAAAAGCAAATTGTTGCATTCTTTCATGCGTGGAATCGTCTGTAAACACCCGAAAAATCAAAGCGATGGCTTGATTATTAAACTTTGAATCACCAAAATTGTGTGTGGGTCGCATTTGTTTGGAGTCACCCTATATATTAATCAAACTGGATTGTGTGAATTGGTCAAAGGAGATTGTGAAGAATGGTGTTGAGATTGTAACTGTCTGTGGAACACAGTCTGAACATTAATGGCCTTCGTCTCTGATAGTGATCGGTGAAGCTGAAAGTTGAAGAATTATTTGATTTCGTTGGTGTGTGTGTGTGTGTGTGTGTGTGTGTGTGTGTGTGTGTGTGTGTGTGTGTGTGTTTGTGTGTGTGTTGTGTGTGTGTGTGTGTGTGTGTGTGTATGTGTGTGTCTCTGTGTGTGTGTGTGTGTGTGTGTATGTGTGTGTGTGTCTGTGTGTATGTATGTGTGTGTGTGTGTGTGTGCGTGCGTGTGTGCGTGTGCGCGCGCGCGTGTGTGTGTGTGTCTGTGTGCGTGTGTGCGTGTGTGCGTGCGCGTGTGTATGTGTATGTATGTGTGTGTGTGTGTGTGTGCGTGTGCGTGCGCGCGCGCGTGTTTGTGTGGCTTTGTTCGGTCAGTTTTTCAACAGTCTTTTGGGGGGTTTGAATTTTTGCATTAAAAAAACACCTCGATTTGTGCCGTAATAATCACTAAATTGTAATTGTTTTCCGCGGGCTTTGCCCCCCTGGGCCCCTCAAAGGACATTGCCCCTTAACCCGGAACCTACGCAGCTCCCTGTACCTCTGGCGGAACCCCCACCCCACCCCTTTGCGAATCATTTGGTCCGCCCCTGCTTGAGATAGACAGACGAACAGACAGACCAGCAGTCACTAGAAATGAGACAGACATACAAAGAGTGATACTAGCGAGAGTTCCCCCCCCCCCCCCCCCCCTCAACCCCTAAAAATATGCAGATGTATCTTTTTGATATACGTTTCAAACTCTTCAAAAATGAATGTATGATTTACGCTAAGAACCGTTTCATTGAAAACAGAGCGTTTTGTTGCTTGTTGTTGTCGTTGCTGTTGTCATTTTGACCCAAAGATATGGCCGTACCATTAATCTTGTTCTTTATCACGACAGTGGTATCACCAGGCCCACTGACACTCCTGTTATGACTACACATCATAAATCAGGACAGCACAGCAAGCTAACCGGAGTCACTTCACGCACTTGTCAGTCAGAACAATAAACCACCGGATTTATAAAGGGGCACCCTGACGGATGAGTGTTTTTGTTGTTGTTGCAAGAAACACGTCGAGGTCACCAGAAAGACAGCCTTTTTCAAGGATCGGAACACTCACTTTTTTTGCTCTGGTTTCCTAGAAATTAAACCGTCAAAACGGCGATTCCTCCTTGCCTTGGCGGAGTTGCCGGAGAGAGAAGCCATTTTGGACGGGGTGGGTGGAGGCCACTGAGAGCGGTTGAAGCTTTTTTTTCTTTGTAGTGCAGTAACAAAAAAGATTGGAGCTATTTCCTTTGTTGTGAGCAAAACTCCTTTTGGTAAACTGTATAAAAACTGTACAAAAAGGCTTGTATTGTGGACATTTCGTGCAAACGATTTGGTCTAACTCAGGCAGCAATTAGAAGCATGCCTTCTCTTTCATTGAAATAATCTGACTTCCAGCACCTCCGCCAAGGAGGAATCGCCGGTTTGACGGTTTGATTTCTAGGAAACCAGAGCAAAGTGTGTAATGCGATCTCTGTAACGGGTGTTTTCCTGGTGATCTCGACGTTTTTCTTGCAAAAATCTCATCCGTCAGGGTGTCCCTTTAAATAATAAACCGTTGAACAATAGAAAAAGAAGTCGGAATAAATACTTTAGACCCCCCTCCCCTCCTCCTCTAATGTTTACGACTCTCGATCTCAAAAGTCTGGTTCTTTTAATTTCATGACATTAACCCTAGGCTGATCCTAACCCTATCCCCTTCCCGAAAGTGGCAGAGTGTTGTTTCTCAGTGAAATATTTCAATGCGAATTTGTATTATTATTTTAAAAAAAAATTGTATGGGGGTGTCTAAGCTACAACGTTGCCAAAACGTCGACTCTGTGCAAAACCTCCATCGAGGGAGGCGATTCGATTTTTAATTTCAGATTGTTT
>CM065706.1:21132037-21134537 GCA_017654935.2 Phymorhynchus buccinoides | reverse complement strand
CAGAGTTATTGAGTTTTTGCGTTTCCCCTAGAGTTTCTCTAGAGTTTGTTCTTTTGCGTTTTCTTTCTAGAGTGTCCTCCAGAGTTTCTCTAGAGTTATTGTTTTTGCGTTTTGTTCGAGTTATTGTTCCCTAGAGTTTCTCCAGAGTTATTGTTCTTTGCGTTTCCCTAGAGTTTCTCCAGAGTTATTGTTCTTTGCGTTTCCCTAGAGTTTCTCCAGAGTTATTGTTCTTTTGCGTTTCCGTTGAGTTTTAGGATACTATCAGGGAGAGGCAGAGGGATGTAATTGTAGGCGTGTGACGTCATGTCGTCTGATCCTACAGTAGTCCCTCGGTAGTCCATCATCCATATTAGTCCCCCGGGGGAAGGGGGGTATCATGCACCCCCCCCCCCCCCTTGATCGAACCAAAGTAGGCTAGAAATGTTCCTTAGGACCTGCTGAATACGTTACAATTTGATCCAAAGAAAAAAACCCTCATTCCCACTATGAGTTATAGCCCCTGATGTAAGGGTACCCCCCCCCCCCCCCCCCCCCCCCCCCCCCCCCCGCTCGGTACGCATTCATCACAGTACAAGTGATGAACAGTTCCTGGGATACCGGGGTGGTTGACTAAGACTCTCAAACTAGGAGGAATTTTTGCCAAGGATGTTAGTGCTGAAGCCTGGGAGATTAGTTGGTGTTTTGCTGACCTTCCTCAATACCAGTTGCCCCCCCCAAATATCGTCCTGACCGAAAGAGTGGGGATGTTCCCTGGGGCAAGACACCTTCACCACAAACAAATCCCAGCCCAGATTTCCAGAACAGCAGTCGCCTCCTCTCTGCTGTATGGAGGTCGTCGTAGTAGGACAGGGACAGATTATTTGCGCAACTTCCCAGCGAGAAGAGCTCTGTCTTGTGTAATGGTTTGTCGTTGTTTGTCTCCTCAGCAGTCGCCTCGCTATTACGTCAGAGGACCGCCGTGACGTCACCGGCACGTGGCTGGCCTCGTCTGGTGGTGCGTGACGTCAGCGGCAGGACCTTGGACACCTTCACCACGCTGCAGGACGCCATCTACCGGGCCAGCTGGACAATCAAGGTACATAACTTTTTTTATAATTTTATTGAACTTTTTTTCCTCAGCACATTTTATAATGGAATAATATGAAAGGGACAGAACACACACACACACAAACACACACACAAAAGAGAGAGAAAAAAAGACAAGTACTGATCAAATCAAATATCAAGAGAAAGAAATAAGCAGACCAACAATCAAAACAAGAATGCATAATCAAGCATAAATGTACATATGCTAGCATGGGACAACCTGAGCATTAAAGCCAGTTATACCAATAACAAAGATCACAGGTACATAACTATTGATTGGTATAGGTATTTGGTACTTCATAGTCACAGAGGCGTCTCTGTGAAATTCGGGTTGCTCCCACCTGGAGAGCATTATAGTAAAGAGCCAGAGTGTCCGTGTGTGTGTGTGTGTGTGTGTGTGTGTGTGTGTGTGTGTGTGTGTGTGTGTGTGTGTGTGTGTGTGTGTCTGAAACACAAAACGGGCCTAATAACTCCGCCGTTTTTTGACCGAATCGCTTCAAATTTGCTGTGAGCCCTAACGGGGCGATGGCAACGGCAACCGGGTCGATTGTCATTTGCGCGGTTTCGCAAATGCGCGAAACGCGTATCCGCCGGACTCTCGGCGCCCGTATCTCCGGCATTTCTGGAGATTACCTTCAAATTTGGCAGGTAGATGACCGGTGACGGTGACTATCGTGTGCCAAACCGGCAGCGAATCAGTTCAGAAACGCGCGCGCTATACGCCGCTTCACCTTTTCACGAATAACTCCACCGTTTCTTAACCGAATCGCCTCAAATTTGCTGTCAGGCTTGCTAGTGCCCGGGGCAAAGCCTGGCAGCAAATTGGAAGAGAATCGGGAGAGCGCGTCACTCTCAGAGCAGCGCCAACAGGAAACGGGGCCTTATAACTCCGCCGTTTCTTAACCGAATCGCCTCCAATTTGCTGTCATGCTTGCTAGGGCCTGGGCAAAGCCTGGCAGCAAATTGGAAGAGAATCGGGAGAGCGCGTCACTCTCAGAGCAGCGCCAACAGGAAACGGGGCCTTATAACTCCGCCGTTTCTTAACCGAATCGCTTCAAATTTGCTGTACTCAGCGTTACCAGTACTTGGCGTTACCGTTACTAGGCGTTACTAGTACGGTGCATTGCCAGTATTAGGCGTTGCGCTAGTAATATTTAAGTGATATATGTGTGTGTGTGCGTGCGCGCGCGCGCGCGCGCGCGCGCGCGTGTGTGTGTGTGTGTGTGTGTGTGTGTGTGTGTGTGTGTGTGTGTGTGTGTGTGTGTGTGTGTTAATAATCATAATAATAATAATGCGTATTTTTATAGCGCCTATTCTCAGTAAGGTCTCGAAGCGCTTTTCAAAACATATTTACATCGATTAAAAAGAAAACATTAAACAATAGATATTTTGGGTGTGATTTTGTGTGTGTGTG
>CM065706.1:21119537-21124537 GCA_017654935.2 Phymorhynchus buccinoides | reverse complement strand
TCTCAGTGAATAGCCAGCTCCGTACCCCTACTCTGAAGGACTGAAAAGTTAGTGCATTTGAAATGCAGAATAGTTTGCTTTGATAAGCAAGGTTTGTGAGGTTCACAAATAAAGACATTGGACACAGAAAAGCTTTATCAAAGCGCAGCAAACTACATATATATATCGGGCACTGTCCCTCCCCCATTGGGAGAAAAAGTAAATCAGCACAATTTATTTATTATTATTTTTTATATTTAAAAATTATTTTTTTTGGAACACGGAACATTACTCAAAGTTAACGTTAACTGGTTTTGTTTCTGAGGTTCACAAATAAAGACATTGGACACAGAAAAGTTTTATCAAAGCAAACTATATATATACTGTACTCAATCTTACACAAAAAAAGACAAACAAGTTGCTTCTTTCATTTGCCAACGTTTCGGGCTCTTGCCTTCAACCAGGGCTATTTTACTCGCACTGAAATCAAAATGCAAAACAAACTCCAACCCGAAAAAAAAGGAAAAGAATAATAATAGAATGTGTGTGTGTGTGTGTGTGTGTGTGTGTGTGTGTGTGTGTGTGTTGGCGAGTGTGTCTGTCTACCTCTGTCATTCTATCAGTCTTTAGGTCTGTCTGTCTGTCTGTCTGTCTTGGTTATGTGCCTGTGCATGTACAGAGAGAGAGAGAGAGAGAGAGAGAGAGAGAGAGAGGTAAGAGAGACAGAGAGACAGAGAGAGACAGACAGATACAGAGACAGACAGACAGAGACAGATAGAGTAGCCACAAACATGAAAAACAAAACACCCCAAAAACAGAAAGCGAGAGGGAAAACAAAGGAAAGAGATAAAGTTTCAAGAAAGAGCTACCCTGAGAGAGAACAGACGACCCATTGTCAGCATGTAAGATTCACATGCAGGTTAGATTAAAACGATCGTTGGCCAAGTTTAAACGGCTTTGTTGGCCTTGGCGTTGGTGTGAAAGCCCAGGGTACTGGCGTGACATTGTCCTGCTGATGGTATATATATAGCGCATACACGCATGTTTTGGTTAAAGGAATTCTCACATCATTGAGAGACAGACCAGACAGACCAACAGACCGACAGACAGACCGACTGAAACACGGACCGACAGACAGACCGACAGACAGACCTTCTCACCCCACCCCACCCTTCACCCCTCTCCCCTGCCCCTCTCACCCCGTTTGTAAAACCCAAAGCACAGTCTACGTCACACGTTATTCGCCAAGTTCAGTTAAATTATATTTACGGATTTCGCGTGGGATTTCCGCATGAACTGTGTACGAGGCCTTATTGAAAATGTAATGTATTTTGCCCACATGTGCCCAGACTTGATAACAGCACCGTGTATTGCGCACACGCTTATTACATCGTTCTTGTCTGTCTTTTTTCTTTTTCTTCCTTACGTACACTGGTATGTGTGTGTGTGTGCTTTTTTGTTGTTGTACTGTCTAAAGCTTCTTCCACACCTCCCGTCGTTCGCCTTTCTTTGATACTCACTGCTGGCCGGAGAGAGGACTTGCGATTTATTTATTTATAATTGTATCCTTACTATGTCCCTTTTTTTCTTTCCTCCCTTCCTTCCTTTATTCCTTCTTTCTTTTTCTTTTTTATACTTAAATGAACTATTCAACATTTTTCCTAACTAGCCTAAAGCTGGTTCCCCAACTTTCCACGTTTGCTTTTCTTCGCAATTCTTTACTGGCCGGAAAGCGGACCTAGAATTTAATTAAATTGATTGTTTATTTATTTATTTTTGTCTATCGTTGTGTGCACGTGAGGGAAGATTGAATAAGAGGTTTGTGCTGTGTTTTGTGGTGCGTGTGTGTGTGTGTGTGAGTGAGTGAGTGTGTGTGTGTGTGTGTGTGTGTGTGTGTGTGTGTGTGTGTGTGTGTGTGTGTGTGTGTGTGTGTGTGTGTGTGTGTGTGTGTGTGTGTGTGTGTGATCATGAATGTGTGCATACATGTGTGCTTGTGTGTATTTTGGTTTTGTGGGTTGTGTGTGCACGCATGTGTGTGTGTGTCTGTGTCTGTGTGCGTGTCTGTGTGTCTGTCTGCGTGCGTACGTTTTGTGTGAGGTGTTTGTGTATGTGTGTTGGTGTATGTGGTCAGTCCATGCGGCTCGGTTGCTGTGGCTTACTGAATGGGGTATGAACGAGTTGGCGTCGATAATTGTGTGTGTTTATATATGTGTGTGTGTGTGTGTGTGTGTGTGTGTGTGTGTGTGTGCGTGCGTGTGCGTGTGTGTGTGTGTGCGTGTGCGTGCGTGCGCGTGTGCGTGTGTGTGCGTGTGTGTGTGCGTGCGTGTGCGTGTGTGTGCGTGTGTTAGAGAGAGAGAGAGAGTTGCTTTGTATATGCGCTGTTGCTGGTTGGTGTCACTCTTGAATGCTGTTGTTGTTGTCTGTTGATGAATAATTGATTGTAAAGCGCTTTGGGCTCATCGGAGGTAAAGCGCTATATAAATGTACTTATTTTATTTTTTTCCCCTTCCTTTTTAACTCCCTTCTTTTCTTTCTTAAACATTTTTTTTACAACCTAAAGCTCCTTGCACACCACCCGTCGTTTGCCTTCCTTCGCCACTCTCTACTGCTGGCCGGAGATAGGATTTACGGTCTATTTATTTATTATTTTATCCTTACTATGTCCCTTCTTTTTTCCCTTCCTTCCTTCCTTTCTTCTTTACTTAAATTAAGTATTCAACTTTTAAAAACTTTTAATAGCCTAAAGCTGTTTCCACACCTTCTTTCGCTTGCTTTTCTTCGCAATTCTTTACTGTCCGGAAAGGGGACGTAGCATTTGAATTATTTATTTGTTTGTTTGTTTATTTCCTTCATTTTTAGCTCCCTTCTTTTTTTTCTAAAACTTTTTTTTACAGCCTAAGGCTCCTTCCACACCTCCCGTCGTTTGCCTTCCTTCGCCACTCTCTACTGCTGGCCGGAGATAGGATTTACGATTTATTTATTTATAATTTTATCCATACAATGTCCTTTCTTTTTTTCCTTCCTTCCTTCCTTCCTTCCTTCCTTTCTTCTTTACTTAAATTAAGTATTCAACTTAAAACAATTTTTTGAATAGCCTAAAGCTCCTTCCACACCTCCCGTCGCTTGCCTTTCTTCGCAACTCTCTACTTGCCGGGAGTGGACCTACCTTTATTTATTGATTTCCTTCTTTCCTTCCTAATTTTCTAAATTACTTGCTTACTTTAAAAGCTTCCTCCACACCTTCACTCGTTCGCCTTTCTTCGTCACACTCTGGCTAGAGGTAGAACTTACGATTTATTTCTTACGATTATTATTATGATTTATTTCTTGAATAATTTTATCCATACTATGTCCATTCTTTCGTTCCTTCCTTCTTTTCTTTAATTTTTGTTTATAGTTAGTTTGAGTTTTGCTTGCAGTCTAAAGCTCCTTCCACACTTCCTGTCGTTCGCATTCCTGCGGTCATTTTGTTTTTACTGGCCGGGGAGCGTAGCTATCTTTTATCTATTATTTTCGTTCGTTCTTCTTTCTTCTTTCCTTCTCCCCTTCCTTCTTTCCTTCCTTCCTTCCCTCCTTCCTTACTTAGTTTGATTTTTGCGCGCAGCCTAAAGCTCCTTCCACACCTGCCGTCGTTCGCCTTTCTTCGCCACTCTCTGCTGGCCGGGAGATAAGACTTACGATTTATTCTTCATAATTGTATCTATAGTATGCTCCTTCCTTCCTTCCTTCCTTCCTTCCTTCCTTCCTTCCTTCCTTCCTTCCTTCCTTCCTTCCTTCCTTCCTTACTTACTTAGTTTGATTTTTTGCTCGCAGCCTAAAGCTCCTTCCACACCTGCTGTCGTTCGCCTTTCTTCGCCACTCTCTACTGGACTTACGATTTATTCTTCATAATTTTACATATACTATGTTTCTTCCTTCGTTCTTCTCTTCCTTCGTTCCTTCATTCATTCATTCCTTTTTATATATATTTTGTTTATTACTTAGTTTGCTTTTTGCTTGTTATATATACTAGGTTCTTTCTTTCCATCATTCCTTCCTTCCTTCCCTCTTTCCTTACTTAGTTTGATTTTTGCTCGCAGTTTAAAGCTCCTTCCACACCTGCCGTCGTTCGCCTTCCTTCGCCACTCTCTGCTGGCCGGGGAGCGGACCTACCTCCGCGTGGTGGGCAGTCTGCTTCTCCATCAGCGGCACGTGAGCGTTCCGGACAAACGGCAGGCCGACTACACCTTCCCCGGCTTCTGTTCCGGCTGTCGGCGAGCCGGCCTGTGCTACGGCTGTGCGAAAAACCCTAATCCACAGTGAGTAGGCTGATTAACCCTTTCGCCGCCAGCCATTTGTTTTAGCCCCAAAAAATACCATTAAACTTAACTGGGAAGAGAAAAAAAAAGTATCTGCAATATTGGGAATTTCTCTGTGACATGCATAACATTAGGCCTGTCCTTACCTCCCAAAATTAAGAAAATAGGGTCTTTGGATAACAGGCCCTGATTTGATGCCTTTTCGTGAAATGGGTGTTAAACCATTGTGGTGCATAAATGCGACATTGGCGGTGAAAGGGTTAAACTTAACTGGGAAGAGAGAAAACATGTATCTGCAATGTTGGGAATTCCTCTGTGACATTCCTCTAACATTAGGCCTATTCTTACCTCCCAAAAGTAAAAAAATAGGGTCTTTGGATAACAGGCCCTGACTTGATGCTTTTTGGTGACATGGGTGTTAAACCTTTGTGGTGCATAAATGCGACATTGGCGGTGAAATGTGGTTGGAATAACGATTGTCCAGTCTCTCCATTTCTCTTGATCTATTTCAATGTATTCATGCTCCTTTCAAATTTCAGGTATTGTTATCATGGATAATTGTGTGTTGTCGTTACATTGCTCGTGGTTATTATTGTATTATGTGTGTTCCCCCAATGAAAGGGGCTGTAGGCCCATATTCATTCAACTTCCGACTTCCGACTTCTGACTTCTTTATCTCTTTCTCTGTTTGTCTGTCTGTCTGCCTGTCTCTGTTTCTCTCTC
>CM065706.1:21099537-21107037 GCA_017654935.2 Phymorhynchus buccinoides | reverse complement strand
CGTGAGAGAGAGAGAGAGAGAGAGAGAGAGAGAGAGAGAGAGAGAGAGAGAGAGAGAGAGAGAGAGTATAGCATTTCATATGATAAACGTTAAGACGAACATACACACACCTATTCTACTTTCACTGATAACGAGGAGGAGGCCGAGGGGGCGGGAGGGGGGTGGGCAGGACAACGACGACGACGAAAATGATGATGAAGAAGAAGAAGATGATGATGATGTTGATGTTGCTGGAACGTGACTCTTACTGCAGCTATTGCTGCTGCTGCTGAACATGTCAACTGTTTTAGGTGGATTATGTCTAACTGTCTATATGTACATACTGCATGAACAATATGTATTTAGTATTTGGTATGATCTAGTCACGGAGACTAATCTCTGTGAAATTCGGGTTGCTTTCCCCCGGAGAGCGCGTCGACGCAAGTGCAGCGCCTACCCAATTTTTTTTTGGGGAAGTGGGCCCAGAGTGAGGAGGGGGTGCCCATGGGGGGGGGGGGGGGCAGGGTGAAGGGTGAAGAGGGGGAGGGGGGGGGGGCACCTAGCTAAAAAAAACTAGCTATCAATTTGGCCATACCAGGCAGTGGGATTTATCCCTGCTCTTACCGACTTTCAACTGCCGTGGGATTTTTACGTGCGTAAAGCGCTCGGGGTCAGACTAGCTTTAAGTCCCCATCCGAAAGATGTGTAGGCCCTTTGTAACAAAACAAAACAAAACAACAACAACATTATGTATGTAAGTATTATGTATTCATATGTGTACGTGTGTATGAATATTGGATATGTGCGGTGTTTAAAAAAAAGAAGTCTTTATTGGGTTTCTTTAACATTCATTTTATTTTGTAAATTTACAGAAAACCCGAGTCAGAAGATTCAGGCCTGGATACTGATATAAAATCAGGTAAAATGAAATGGTCTGACGTGTGTGTGTGTGTGTGTGTGTGTGTGTGTGCGTGTGCGTGCGTGTGTGTGTGTGTGTGTGTGTGTGTGCGTGTGCGTGTGCGTGTGTGTGTGTGTGTATGTGTGTGCGTGCGCGTGTGTGCACACACGCGCGTGCGTGTGTGTGAATAGACACTTGCATGTGTACATGCACACACACACACACACACACACACACACACACACACACACACACACACACACACACACACACACACACACACATACACACACACTGACACGCATTCATGTACAACGTGCACACATTCAGAGAGAGAGAGAGAGAGAGAGAGAGAGAGAGAGAGAGAGAGAGGAACCGTGTGGATGGTTCACATCGTTAACCATAGTCCAAGGGAGCTAACCAGCTGTAGAAAAATACGCCAACATTGTTGGAGGATGGATGCTTCCCCTTTCATCGCCACTGTCGCCTCTTGGCACCACAATGATTGAACACCCATGTCACTAAAATGCATCACTAGAGGGTCTGGTATCCAATGACCCTATGGTCTTAATTATAGGAGGAAAGGACAGGCCCTATTGTATGCATTTCACAGAGGGATCCCCAATATTGCAGACGAAATCTATTCTCTACCCGGGTAAGTTTAATGGTAAATTTTGGCTGAGGAATGGCTAGCGTTGAAAGGGATTTATTAATTTAATTAATTAAATAAGGTCCACTCTTCTACAGGCTCATTGTAGGATTGAAGTGATGCTAGTAGAGGAAGGGACCCAAATGTCGGACGGGTCCTAAATCCGGACAGTAATTTTTAAAAAACCCGGCGAAGTACTGTGGCCAAATGATGCTTTCGAATAATGCAGTCATATAATATGAGTTCATGTGTCAAAAATCATGGCTTAGAAAGACTCCTAGCGAAAATGCAAGCTTCTAGCACTAAAACGGCGCAAATGAAATTTGCGTAATGTTGGTTCTATTTTGAGTCTTTTGTTTGCAGAGAATAAGAATGCTTTTCTAAACAGAGATAATATGGCAGTGCGGTGATTTAACGTCTTCTTCATTTCGTAGTGCTTCTGGTCGACATCAACTAGTCGTTGATTTGCTTTAATTTGAAGCTTTCCAGGGGTAGGTGCCACTGTCCAGACTTTGGACTCCTGGGAGCCTAACGTCGGACAGCTTTTTTGGTTTATTAAAAAGTCGAATAACTTTTGCTTTTTTTGGAGATTATGAGACCGAAATTAGCAGGAATATGGAGAATTAATTGTATATGGAGAATTAATTGTATTCTCTATTCAGTGTATAGTCTTTCAAATTTGTGTCGCGTTATTTATTTTGAAGCTTTTGACGGATTGATTTTGCACCCGGACATTTGGGGCTCTTCCTCTACATGGAAATGTTCATGAAACTATTTTGTATGCCAGTCTGTTGTTGATTCAGACTACGCCTCTCAGATAGCAGACTGTAAGCTGCTATAACTGTCTCTACTTTTAAAAAAAATCGTTTTATTTTGGTGGCTTTGAAAGCTAACGTAACAACAAGAACAAATACTTTCAAATACAGCTTTTCCCCCAGAACTATCCCAATTTGGAATTCTCTTCCAGCAGCAGCCGCTGAGGCTCCCTCCTTGGTATCTTTCAAGAGGGAGCTCAACAACTTGTCTTTCTAATCTCTGACTAGGGGGCCATAGATCAAAGTAGCGGTAAATGAAGGGCAGGAGCTGTGCCGGTCGGGGTTTGGCCCCGGGGACCGCTACGGTAGCCGGATTGGTCTTGCCTGGATACTGTGAACAAAGGTCTATGGTCCATCCCCCCCTCCACACACACACATACACACACTTTATTTTTGTTTTGATTTGTACACACACACTTTGCCCCAAATTAGTTTTCTAATTATTTTATTTTATTTTCCGCATTGCGCAACCTCTAAGTCACTGTAATGTCTACTGAGACGGCGTGACATGAACTTATTGAAGACTTGAATATCGTTAATGCCAACTGGGCTCAGAATCAACGCAATAATTTGAAAGTGAGATTCCAATTCGTAGAATTCATCGATGTTTGTTGTTCCTACTCGTCCACCGAACGCCATTTCCACCGCTGAAAGGCTCCTCTCACAAAACGGATTCGAACGCGATCAAGGAAACGCGGCAACTACTGCAACGCAGACGGCAAGAAAAGAAACCGCTATCACGCGAGTCCGTGATGACATCATCAGAGGATCCTCGTCGTCAAAGGTCTTCTGTGACGACTGATACAACGAAAAAAGTCCGCATCAAAATCAAAGAGACTACAACAGGTGGAATTATTTTCGGAGCAAAATGGCGTGTTCCCGCTTTTGTTTTTAACCCCCACTTCCTTGCTTCCCCCCTCCCCCCCCCCCTTATTTATTTTCCTCGTTACTGTTTATTTTCAGCTACAGGCAAAATGTATCAAGATCGAGGCCAAGGGATCGGCGTTTATGTGAAAATGTTGGGCTGTGTGCATTTTATTTCTTTGCTTGTTTAACTTTGCTTGCTGTTTAAAAGAAAAATTAATTAAAGTGAAAATATTCCTACCTGTAGGCTTCAGTTAAAACACAACAACAACGAAAACTTGAAAAATGGGAAGCATTTGATCGAAAATCTCCCAAAGAAAGATGATGATAGGCTTTACTTGTCAACTGTGGGTTTTAAAGACCCACCAGGTCATGTGTCAAAATCACGGGTTTCACGTGTTTCCCCTCTTATAGCTGTTAGAAGTTTTGTTTTGATCAGGCTTGACTCCCACACAAAATGTCCCGAAATTGAAAACGAAACATCATTTTAAAGAGCAGCCTCAATTTGAAGTTGGGGACGTTTGTATGTGGGTCACAGCTACCCAGACAAAAAACTAAGGGACTTAATCGTGGTTCCTAGCGTAAGAGGGAATGCGACACGGTCGTGTCGTGGGGGGTCTTTAAGCTGACAAATGTAAAACCGTTGTTTGAAGCCATCCGTTTTCACGTGACAGTAACTCCATAGTGCACGAAGCGTAAGATCAATAAACAGGCTACCCGCACGAAGTCTTACTGGAATGAAATATTGACTTCCATTTCCCATAATACCGACTCTCGATTTTGACCTTTTGTTAGGTCTTATCGATCACCTCACTTCGCTACAAGCAGTCGATACTACTTTCTTTTATGTTTTCGGTCGCAGCAATCAGTCGGCACACTTTTAGTTTGTGTCTCTTTGGTCTGTCTGGCTGTGTCTCTTTGGTCTGTCAGGCTGTGTCTCTTTGGTCTGTCAGGCTGTGTCTCTCTGGTCTATCAGGCTGTGTCTCTTTGGTCTGTCCGGGCTGTGTCTCTTTGGTCTGTCCGGGCTGTGTCTCTTTGGTCTGTCAGGCTGTGTCTCTTTGGTCTATCAGGCTGTGTCTCTTTGGTCTGTCCGGCTGTGTCTCTTTGGTCTGTCAGGCTGTGTCTCTCTGGTCTATCAGGCTGTGTCTCTTTGGTCTATCAGGCTGTGTCTCTTTGGTCTGTCAGGCTGTGTCTCTTTGGTCTGTCAGGCTGTGTCTCTTTGGTCTGTCAGGCTGTGTCTCTTTGGTCTGTCAGGCTGTGTCTCTTTGGTCTATCAGGCTGTGTCTCTTTGGTCTGTCAGGCTGTGTCTCTTTGGTCTATCAGGCTGTGTCTCTTTGGTCTGTCCGGGCTGTGTCTCTTTGGTCTGTCAGGCTGTGTCTCTTTGGTCTATCAGGCTGTGTCTCTTTGGTCTGTCAGGCTGTGTCTCTTTGGTCTGTCAGGCTGTGTCTCTTTGGTCTGTCAGGCTGTGTCTCTTTGGTCTATCAGGCTGTGTCTCTTTGGTCTGTCCGGCTGTGTCTCTTTGGTCTGTCAGGCTGTGTCTCTTTGGTCTGTCAGGCTGTGTCTCTTTGGTCTGTCAGGCTGTGTCTCTTTGGTCTGTCAGGCTGTGTCTCTCTGGTCTGTCTGGCTGTGTCTCTTTGGTCTGTCAGGCTGTGTCTCTTTGGTCTGTCAGGCTGTGTCTCTTTGGTCTGTCTGGCTGTGTCTCTTTGGTCTGTCTGGCTGTGTCTCTTTGGTCTGTCAGGCTGTGTCTCTTTGGTCTGTCAGGCTGTGTCTCTTTGGTCTGTCAGGCTGTGTCTCTCTGGTCTGTCTGGCTGTGTCTCTTTGGTCTGTCTGGCTGTGTCTCTTTGGTCTGTCTGGCTGTGTCTCTTTGGTCTGTCAGGCTGTGTCTCTTTGGTCTGTCAGGCTGTGTCTCTCTGGTCTGTCAGGCTGTGTCTCTCTGGTCTGTCAGGCTGTGTCTCTTTGGTCTGCCTGGCTGTGTCTCTTTGGTCGGTCAGGCTGTGTCTCTTTGGTCTGTCAGGCTGTGTCTCTTTGGTCTGTCTGGCTGTGTCTCTTTGGTCTGTCAGGCTGTGTCTCTTTGGTCTATCAGGCTGTGTCTCTCTGGTCTGTCTGGCTGTGTCTCTCTGTCAGGCTGTGTCTCTTTGGTCTGTCCGGCTGTGTCTCTTTGGTCTGTCCGGCTGTGTCTCTAGTCAGGCTGTGTCTCTATTGGTCTATCAGGCTGTGTCTCTTTGGTCTGTCAGGCTGTGTCTCTTTGGTCTATCAGGCTGTGTCTCTTTGGTCTGTCAGGCTGTGTCTCTTTGGTCTGTCAGGCTGTGTCTCTCTGGTCTGTCAGGCTGTGTCTCTTTGGTCTGTCAGGCTGTCTCTCTCTGGTCTGTCAGGCTGTGTCTCTCTGGTCTGTCTGGCTGTGTCTCTCTGGTCTGTCAGGCTGTGTCTCTCTGTCTCTCTGGTCTGTCAGGCTGTGTCTCTTTGGTCTGTCAGGCTGTGTCTCTTTCTGTCAGGCTGTGTCTCTTTGGTCTGTCAGGCTGTGTCTCTCTGGTCTGTCAGGCTGTGTCTCTCTGGTCTCTCTGGTCTGTCAGGCTGTGTCTCTTTGGTCTGTCAGGCTGTGTCTCTTTGGTCTGTCAGGCTGTGTCTCTCTGGTCTGTCTGGCTGTGTCTCTCTGGTCTGTCAGGCTGTGTCTCTTTGGTCTGTCAGGCTGTGTCTCTTTGGTCTGTCAGGCTGTGTCTCTCTGGTCTGTCAGGCTGTGTCTCTTGGTCTGTCAGGCTGTGTCTCTTTGGTCTGTCAGGCTGTGTCTCTTTGGTCTGTCTGGCTGTGTCTCTTTGGTCTGTCAGGCTGTGTCTCTCTGGTCTGTCTGGCTGTGTCTCTTTGGTCTGTCAGGCTGTGTCTCTTTGGTCTGTCCGGCTGTGTCTCTTTGGTCTGTATGGCTGTGTCTCTCTGTCAGGCTGTGTCTCTTTGGTCTGTCTGGCTGTGTCTCTTTGGTCTGTCAGGCTGTGTCTCTCTGGTCTGTCTGGCTGTGTCTCTTTGGTCTGTCAGGCTGTGTCTCTTTGGTCTGTCCGGCTGTGTCTCTTTGGTCTGTCTGGCTGTGTCTCTCTGTCAGGCTGTGTCTCTTTGGTCTGTCTGGCTGTGTCTCTCTGTCAGGCTGTGTCTCTCTGGTCTGTCTGGCTGTGTCTCTTTGGTCGGTCAGGCTGTGTCTCTTTGGTCTGTCCGGCTGTGTCTCTTTGGTCTGTATGGCTGTGTCTCTTGGTCTGGCTGTGTCTCTTTGGTCTGTCTGGCTGTGTCTCTTTGGTCTGTCTGGCTGTGTCTCTTTGGTCTATCAGGCTGTGTCTCTTTGGTCTGTCTGACTGTGTCTCTCTGGTCTGTCAGGCTGTGTCTCTTTGGTCTGTCTGGATGTGTCTCTTTGGTCTATCAGGCTGTGTCTCTTTGGTCTGTCCGGCTGTGTCTCTCCGGTCTATCGAGTGATTGCGATAACAATGGTTAGATGGTGAATGAAAATCTGTTTAACGTCCTCCGGTCTGGCACAAACACATACGGGACATTAGTAGATAATAAAGATGGTGGGAACGAGCCTGGAGGCAGTACCCGGAGGCAGTGCAACACCAGGAAAGACCCGAATTTTTTAACAATAACATGTGTAAACCGTAGCTATTCAACGCGATTGGTTAGATCGTGTACGAAAATTGGGCTTAACCTTTTCGCCGCCAAAGTCGCATTTTAGCACCACCGTGATAATTAACACCTATGTCACTAAAAGGCATCAAATTGGGGTCTATTATCCAAAGACCCTGTTGTCTTAGTTTTGGGGAAGTAAGGATAGACCTTATTTTATATATGTCACAGAAGAATCCCCAATACTGCAGATGGATTTTGTTCTCTACCCAGGTAAATCAAATACATTTTTGGGTTAAAATATGGCTGGCGGTGAAAGGGTTAAAAATACGCGTTTCGGTCTCTGTTTGTTTCCACCGTTTCAAAAATTCCGGCTCAGCTTTCCCAGATAGCAATCATCTCCTGTCCCCCACCATCTGGAAGCCAAGATCAGACATGATTGACCTGCTGACACGTGCTTGCCATTTGAAAACCAGCTTATTGCCATTTTATTTTCCAGCTATAGAATTGAACCCTCTACCCGTACCGCCCATCGAAAAGGACCCAAGCGCTGGCTTTGATTCCACCAATGACCACAGCTGTATTGGTTTATTTATTCTTTTGTTTTTCTCAAAAATATATTCATTTTTTTGGTATTGATTCACGAATTAACCTTATTTTTGTGTATACAATACAGATTTGTGTAAGCATGTTTTCAT
>CM065706.1:21072037-21074537 GCA_017654935.2 Phymorhynchus buccinoides | reverse complement strand
TTTTCGCAGATTGTAGTAATATAGAAAACAATTAAGTGACGACTGAAGACAGATTGAACTCAGTCAACACGTTTATATTGCTTGTTTTGTTGTTGTTTGGCGATCGCTCAGACAATGTCTTGTTGTATGGAGGCTCGAGGCATCCGCACACTGTCCCAGAGACGTTTGACTTGATTTGTGTTGACGACTTGCTTCTCCATCCCACCTCCCACCCCCACCCCCACCCCAAACTGTGATCAGTAATGACTTCCCTTTGATTTCCACACACACAGAGAGAGAGAGAGAGAGAGAGAGAGAGAGAGAGAGAGAGAGAGAGAGAGAGAGAGAGAGAGGTAGAGAGAGAGACACAGACATCTGAGAGAGACAGATCCTCACACACACACGCACACGCACACACCACACGCACACACCACACACACACCACACACACACACACACACACACACACACACGCACACACACACACACACACACACACGCGCGCACGCACGCGCGCACACACACAACACACACATACATAGAGAGAGAGACAGAGAGAGAGAGACATCAGACAGAGAGAGACACAGACAGAGAGACAGAGAGAGAGAGAAAGAGAGAGAGAGAGAGAGAGAGAGAGAGAGAGAGAGAGAGAGAGAGAGAGACCAGAGACACAGACAGAGAGAGAGAGAGAGAGATAATTTGAGAGAGAGATAGAGAGAGAGGGGAGAGAGAAACACAGGGACTGCTACACAACACACACACACAGAGGCACACGCACGCGCAGTTACACGAGACGCACACTAAACAATACACACACACACACGCACGCACGCTCGCACGCTCGCACGCACACGCATTGCATTGTACGCACACGCACGCACACTGGTTCACGACATGCACGCACGCACGCACGCACGCACGCACACACACACAAACACACCTACACACACACACACACACACACACACACACACATGTGAGAGAGAAACGTTGGAAAGGGAGCTGCTAATCTTCAACTGGGACTACATTACTAAGGCTTTCCATATTGTTTCGCAGTTAATATTCGAGATACATTACTAACAGTCAATATAGGCAGTCTCCGGCGTTGTAGTCAAGCATTGTGTCGGTCGGTATTGTATTGTATTGTATTGTTTTGTATTCAACTGGTACAGTGATGGATGTCGTGGCTTGCTATTGTAAAGGCATTGTGAAAGTCCCCTATTATTATTAGCCCATGTTAATATTATGTGTGAGAGACCTTTTCGTTGTAGTCAACTATTACTGCTAAAAAAAAAAGGAGGAGATGTTGACTTTGCAAAGGTCTGAAATAAATGTAGTTATGAACAATCACTTGACAAAGCCGCAAATACTGCAGATGGACTTTGTTCCTTATACACAGGTCAATTTGCAGGAGAATAACAAGCTTAAAGCTGAAATATGGCTGGCGGTGAAAGGGTTAAATTACATGTATCATTGGCTGCAACACATATGATAAGCACACTGAAATTATGGAGGAAAAGCAATTAGCAACTTCTTGAACACTAGGTAAAAGGGGAATAATTATATAAATAGTTATACACAACCAAAGAAATAGATTTTAACCCTTTCAACGCCAGCCATTCCTCAGCCAAAATTTACCATTAAACTTACCCGGGTAGAGAAAATATTTCGTCTGCAATATTGGGGATTCCTCTGTGACGTGCATAAAATAGGGCCTATCCTTACCTCCCAAAATTAAGAACATAAGGTCACTGGATACCAGACCCTCATTTGATGCCTTTCAGTGACATGGGTGTTAAATCATTGTGGTGCCAAGAGGCGACAGTGGCGATGACAGGGTTTTAAATTTAAAACAAAGCACACTGTTATAATACAAAGGGGCCAAGATTGTATATTAACATCACCAAAGTTTCAATAAACACATGTTTTAAAGTTCTATTCCATTTGAAAACAAGCGTACTTATTCTTCATTGACCATAAAATATCGAAGAGAAAACTCCATGTTGAAAGGTCACGTGATTGCCAGGATAAGATGGTAATCCAAATGTGCGACGTCCAAAAGTCACAGAAATAGGTCCCAAACCAGGAGCGCACAGACTGTCCAGAAAACATTAACCAGCTTTCCCTTCGCGGCTGATGAAACAGATGAAACGTGCTGGGCCACGGCTTCCTGCAAGGCATGGCAAGGCATTCGATTGGAAATGGTCACGGGACCTTTTAGGCCATGGGACTGAGGGTCCGGGTTAACCGGTTCCATGGCTAGGAAGGTGGTCGTACACGAAATGAGCCCGATGCATGGAGACGCGATCTGTCATCTTGGAGGTTAACGTCGGTCCAGTGCTGTTTTTTGTTGTTTGTTTTTTAATTTCAACTTGCACCATTGTAATGGTCGCATGGGATCGGACAAAATCACCAGGATAAGCATACTTAGGCCGTGTACACACATAAGCGGAGATTCCGGGCGGAAATCCCATGCCCAATCCCTAAATAAGTGGGAGAAAGAAGGGTAAACATTTACGGA
>CM065706.1:21057037-21059537 GCA_017654935.2 Phymorhynchus buccinoides | reverse complement strand
AATGGCACTTTACTCCTATTTTCCTCACTCCACCCAGGTGTAAATGGGTACCTGACGTCAGTTGGGGAAAAAATTCCTTTGGATGAGACTTTTCAAAAACCGAGGTCCCGTGTGCGAACGCATGCACAAGATCTTGCGCACACGTTAAAGCCCATCCCACTATTCGGTACGAGTAGGCCATGTGTGCCAGTGGGATGGATGACACGAATTCACATAGCACGCATCCTGTGCACTTATTAATGGTCTGAATGAAGACCGGTGAGCGCTGGGCAGGATAAACATCCCCAACTGGAAGAAGAAGACGTTCCACACCAAAAGTCATGCCCTTATTTTTCCCTTCTTTCTTTTCCTTATTTACGGAGGGTTTTCCGTGCGGAACTTCTGCGTATGTGTGTACGTGCCCATACCTTGTAAATGTTATCAGTGCAAATCTTATTGTTTCTTTTTTTTATGTCTTGATATCAATGTTGTCATTTTCTTGTCCAATTTTTGTTTGTTTTCTTAATTACAGTCCAGACAGACTACCTCTTTACGAAATGATCTTCGAATCTGTGATCGCCGACCAAGAGCCTCGCTACACTCACCCCCCTCCCCACCCCTCCGTCAACGAGGTGCTGAAGAAGGCCAGGGAGGAAGAGGGGGAAGGGGGAGAGAAGGAGGAGGGGGAGGATGCGGGTGAGTGTATGGTAATGTGGGGCAAAACGCCCCCCACCCGGGTGAGTGTATGGTAATGTGGGGCAAAACGCCTCCCACCCGGGTGAGTGTATGGTAATGTGGGGCAAAACGCCCCCCACCCGGGTGAGTGTATGGTAATGTGGGGCAAAACGCCCCCCACCCGGGTGAGTGTATGGTAATGTGGGGCAAAACGCCCCCCACCCGGGTGAGTGTATGGTAATGTGGGGCAAAACGCCCCCCACCCGGGTGAGTGTATGGTAATGTGGGGCAAAACGCCCCCCACCCGGGTGAGTGTATGGTAATGTGGGGCAAAACGCCCCCCACCCGGGTGAGTGTATAGTAATGTGGGTCAAAACGCCCCCCACCCGGGTGAGTGTATGGTAATGTGGGGCAAAACGCCCCCCACCCGGGTGAGTGTATAGTAATGTGGGTCAAAACGCCCCCCACCCGGGTGAGTGTATAGTAATGTGGGGCAAAACGCCCCCCACCCGGGTGAGTGTATGGTAATGTGGGGCAAAACGCCCCCCACCCGGGTGAGTGTATGGTAATGTGGGGCAAAACGCCCCCCACCCGGGTGAGTGTATAGTAATGTGGGGCAAAACGCCTCCCACCCGGGTGAGTGTATAGTAATGTGGGGCAAAACGCCCCCCACCCGGGTGAGTGTATAGTAATGTGGGGCAAAACGCCCCCCACCCGGGTGAGTGTATGGTAATGTGGGGCAAAACGCCCCCCACCCGGGTGAGTGTATAGTAATGTGGGGCAAAACGCCCCCCACCCGGGTGAGTGTATAGTAATGTGGGGCAAAACGCCTCCCACCCGGGTGAGTGTATAGTAATGTGGGGCAAAACGCCCCCCACCCGGGTGAGTGTATAGTAATGTGGGTCAAAACGCCCCCCACCCGGGTGAGTGTATTGTAATGTGGGGCAAAACGCCCCCCACCCGGGTGAGTGTATTGTAATGTGGGGCAAAACGCCTCCCACCCGGGTGAGTGTATAGTAATGTGGGGCAAAACGCCCCCCACCCGGGTGAGTGTATTGTAATGTGGGGCAAAACGCCCCCCACCCGGGTGAGTGTATAGTAATGTGGGGCAAAACGCCCCCCACCCGGGTGAGTGTATGGTAATGTGGGGCAAAACGCCCCCCACCCGGGTGAGTGTATAGTAATGTGGGGCAAAACGCCTCCCACCCGGGTGAGTGTATAGTAATGTGGGGCAAAACGCCCCCCACCCGGGTGAGTGTATAGTAATGTGGGTCAAAACGCCCCCCACCCGGGTGAGTGTATGGTAATGTGGGGCAAAACGCCTCCCACCCGGGTGAGTGTATAGTAATGTGGGTCAAAACGCCCCCCACCCGGGTGAGTGTATAGTAATGTGGGGCAAAACGCCCCCCACCCGGGTGAGTGTATGGTAATGTGGGGCAAAACGCCCCCCACCCGGGTGAGTGTATGGTAATGTGGGGCAAAACGCCTCCCACCCGGGTGAGTGTATAGTAATGTGGGGCAAAACGCCCCCCACCCGGGTGAGTGTATGGTAATGTGGGGCAAAACGCCTCCCACCCGGGTGAGTGTATGGTAATGTGGGGCAAAACGCCTCCCACCCGGGTGAGTGTATGGTAATGTGGGGCAAAACGCCTCCCACCCGGGTGAGTGTATAGTAATGTGGGGCAAAACGCCTCCCACCCGGGTGAGTGTATGGTAATGTGGGGCAAAACGCCTCCCACCCGGGTGAGTGTATGGTAATGTAGGGGCAAAACGCCTCCCACCCGGGTGAGTGTATGGTAATGTAGGGGCAAAACGCCTCCCACCCGGGTGAGTGTATAGTAATGTG
>CM065706.1:21047037-21052037 GCA_017654935.2 Phymorhynchus buccinoides | reverse complement strand
TCTTTGTTTAAATTTTATACAGTTTATCTAAAGGAGTTTCGCTCACAACAAAGGAAATTGCTCCAATTTTTTTGTTACTGCACTACAAATAAAAGAAAACGCTTCAACCACAATGAGTGGCCTCCACCCACCCCATCCAAAATGGCTACTCTCTCCGGCATCTATGCCAATGAGGAATCGCCGTTTTGACGGTTTACTTTTTAGGAAACCAGAGCAAAGTGAGTGTTCCGATCCTTGAAAAAGCTGTCTTTCTGGTGATCTCGACGTGTTTCTTGCAAAAATTCATCCGTCAGGGTGTCCCTTTAAGGCACTCTGATGCTGAAGTTAATCTGGGCCTGTATTCACATTGAGATCTATAGTATGAGACTTATCATCATGATATCTTAGAAGTCTTTCTAAAGTCATATTGAATCCTACTACTTTAGAAGGACTTCTAAGATATCATGACGATAAGTCTCGTACTATCTCAATGTGAATACAGGCCCAGGTTAGTTTTGATATCATCTACGTTGTCATCAGAATCGTGTCCATCACTGGTGTCCAACGACGACGACGACAATGAGGATAATGATGACGACAAAGGTGACGACGACGATGACGATCATGATCATGACGACAAAAGTGATGGTGATGATGATGATGATGATGGTGATGATGACGCATCTTTTTTTGTTTTCTTTTCTTTCTTACTTTCTTTCTTTCTTTTTTCGTTATTTCTTTGTCTCTTTCTTTCTTTCTTTCTTTCTTTCCTTCTTTCTTTCTTTCTTTCTTTCTTTCTTTCCTTCTTTCTTTCTTTCTTTCTTTCTTTCTTTCTTTCTTTCTTTCCTTTTTGTCTAACAGTCGAAGAACAAACCCACGACTCCAGCGGTCAAGTTGCGAGCGGAAGACATCACAGATGACGTCATTCTGAGCCGACTGGACGACAAGATGTTTACTGAGGTCAGACCAAACAGCACGGTTATCCATTATAGGTCTACATGTTTGCTTCCATGATGTGTGTTATTCTATCTTTAGCAAATATATATATTGATTATTTACTAAAATCGATATTTTCATTAAAATGTTTTTGTGCCTTCAGTTGTCCTGCGGGTGAAGTTAGCTAACGGACATCATCATCGAGACTAATGGTCAAGATTCATGAGGGTTATGCAACAATCAGCATTGTCATAAAACTCGCACTTCAACTGGTCTCATGTCTATATCATGGCTCACTATTTTAGGTTAAGTGAGGTATTAATTAGGCCTAAGTAAGCATCCTTGTTGGGCCATCAAGAATGACTAACCAGTTTCATATTGGTCTGTTTAGTAGTTTAAGATCGGTGGTTGGAACACAGTCAGTTTGGAGTTCCTGGGAGTATGCAGGCTTTCTGGTAGCAACCCTAAGGATGAACTTGGGTCTGTAGGGGAAGACGGGGTAAAAAGCCTACGGGCGGGTAAGAAGCCCATGCCAATTATCTCATGAAATACAGAAACTTTCAGTCAAATTTGCCCATGAGACGAATGCTAAACATTAACACTCGCCTCATGGGCAAAATTTGACTGAAATTTGCTTCATTTCATGAGATAATTGGCATGAGCTTCTTACCCGCTCATGGGCTTTTTACCCCGTCTTCACCTATTGTTGTGGCAACTACTTTCACTTTGCTAGGCGAATAGGTGCCATAAATAACTTTGGTAAAAGGGAGTTAATTACGAGAAGGGTCTCCTTGGCTCTTGCGCTGGCTGTAAATGTTAGGCAATGGGTGTTGTGAAAAGGTTTTCAGTAGTATTTGTTCACCCAAGAATGTGTATGTCACAATGCCAGATACGTCAAGATCCGGAAATACGTCAAACGGAACTGGAGATTGAGCGTGCGCGGGAAAAGATGTCTGATGTCACTGAACGACTGGAGGAGCTGGCAAGTGAGTGATTAGACAGGGACTGTGTGTGTGTGTGTGTGTGTGTGTGTGTGCGTGTGCGTGTGCGTGCGTGTGCGTGTGCGTGCGTGCGCAGGGCCGGACCAGAGATACGTTAGAGGGGGGGGGGGGGGGGGCGGTGGTACAAACAAGGGGCGGGGTTCTGGGGGCCAGCGTAGGCCCCCAATGGGGGTCCAGGGGCAACGCCCTTGGTGGGGGTTAGGGGGCAACGCCCTTGGTGGGGGTTAGGGGGCAACGCCCTTGGTGGGGGTTAGGGGGCAACGCCCTTGGTGGGGGTTAGGGGGCAACGCCCTTGGTGGGGGTTAGGGGGCAACGCCCTTGGTGGGGGTTAGGGGGCAACGCCCTTGGTGGGGGTTAGGGGGCAACGCCCTTGGTGGGGGTTAGGGGGCAACTCCCTTGGTGGGGGTTAGGGGGCAACGTCCCATTTAAGCTGAAGCTTTTCTTAAGATAATAAAGTGCGACAACCCCTTTAAATGGTAGCTAAGAACAAATCAACAGTAATAATGACTTCTTTCTCAATCTCTCTCCCTCTCTCTCTCTTTGTCTTTTTCTTTTCTATTTTTTTCTTTTACTGGCGTGATGGGTGGGTGGGGGTGGGTTACGGAACCCAGGTAACCCCCCGGATCCGGCCGTGGTGTGTGTGTGTGTGCGTGTGCGCGCGTGCGCGCGTGTGCGTATGTGTGTGTGTGTGTGTGTGAAGACAAGTGTGTGCACTCATGTGTGTGTGTGTGTGTGTGTGTGTGTGTGTGTGTGTGTGTTGTGTGCGTGTGCGTGTGCGTGCGTGCGTGTGCGTGCGTGCGCGAACACAAGTGTGTGCACTCATGTGTGTATGTGTGTGTGTGTGTGCGTGTGTGTGTGTGCGTGCGCGCGTGCGTGTGCGAACACAAGTGTGTGCACTCATGTGTGTGTGTGTGTGTGTGTGTGTGTGTGTGTTTCTGTTCGCGCGCACACGTGTGCGCTTTTATGAATATGTAGGCTTTTGTGTGCGTGCGTGAGTGAGTGTGTGCGTGTGTGTGTGTTTGTGTGAGTGTGTGCGCGCGCGTGTGTGTGTGTTTGTGCGTGCGCTCACGCGTCTGCTCACGTATGCATATGTGTGTACGCAGGCGAAAAGCTGTTAACGGATGCTTTCTGCATGAACCATTTCTTCGCTCGCCAAGGCATCAACGTCAAACCCGAACACTTCAGACGGCAGCAGAGCGAACTGTTCAACCGTTTGAACCCAGACCCCGTAAGTCAAGTCAAGTCAAGTCAAGTCAAACACACTTTAGTATCTTAAAACGGAGAAATTCTCATGCGGTGCAACAGCATCACAGAAACACAACTGCACTGAAAATCATCAAAACATTAAAACGCGTCTGTCTGTCTGTTTGTCTGTGAATTCACGTGACTGTTATGTCAGTCTGTTGATGTGTCTGTCTTTAAATGTTTGTGTAATTTCCCTCCTGTCTTTACCTTGAGAAAGAATTGGGTGCAACTTTTCCTGGTACACAAGGATTTCCTGTTTTTGAATTTTACCAGAAAAGAAAGTTCCTTTTTTTCTAAATTTGTCAAACAAGGTCTTTGTGTGTCTGTTGTATTTTTCAAACACTTTAAAATAAACATTTGTATGCATTGTGGAAAAAGCAAACTAAAATACCTTCAAAACTCAATTTTTGCTTCAGTCGCAAGGGGACATTACCCCTGGACCCCGGCCTTTCAGGTTTTTTTCATGTTGTGTAGTTGCACCCATAGAAAGATAAACATGGTTGTCTTTCCCAGTTAGAAACAAGATAGGGTATACACGCTCGCGTCGTTTCGCGCTCGCACGCACGTCTGTACGTCCCTTTCTTGTCTCTCTGTCTGTCTGTCTCTTTCTTTGCTTCAACGTCAACCTCGATCTGTCCATTTTGTTGTAACATATTTTATTTCCCTCTCGCATCCCTCCACTCCACAGTTCCTTCTTTTGCTCCCTCTTACACGCACACACACGATCTGTCCATTTTATACAATGTGCGCGCGCGTGCATGCTGGTGTTTGTGTGTGTGTGTGCGTAGACTGCGAACGTTTGTGCATGTGCGTGTGTGCGTCACAACTATGCGAGTGTTTTCTCTCTGAATTTCATTGCACGTATAATAATGCATTGCATAAAAGCAAAATATAATTTTTCTTACGGCTATTATTTTATATGATTACATTTGATTGTTCCTTGTTATGAAGAAGGTGATGATGAAGATGATGATGTCTGATCAGTGACCCGTCACCACAAAATGAGTCGTGATGTCCCAGATGTCACTTTTGAGTTATTAACAAATTGTTATTTTGCATTACAAAAGCTTTCCAACAAACCAAAGCGTTTGTAAATCGGACTGTTTGTTGCAAAGTTATGAAGATTTGAAATCATATTCTCAGGGAATCGGCGAAATGAAAAAATGCAAACGGAAAATTTCTAAAAGTGTGCAAAACAACCAGATGTTTCTGATATAAACACACTTTTAAGGCAGAAAGGATTGTTTTTGCACTTCAATACTTATGTACATGGTAGATAAAGACCCATTGTTCAATAATAAGTCAAAATCTGAGAATTGATGATTTGACCCCCTTCCACATCAAATTGTCCCTCGGGGGTAAGTGAACTAGGGACAATGCGACTCATTTTGTGGTGACGGGTCAATTATTTATTATTATCTTATTATCCCTTCTTACGTTAATGATGATGATGGTGATGGTGATGATGATGATGGTGATGATGATGGTGATGGTGATGGTGATGGTGATGGTGATGGTGATGATGATGATGGTGATGATGGTGATGATGATGATGATGGTGATGGTGATGATGATGATGATGATGATGATGGTGATGATGGTGATGATGATGATGATGGTGATGGTGATGATGATGATGATGATGGTGATGATGGTGATGATGATGATGATGATGGATGATGGTGATGATGATGATGATGATGATGATGATGATGGTGATTGTGGATGATGATGATGGTGATGATGGTGATGATGATGATGATGGTGATGGTGATGATGATGATGATGGTGATGATGATGATGATGATGATGATGATGATGATGATGATGATGATGATG
>CM065706.1:21037037-21042037 GCA_017654935.2 Phymorhynchus buccinoides | reverse complement strand
ACAACTAATGATGATGATGTTGTTGTTGTCGTCGTGCCTTAGCTAAAAGACTCCAGGGATCATCCTGTGTACAAATGCACCAGCTAGGGATGAGGAACATTACGTGTGTGTGACCGTTTTTGATTTCCCCGCCACGTGGACAGCCACACTCCGACTTCGGAGGATTTGGGAGACTGATGATGTTATGCTAGGAGCTTGTCATGGCTAAAGACAATCCCCGCATAACTATGCAGAGCACAACAACATTTTCGATGTAGCATTGGTGTTCTAGCCTATATGGACACAGCCTAAGGCCATGTACACACATAAGCGGATATTCCATGCGGGAAACCCGTGCGCAATCCATAAATAAGTGAAAGAAAGAAGGGAACAGATTTGCGCACGTGTCCGAATTTCCACTATATGCGTAAACTTTTATCCTTCTTTCTTCCACTTATTTAGGGTTTTCCGTACGGAACTTATGCGTCTAATGTGAACCCGGCCATAAGCCAAGGCGAATGATGATGACGATGATGATGATGATGATGATTCCCAGGAGCTGTTTCGCTTCGTGGAGGAGGACGAGGTGGCACCAAGGGGGAGGGCCACTGCTGACAGACTGGCCGTGGAGCTCATAGCAGGGGGGCTCACTCCTGAACACACAAGTTTCGTGAGTTACTTCCCTTTCCTTCCTTCCTTCCTTCCTTTTGCTGGGTGTTTGGAAACGAAACTAAGAGTGACGACAATGGGGAATTGCAACCTAAAAAAGGACGAAAGAGTGTGGGTGGGGGTAGGGGGTAGGGTGGAGTGTGTGTGTGTGTGTGGGGTGGGGTGGGGGGTGGGGGGGGGGGGGGGGGGGGGGTGGGGGGGGGGTGGGGGGGTCGGGGTTATGGGTGTTTCATGAGAAGGTGGTCATGATGAAGATTTGTAAAGAAGGAGTTGAAGTAAGGATTGAACAGTGTAAGCATTGTAAATCCCCTTTCTTAAAAGTGAAATATAGGCCTAAGTTCATGCGCACACGCGCGCACACGCGCGCACACGCACGCACACGCACACACGCACACACGCACACACACACACACACACACACACACACACACTGTTAACATTGTTCATTTATCGGTTATATTCTTTAAATGTAATTTCTTTTTTCTTTTTTTTTCTTGGGGGGGGGGGGGGGTATGATTAGGTCTGCATCACTATCCTATCACTTACTCTAATGCTTACACACATTTACAGACACACCCACTCACACTCACCACACCAACATCAAACTACAATATATTGTCTGAATCACTTTTAGTGGAAGGACGTTAAACTGAAGAACAACAACAACACACACACACACACCACACACACACACGCACATACACACACGCACACACGCGCACACACACACACACGCACACGCACACACGCACACGCACGCACACACACACACACACACACACACACACAGACTGAATATTTAGAGTTAGTGCGCATCGCCCATACCCATTAATACGCTATTCATTTTGGCTATTTTGTACTTTTTTGCGCAGAAATAATCAAGAATTAAAAGCAAGAAGGGGGGAAAAATACGGATTAGGGGAAATACGGACGCGCCCACTTATTTTTTTCTTCTTCTTTATTTTGCTTATTTACTGATTGCGCACGGGTTTCCGCGCAGAATGTCCACATGTATGTGTACACGGCCTAAGGATGCACGCACATTAGACGCGAAAACCTCCATGCGCATATCCGCGAATAAGTAAAAGAAAAAAAAGGTGGGGGGGGGGGGAATAAGCGTGTGAGCTTTCTGCGTATAATGTGTGAGTAGGCCTACCCTTAGGCCGTGTACACACATAAGCGGATATTTCATGCGGAAACCCGTGCGCAATCCATGAATAAGTGAAGCAAAGAAGGGAAAAGATTTGCGCCCGTGTCCAAATTTCCCCTATATGCGTAAACTTGTATCCTTCTTTCTTCCACTTATTTAGGGTTTTCCGTACGGAACTGAGGCCGGGTTCACATTAGACGCGGAAACCTGCATGCGCATATCCGCGAATAAGTAAAAAGAAAGAAGAAAGTAAGCGCATGAGTTTTCTGCGTCCAATGTGTGAGTAGGCCTACCCCGGCTTAATCCTTCTGCAATTTCCCTGCATACAGGTGCTGAGCAAGTTCAACCGGGAGAGGAAGGGGCTGGTGGACTTTCTGGACTTCGTCACCTACATCCCCCTCTTCATCCTCATCCACCGCCGCATCATCTCACACCCCCTCCGCGAGGAGCTCGACCTTTGACCTTGGACTCTTATCTACCCCTACACTACACTGCACTGCACTGCACTACACTACACTACACTACACTACACTACACTACACTACACTACACTACACTGCGCTGCGCTGCGCTGCGCTGCGCTGCGCTACGCTACGCTACGCTACGCTACGCTACGCTACACTACGCTACACTACACTGCAATGTAACACTATAGACCCCAACGCAAAACAGCGCAATGCAGAAACAACACAGTGCACTGTGAACACGCAAGCAATACAATGCGATAAAACACAACAACAACAACAAAATACAGCACAGTACAATATCATAAGCCCTTTGCATTTCCTTAACCCCCTTCACCCCCCCCCCCCCCCCCACCCCCGTCTACTCCTCCTCCCTCCTCCTCCTCCCGAGCCATTCTCCTCTTCCCGATCACCGGTTTGCTTCCCTATTGCTATTGAATTCTGTGACAGTGAACATCGAACGCGCATACTGACTACACGTACATTCACGACGAATGAAAGTAAGCTTTTACGTCCACTCGGCTAGCTGCAAGACAGCACGTATGGGACGAACCATCAAACAACCACTGTTGAATGCTCGGAGCAGATCCTGGAGGTACTGCAATACCAGGTCTGATTCGAATCTTACCAAAAGGCTAAAATGTAATACCAATATACCCGGCATTTATATTGTACTACCTGCAAGCTTGTTGTTGCGCGGAGCTTGATACACATCCGTCCAGAACCTTGGGTCGATAATTATTATTATATATATATATATAATATATATATATATATATATTATATTATATATATATTATATATGATCAACCTAACTCGCCAATTTGACCGCCAGGTGGCAACCAACTCAATAGGGGCTTATCTCGTGATATCTTTGGTTGGGGGTAGAGAAAGGAGTCCCTCCGTCTCTCTCTCTCTCTCTTTATCCCCTACTAAGAATATAGAGAGGATTAGCCCCACTCGAGCGTTATGCCACCTGGCGGTCAAAACAGCCAGCTAAGCCGCTCATTACTATAACTTTATCATTTTGCTGCCCGAAGAGAAACAATGAATGATATAAACATTTCGGGCGGCGTTTTCCTTGTCACGGGAACGGCTGTGACCTTGAAACTCCATGACCTCTGACCTTGAGCTTGGGAATGACCTCTATCACTGCTGTTAACTGCGTCATATCATGGACACTGCATTAAGCAAATAGCATCCATGATCATATATATATATATTTATGAAAGGATGGGGAATCGGGGTGGGGGTTGGGGGTTATATTTGTCTTCGTCACTTCCTATGATCATGTCACGAGGGCCGCCTGCCAGAACAGTCTATCTCAAAAGGAATGAAGAACACAGATAGACTGTTCTGGCTGGCAGCCTTAATTTATTGATCACATTGACAATTTTGGTTTTGCACGCATTTATTGTGTTTGGTTTGTGTTTCTTCGTTTCCTCTGTCTTCCTCTTCCCTTCTCGTTCTGTTCATTGGAAGTTCTGAACTTTGTTATTTGTTGTATCGATTTAAAAATAATCAAGAATCAATTTATTGAGTTTATTAATTTGCCTACTTCGCGCTTGTTATCTTTATCATTGTTAATTTGTTTACGTTTGGACACTCTTGATCTTGAGATTGTTTTTAGTTCATAAGATTTTGCTATGTATTTACTTTTTCTGATGCATTTATTCGTGTTGGGTATGATGCAAGTTACAGTGGGGGGAAAATAGAGAGAGAGAGAGAGAGAGAGAGAGAGAGAGAGAGAGAGAGAGAAGAGAGAGAGAGAGAGAGAGAGAGAGAGGGAGGGAGAGAGAGGCAAACAGACAGAGAGACAGACAGACAGACAGAGATAGATATCTAACACTGAAGAAGCTCCGTTTTGCACGCAAGAACGTACACCTGCTACGCAAACTAACTGATGGTGCATTTTTGCTGTCGATGTAAAAACTATACAAAGAATTGAGGTGACTGGCTGTTGGTTGCCATGGTTGAGACGTCTGTTTGTTATGATGTTCCGCATATTATTGTCAACATTTGTTCGGCTGTCGTTTTAATTACGGTTATTTAGATTTTCTGGTAAAGGTCAAGATGTGCCACCCCCCCTACATTTCTCTGTTGTTTCCATGTTTCCGTTTTTGCCTTTCTTACCAAACATAAAGCTGTATTTTATGAACCTTTTCAGCTAATTATCTTTGTTGAATAATGAATCACAGTCACGATAAAGGCCATTATCTAACAGGACCCCCCCCCCCCTCCCCCCCTATGAGGACCCCGCCCCCGCTCTATAGGGAACCCTATCTAATAGGACCCAGGACCTAGGACCCCCCACCACCCCCCCCTAACACCCCCATGGAAACTCCCATAGGACCCAACCCACCCCCCCCCCCTATTTGTCACAGTCCTGGTTGTCATTGCGTTTTTTCCTTTTGTCTTGCCTTTATCTTCTACTATTATTGAATGCATGTGTTTAATTATGTAAATGGATGAAAATTAGTGTTAAATATAGAAAATGATAGAGGATGAAGTACTCAATCTGCAGTAAGAAAGGCAAGATCGGAAAAAAACAAGAAAATGGCAACCGAGAAATATCAGGAGGGGGGGGTTGGTGGGACGCTGGGGGGGGGGGCGGGGGGGGGGGGGCAGGGGCAGAAAATTGCAAAGAAAATTGCCTGAACCTTGAACAAAACACTTAATGTTTAGCTGTCCATTGCAGACACATAAAAAGGAACAGAAATCCCCAACACTTTGAATTG
>CM065706.1:21017037-21024537 GCA_017654935.2 Phymorhynchus buccinoides | reverse complement strand
GAGACCAAGAAAGATTATTGTCTAAGGTAACCCCTAACACTTTGTGAGAACTGACTACTTCAATTTGTTTATTGTGAATATGTATTGGAGGCAAAGTAAAAGTTAAGTTTTGTCGTTTTTGTCGTGATGTTACGATCATACATTTTGTTTTTTGTTCATTCAATGTCATGTGGCTAAGTTCTGTCCATTCAACTAGCTGATCTATATTTTCTTGTAATTTAACCCTTTCATCGCCACTGCCGTCTCTTGGCACCACAATGATTTAACACCCATGTCACTAAAAGCCATCAAATGAGGGTCTGGTATCCAGTGACCTTATGTTCTTCATTTTGGGAGGTAAGGATATGCCCTATTTTATGCATGTCACAGAGGAATCCCCAATATTGCAGACAAAATCTTTTCTCTACCCAGGTAAGTTTAATGGTAAATTTTGGCTGAGGAATGGCTAGCGTTGAAAGGGTTAAAGAATACCTGATTGATATCAGTATGGTTAGTGTGAATTGACGTATCATCGGCAAACATATCACAAGGGTCTTTAATATTAAGAGGAAGATCATTGACATATAGTAAAAACAAAAGGGGACCTATAACTGATCCTTGTGGAACCCCAAATTTGATTGGTAAAGAACTAGATTGTTTATTATGAAGGAAAACAGTCTGCTTACGATTTGTAATAAATGATTTGATGAACTGAAGGACAGATTTTGAAAATCTATATATTGCCATTTTCCGCAGTAGTAGATTATGGTCGATTACATCAAATGCTTTGGCAAAGTCTACTAAAAGGACCCCTGTAATTTTTAAATCATCTATGTTTGCAAGCCATTGGTCAACAAGATTAGTCAAAGCTGTGTGGCAAGAGTGATTGGATCTAAAGCCAGATTGATTAGGGTGTATTGAATCATATTTAGATAAATGAGAGAGAGAGAGAGAGAGAGAGAGAGAGAGAGAGAGAGAGAGAGAGAGAGAGAGAGAGAGAGAGAGAGAGAGAGAGAGAGAGACGGAGAGTAAAGACAGACGAAAGAAGTGAAAGACAGAAAACACACACAGTGACACTGTCAGAGAGAGAGAGAGAGAGAGAGAGAGAGAGAGAGAGAGAGAGAGAGAGAGAGAGAGAGAGAGAGAGAGAGAGAGAGAGAGAGAGAGAGAGAGAGAGAGAGAGAGAGAGAGAGGAGGAGAGAGAGAGAGAGGAGAGGAGAGAGAATTTGATAATTTGACAATTTGATATTTATTGTCATTACCAACATAGGTCTTAAGTGAGAGAGAGAGAGAGAGAGAGAGAGAGAGAGAGAGAGAGAGAGAGAGAGAGAGAGAGAGAGAGAGAGAGAGAGAGAGAGAGAGAGAGAGAGAGAGAGAGAGAGAGAGAGAGAGAGAGAGAGAGAGAGAGAGAGAGAGAGAGAGACAGACAGACAGACAGACAGACAGACAGACAGACAGACAGACAGACAGACAGACAGACAGACAGACAGAAAAACAGAGACACACACAGAGACAGACAGAAACAGAGTGAGAGAGAGAGAGAGAGACAGAGACAGAGAAAAAGATAGCCTATAGATAGAGAGACAGACACAGAGATAGAGAAAGATGGAGGCCAAGCCTGGCCAATAGACGCTGACAGACAGGCGAAAAGATTTAGTATTGATCACCCGACTCAGTTTCTGCACGCGCCTATTTTTAGAAGTCACGTGGCCCACGCATTTCGATGATTGCAATTTGTGTGTCCCGCCACTAAGCATTCTGACATATACCTTCTCGTATTTAATGACACGTAGGTTAAGTTGTAGTTTAATACACAACCCCCGCTCATGTTTACGACTCTCAATCTCAAATCTCTGGTTATTTGAGTTCCATGACAATACGTCAGGCTGATCCTAACCCTATCCTGTTCCCCGAGAAAAGCAGAATGTTGTTTGCTAATGAACATTTTAATGAGAACATTTGATAAGGTGTGTGTGGGGTTGGGTTTCTAAACTACATCTTTGCCGAAACATCCATTGTGTTTCTTCTTCTTCGGTCGCTCAGTTTCCTGTCATAGGAGCGCAGATGCGTGATGCTGCCGTTATGCGCCTAACTAACAAAAATACTTAGGCCCAGCAGGTCCGACTTCGGCTGGAGAAACTCTCTGTAAGAGTTCTATCAAGAGCAAAGGCAGGAGAGTGGACTAGTAAGGCGGGAAGATAGTAAGTACCGGTAGATGGCAGTGAGCAAAAGGGAAAAGGCAGAGTCAAAGAGAGTGACAGATTAGAGGACGTTACAAGCACAGAACTTCCAGAAGGTATGGGAACTATTTGTACAAAAGACCCCCTGGTATCCCCACCGGTGTGGGATGGGTAGGGGGTGTACATCAATGTATAAATTAAAAATGCAAAGCAACAAGCAAGACTGTCCAGCGTTACAATCTTCATTACTACCTTCACAGCAGCAAACGCGAGCAAGATGTTTCATCTGTTGTCTTGTCTGGAAGTCATAATCGGACACTATGACAGTCAGCGTAGGCCTATGTCTGTCGTGATGACAGACCTTGACGTCCAGAGAGCGAACGTCTAAACTGCTATTCCAGAGGGCTGGCCAACTATTGGTTTATCATTAAAAAATATATATATAAATAAAGCCTCGCCCAGGGGGGCATCCCAACTCTCTCTCTGTCTCTCTCTCTCTCTCTCTCTCTCTCTCTCTCTCTCTCTCTCTCTCTCTCTCTCTCTCTCTCTCTCTCTCTCTCTCTCTCTCTCTCTCTCTCTCTCTCTCTCTCTCTCTCTCTCTCTCTCTCTCTCTCTCGTCTCTCTCTCTCTCTCTCTCTCTCTCTCTCTCTCTCTCTCTCTCTCTCTCTCTCTCTCTCTCTCTCTCTCTCTCTCTCTCTCTCTCTCTCTCTCTCTCTCTCTCTCTCTCTCTCTCTCTCAACCAGAAGGACTTTTAATCAAGACAGCTGGAGTGAATGAGGAAGATCCAACAAAAAAGTCAAATAACCCCTTTGGCTGTATCACTAAAGGGCCAGCCACACGTCCACTAAAATCGTACGACTGTACGATCCGATCCGATCCGATCACATGGTCTCCAGGAACAAATGCGATTCGCGCTTCGAGACCACGTGATCGAATCGTATCGTACAATCGTACGATTTTAGCTGACGTGTGGCTGGCCCCTACGAGTCACTGCTAATGCCTTCAAGTTTGACAGTCAAATCTGTTCACCAAATGACTAGCCTGTAATAATTGGAGTTTTCGTTTCTCTTAAGTGGCCGCTACACTGCAAACGATTCGATCCCAATGCGACCCGAATGTAATATTGTGAGGCATGATTCTCGTGAAATTCTACTGTCTAAATGAATCTGATGAAATTCCGCCGGAATAACAGCTATCTGGCAGTCATGGTCGGAAACGACAGACTGGCACACATTACATACATGTATCATTCCACGCATCCTCTTTAAATAAATCTTTACCACTGTACCACCACCACCACAGAGCACGCTCAACAGGAGGAATTCTCTATGTTCTGGTTCGTCACGCGGAGGAGAAGAAGAAGAAAAGACAGCACGAAACTGGGCGGGGAATGAACGCTTTTAGTTTTACCATTACATACATGCATACACGCATTCATGGAACGTGAGTGAGTGAGTGAAAGAAAAAGTAAAAAAAAGAAGAGCGATAGAACGTGTGAGAAAAAGAAGAAAAACAGAAGAAGAAAAGAAAAAAAAGAAGACTAAACAAAAGAATAAGTAGAAGAAGAAGAGGAAGAAGAAGACGAAGAAAAAGAAAAGAGAAACAGAAAGTGCAAACTAACAGAAAATTCAAGATATTTGTCGGGTTTTTTTTTCCTGTTTTATTTTCTTCAAAAGAGTTTTTTTTATCAGATATATAGGACTGTCTCAGGACTGCTAAATATAAATTAGTTCGTGCTTTGTTGTTGTCGTTGTTGTTGTTTGAACTAGCCTGACCGTCGTTGTCATATTGAACGATTCACAATGTCAGCATCGTCGTCGATATTAAGTGTGAACGTTCAGCAGTGTGTATGTTATGTGAGTGAGGATAACAGAGCAAAATGACAAACACATCGACAGACGAACAGACGGGTGAATATTCCGATGAAATTCTGCTTAACGTCCTCCGGTCTGGAACAGACACATAACATTGGACATTAGTAGATATAAAGATGATGGGAACGATCCTGGAGACAATGCCCGGAGGCAGTGCAACACCAGGGAAGTCCCGAATTTCTAACAATGTGTCGAATACTCCTTTCAAAGCCACGAAATATATAATGATCTTGTCTGTGGGGATCCAAATCGACTTTTTGAAAGGAAATCTGTGACTTTGTGCAGTGGTGGTGGTGGTGTGACATTTATGCTTTGTCAGATTTGACGTCAAAGATGGCTTGAGTAGTATTTGTTTTCAAATAATTTAGTTGGTTTTTGTTTTCCCTCGTTATTTTTGTTCCTCAAGAAAGGTCAGCTGTAGCAATAATCAAGTGACGCAGGGTCGTATATAATAAAAACACTGCAGTTTTAGGTCTACTTCTGTCTGTACTTTCGTTCTTTTCCTTCTTATTCTTGTGGTTTCTTTATTGTGGGGTTTTGTCTCGTTTTTTCTGTTTAGAAAAACCTGCCTTTGTTTCCTCTTATTTTTGACCCACAGAGGAACTTCAGTAAAAACAATTACGGAAAAAACCCACATCGTTGGACCTGATCACTTGTAAAGAACTGACCATTTTTTGTACTGTTTCTTTAGTAATAAAAGCACACACACAAAAATGATTTAAGATAGTAATAAACAAAACGATAATATTGTAGTCCAGTTATTTCTTGTTCTTGTTCTTCACAAGGACCCCTTTATATTCATCATTGTTGTTGTTGTTGGGTTTTTTTTTGGGGGGGGGGGGGGGGGGGGTCGTGACAAATTAGACATTTCCGAAAACATTTGATATAATATTAATTCAAAGTGACCGGAAATAGAAAAGCCTTATTTTTGTGAATTGCTTTCCTCTTTTTGTTTTTTTTACTGTTTGGGCTAAAGTGGATTAATATATAATTAACGTTTTAATTCTTTAAGATCTTAGCAGGAGATCACGTGCTTTGGAATGAAAAAACCCACCCAATCTTATCGCCAGATTTGTGATTAAAAAATAAACTTCTTATTTTTGAAAGATTATGATCAGAGGGGAAAAAATGAGGTGTGCAATACTTGCAAAACGATATAACGAACTCGTGACTAAACTGTAATTCCGGCTGTGAGGGGAGATGGGAGCGGCTGCAAGAACTCTGAGGTAAGCTTGTCTAATATAGGCGATAACAATGACGACGACGACGACGATGATGATGATGGTGATGGTGATGATGATGATGATGATGATGATGATGATGATGATGATGTGACGATGATGACTAGGATTCTCCCTAGGCGGAGAATCTTATTTACATTTGTGCAAATCACTTTCTTCTTTCTTTGCTATTAGAAGTAGTAGTAGTAGTACTAGTAATAGTTGTAGTAGTAGTAGTAGTAGTAGTAGTAGTAGTAGTAGTAGTAGTAGTAGTAGTAGTAGTAGTAGTAGTAGTAGTAGTAGTAGTAGTAGTAGTAGTAGTAGTAGTAGTAGTAGTAGTAGTAGTAGTAGCAACAGCGGTAGTAGTAGTAGTAGTAGTAGTAGTAGTAGTAGTAGTAGTAGTAGTAGTAGTAGTAGTAGTAGTAGTAGTTGTTGTTGTAGTAATGTGGTCTTATTCGTGGACGTTTTGCTATTATGGTGGAAAAAAACATTCGTTGTTTGCCTGTTGTTGTTGTTGTTGTTTTGTTGTGGTTGGTTGGTTGGTTGTTGTTGTTGTTGTTGTTCTTCTTCTTCTTCTTCTTCTTCTTCTTCTTCTTCTTCTTCTTCTTCTGCTTCTCATTCTTCTTCTCATTCTTCTTCTTCTTCTTCCTCTTTTTCCCTTCTCCTCCTCTTCCTCCTCCTCCTCCTCCTCCCCCTCCTCCTCCTCCTCCTCCTCCGTCTTCTTCTTCTTCTTCTGCTTCTTGTGACTCCATTTTTCTCTCTCATGACATCACTGGTATTGTCAGTGCTAATAGCACCTAGGCTTGTTGTGTCTGTATAGCGGTGTGTGTTGTCGTTGGCGATGTTTGTTATCAAACAGTTGACAGAAAACGCTGTCATCCAGACTTCTCAGCGCGACAATAGATTTTCGTTGTATATTTATATTTAGCAGTGTTCCCCGGTCGCCTAGCAACTTTCCCATAATTATAAGCCTCTTATAATACATGCATTTGTATTCTATCTGGTTCTCTGTTTCTCTGTCTCTGTCTCTGTCTGTGTCTCTCTCTCTGTGTCTCTCTCTCTGTGTCTCTGTCTGTCGCTGTCTGTCTCTCTGTTTGTCTCCCCCCCCCTTTCTCTCTCCCTCTCACTTAATCTCACTCTCTCTCTCTCTCCTCTCTCTCTCTCTCTCTCTCTCTCTCTCTCTCTCTCTCTCTCTCTCTCTCTCTCTCTCCCCTCTCATTTTCTCCCTTCCTCTCTCTCTGTCACACTTCATTGTATGGTAGCTAAGGCCTTAATAACGGTTGCCGAGCAACGCCTCTGATTACCATAGTGATTGGGAGTGGAAGGGAGGGGAGAGGCAGGGAAGACGGAGGCATTGAACTCTTGATTAATTTCTTATCTTCGTTATTCTGCCAACGCTGGGCTTCAGCTCCGGTGCTACGTGAAATATATCACTCGTGAGATAAACTCCCCTTTCCTCTTTCGAATTGTTTAATGCTTGGGAACAATTCGCCCCCAGAATACATTCAGAGGCGTCTCGTGGCGTGTCAGAAAGAACAGTAGAGAATTCATCACTAAATATTGACAAGTCAGTGATCATTTTCTGAAAACAAATTTTTGTTGTTGTTGTCTGAATGGGCGTTTGTTGATATCGTCCGCCATTTTGGAAAATGGCGGAAGCAAGTGCATGGGTCTGTGCATCGATTTATCGGCATAGATGTAGATTTACGCCCTCCCGCTCAATTTCTGAGGTGTTTTTTTTTCGTGTAGATTGACATTTAAATCTCAATATTAAAAAACAAATAGTTATCGTTACGGTTGTGGCGCGGCATGCATATATTACGGTGACGGGGATTTATTTTACGGGATGATTTATTTCTCACGACACCGGTACCTGCTAGCTAGTAGTTACGTTCAGTCGGCAACTCGGCATGGCACAATGGCGATGAGGATTGTTGTTTCCTGTCTGTCGTGTCCGACAATGACTGCCAGACTGCTATTCTGGCGGGCTGGGCTTCAGTTTGCTTATGGCGGAGAAGCCTTGCCCAGGGTACGTCCCCACTCTCTCGGTTAAAGGGATTTGAGGACGAGAGTTGGCGTTGGGGAAGGTCCCCCAAAGGCCAACCAATCCAATTGGCTGCAGCACGCACTAGAGCCAACGCAAATGCCCCCCTAGTTAGTCTTCAACGAAAGATTAAGCTGTACCATGATATTCCAATGCTGTAGAGAATCATATCTAGTATGATGAGGATGGTGCTGTTGAAGACA
>CM065706.1:21009537-21012037 GCA_017654935.2 Phymorhynchus buccinoides | reverse complement strand
TTCGTAATAATAGTCTCCCCACCTTCTTGAAGTTCTGTGCTTGTAACTTCCTCTAATCTGCCACTCTCTTTGACTCTGACTGCCTTTTCACTTTGCTTTCAATACTCTACTATCTTTCAGACTTATTGGCCCATTCTCCTGCCTTTTCGGAATGTGTTGGCTGTACGCAGCGGGGAGACCAATGAAAACTGAAAACCGGACAAATACGTACCTTACCCATTAGTTATGGTCATATGATGGTCGTATGGCCTGGGAACGCAGAAGAAGAATAAGAATAAGAATAAGAAAGAATAATAATAGGGCCTACACAATTGTGTAGGTGTTTTTTTGCCATCGTAATATTTGTCCTTACAATCTGTTCTGTAGGTAGCCTTATCTCGTATCTCGCTTTCCCTAGCGGCAAGTTTACGTTTTGCAAGCTTCGCTAAAGGTTACGCTCCTAACGGAAACCCTTAGTGTTCATTTTGGCGTAGATAGGTAATCTCCGCTTTTCAGAACCACAAAACGTTCAATAATGCACTTCGATTATGAAAAAGATGTCCAAATGTGGAAGATGACGTCAGTGACTTGAACATGTGGATTTTCAGCGAAAGTTCGGAATTTGTATTTTTTTACCTTTCAACTTGAACTGACACTAAATTGACCCTAACCCTAACTCAAACCTGAACCCCTCAAATACACGTACATACAAAATAAATTTTTACTAAACAACTGAAAAATCTGACCGGAAGAACTCTATGTGCACTTTTGAACGGGTTGTTTTAAAACCCTTTACTTTTCCCATGTCCGTGATAATCATTAAAGACACACTGACCCACCACGATTAAGTCCTTTGGGGGTTTTTTCTGGGTAGCTGTGACCCACATGGAGTACGAGTCAAACCTGGTCAAAACAAGATTTTTCCTTACCAGCTATAAGAGGGAAAACACGTGCAACCCGTGATTTTGACGCGTGATCTGGTGGGTCTTTAATAGTCAGACAGTGATAATCATGAGGTGTTATGTTGCCAAGGTGATAGGAATGTCATCACTGAGATGGGGTTTGGGCGATTCTTTCCGGAATTAAAAATAGGGTAAAAAAAAGGCATGCTGTGAAGACTAGGCTAGAGAATGTTTAACTAGGCTACAAGTTGGAAAGGAAAGGAATGCTGTCGAAGTGTGTGACAGTACCTTTTGGTGGTGTTCTGTAAAATCAAGAATACTGTGACTTTGCCGGCTGTATTCATGTCTGTCTGTCTGTCTGTCTGTCTGATAACCTGTCTGTCGTTCCATGTAAAAGCAAGAAATGGATATAATGAACACAAAAAGACACAAGACAGAAGAAAATGAAAGAAATCACACACACACACACACACACACACACACACACACACACACACACACACACACACACACACACACACACACACACACACACACACGCGCACACACGCACACACGCACACGCACACGCACACGCACACACACACACACACACACACACGCGCACGCACGTACACACACATACGCACACGCGCGCACGTGCACACGCACACACACACGCACGCACGCACGCACGCGCGCGCACATACACACACACTAATTCGCAAAGGAAATGAAAACGTCCACCCAATCACTCTTCCCCCCCCCCTCCCCCTCCCGGCCTGCACTCCACCCCCCACCCCCTTCATTCACCTTCTCTCTTCTGTCCCACCTCCCTTACTTACTTCCCCACCTCCACGCATTCTACCCCCCCCCCCCCCCCTCTCCCTTGACTAGCAGCAGCTGACACCTGTTGCTTACTACGTAATATATAGCAATATACGGTTAGAACATAGTAACCCCCCCACCCCACCCCCACACACACACATCCCTGCACGAATACCCTGCTTCTCCTTCAAACACGACGTTCAATGCTGCACTTGGTCATCTCCAAATATGGAAAGTGACGCCATTCGCGTGACAATGTCGGTTTTCAGCGAAACTTTAGAACGTGTATCTTTTGACCATTCAATCTGAAATGAAACTGACTCTAGCCCTAACCCTAACCCTATCCCTAACCCTAGCCAAAACCTTAAATAGTCCAAAAAAAACAAAAAATATAACTGTACTAAAATTGGGTGTTCCATGTTTGGAGATGACCAAGTGCAGTCTAGAACGCCTAGTCTCCTTCAAATACCCCCCTTCCTTTTCATCACACTCTCATTTCTTACTACCTTCGCTCCCACCATTAGGCTAACCCCACCTTCCACCACCTTTTTCCTTGTCACAGTCAATCAGTGATTTCATTCATCTACCACAGAGGTGTGCACCTGAGAGAGAGAGAGAGAGAGAGAGAGAGAGAGAGAGAGAGAGAGAGAGAGAGAGAGAGAGAGAGAGAGAGAGAGAGAGAGAGAGAGAGAGAGAGAGAGAGAGAGAGAGAGAGGAGAGAGAGAGAGAGAGAGAGAGAGAGAGAGAGAGAGAGAGAGAGAGAGAGGTGGGGGGCGAAACAGAAGATGACGAAACGAGATACCATCTGTGAA
>CM065706.1:20974537-20987037 GCA_017654935.2 Phymorhynchus buccinoides | reverse complement strand
AAGATGAGCCTAGGGTTGTCAGTAAACTGAAAAGAAGCAGACTTTGAGATCGAGAATCATAAACATGAAGAAGATAAGGTTAGGATCAGTCTAGGGTTGTGGTCATTAAACTGACAAAAAGCAGACTTTGAGATAGAGAATCATAAACACAAAGAGGAGAGGGGTAGGATCAGCCTAGCGTTGTCATGAAACTGAAAGAAACCAGACTCTGAGATTGAGAGTCATAAACATGAACAGAAAAGGGTTAGGATCAGCCTAGGTTTGTTGTCATGAAACTGAAAAGAACCAGACTTTTTAAAATGTTATTGCTGTCCCATATGCTGGGTCGTACAGTGGCGTTGCTCCTACGCTGCTCATTCTGAATCCCAAAGCGCAGCTACACCCTGGCTTGTTCAAATCGCAGAACCCGAGACCAGCCATCCAAGGGGAGCGAACCTTTGTAAGCCGTCAGAAAGCAAACAACCGAGGAAGAACTAGACTTTGAGATCGAGTCAAAATACAAAGACGATAGAGCTAGGATCAGCCTAGGGTTATTGTCATGAAACTGAAAGAAACCAGACTTTGAAATCGAGAGTAATAAACACGAAGACAACTTTTATAGCGCCTAATCTTTAAGCTCTAAGCGCTTTACATAAATCACTAAAATGAATAGTAAACACAATGAACAAAAAGTATACATCAAACATTGACCAACACCCCCCTTCCCTGATCCCTCAGTCAATTTCTCAATCACGCCCAAATAATGAATGACATAATCTACAGTACACTTTCGCAACCAACTTGAAACACTCACACTGATGGACACTTAAAGACGCCCAGGCCGCACTATTAACAAATCACACTCACACCCACACTTATAACGATAGAGAGAGAAAGAGAACGAGAGAGAGAAAGAGACATATACATACAGACAGACAGACAGAGAAAGACAGAGACGGAGACACAGAGAGTCAGACAGAGGGACAGACAGAGAAAGAGAGAAGAGAGAGACACACAAACAGAGACAGAGATATATAGGACTGAAATACAGTTGCATGCATCATAAAATAACAACTTACTATAATTTGTACATACAATAGTCACAAAAAAGGCACATTATATTCAATATTAATAAACATTCACACCCACACACACACACACACACACACACACACACACACACACACACACACACACACACGCACGCACACACGCGCATACACACAAACACACACAGACACACACGATTAGTGGAAAAACATTAAATGAATGACACTCACACACATACTAATAAAATAGCATTTTAAAACACTTATAACGTAAAATCATTTTAAAACAGTGAGACAAAATGGATAAAGAAATAAAAATACACAAGTACATAAAATGTACTCCTGTAATGTAAACACGAAAATAATAGAGGATAGGGTTAGGATCAGCTTAGGGTTATTGACATGACACTGAAAATAACCAGACTTTGAGATCGAGAGCCATACAAATTAATAGAGTAGGGCTAGGATCAGCCTAGAGTTATTGTCATAAAACTGAAAGAAACCAGACTTTGACTTTTGAGACAGTCATAAACACGACGAGAGTAGGGTTAGGGTTAGCCTAGGGTTATTGTCATCAAACTGAAATAAACCAAACTTTGACATCAAGAGTCGTAAACATGAAAAGAATAGAGGGGTTAGGATCAACTTGGGTTGTTGTGAAACTGAAAAGAACCAGACTTTGAGATCGAGTGCGATAAAAATGAATCTGATACGTCAAGGCTCATCCTATAGTCATTGTCAAGAAATTGAAATAAATCAGATTTTGAGATCGAGAATCATAAACACTTAAAGTTTAGGGTTAGGATCAGCCTAGAGTTGTTGTCATAAAACTGAACAGAACCAGACTTTGAGATTGAGTAGTAAACATAAAGAGAGTAGGGTTAGGATCAGCCTAGGGTTATTGTCATAAAACTGAGAGAAACCAGACTTTGAGATCAAGAGTAGTAAACATGAAGAAGATAAGGCTAGGATCAGCCTAGGGATGTCATGAAAATGAAAGAAACCATATTTTGAGATCAAGTCATAAACATGAAGAGGATAGGGTTAGGATCAGCCTAGGGTTGTTGTTGTAAAACTGAAAAGAATCAGACTTTGATATAGAGTCGTAAACATGACAAGGTTAGGATCAGCCAAGGGTTGTCATGAAATTGAAAGAAAGCAGACTTTGAGATCGAGGGTCATAAACATGAAGAAGATAGGGTTGTTGTGAAACTGAAAAGAACCAGACTTTGAGAGATCTAGAGCCATAAAATTGAATAGGATAGGGCTAAGGTCAGCCTAGGGTTATTGTCGTGAAACTAAAAAGAACCAGACTTTGAGATCGAGAGTCGTAAACACGTAGATGATATGGTTAGGATCAGCTTAGGTTTGTTGTCATGAAACTGAAAAGAAAGAGACTTTGAGATCGAGAGTCTTAAACATGAAGAGGATAGGGTTAGGATCAGCCTAAGGATGTTGTAATGAAACTGAAAAGAACCAGACTTTGAGATCGAGAATCATAAACATGAAGAGGATAGGGTTAGGATCAGCCTAGGTTTATTGTCATGAAGCTGAAAGAAGCCAGATTTTGAGATTGATGGTCATAAACATGAAGAGAATAAGGGTAGTATCAGCCTTAAGTTGTTGACAGGGAGGGTTGTTGTAACGAAACTGAAAAGAACCAGACTTTGAGATCAAGTCATAAACACAAAGAAGATTGGGTTAGGATCAGCCTAGGGTTATTGCCATGAAACTAAAAGAAACCAGACTTTGACATCGAGAACCGAAACACGAAGAGGATAGGGTTAGGATCAGCCTAGGGTTGTTGTCATTAAACTGAAAAGAACCAGACTTTGAGATTAAGAATCATAAACAATGTAGGGGATAGGGTTAGGATCAGCTTAGAGTTGTCATGAAACTAAAAAGAACCAGACTTTGAGATCGAGAGTCGCAATCATGAATATGATACGGTTAGGATCAGCCTATACATGTTGTCATGAAACTGAAATAAACCAGATTTTGAAATCGAGTCATAAACATGAAGAGGATATGGTTACGATCAGCCTAGGGTAGTTGTGAAACTGTGAAGAACCAGACTTTGATACTGAGAGCCATACAAATGAATAGGATAGGGCCAGGATCAGCGTAGGGTTATTGTCATAAAACTGGGAAAAAAACAGACTTCGAGATCGAGAATCGTACGAAGAGGATAGGGTTAGGATCAGCCTACGGTTGTTGTCATTAAACTGAAAAGAACCAGACTTTGAGATCGAGAATCATAAACACGATGAGGATAGGGTTAGGATCAGCCTTGGGTTGTCATGAACCTGAAAAGAATCAGACTTTGAGATCGAGAGTCTGAAGAGAACAGGGCTAGGATCAGCCTAGGGTTGTTGTCATGAAACTGAGAGAAACCAGACTTTGACTTTTGAGATAGAGTCATAAACACAACGAGAGTATGGTTAGGCTCAGCCTACGGTTGTGTGAATGAAACTGAAAAGAACCAAACTTGGCTCATGTTCATCTTTGACTGTCAAATGATTGTGTCCGTCTGCTAACCTTTGTACTAGGCCTATAGAGACTTACCCTGCTTCCATAGCTTTTGGTCAGATTGCTAGGCTAAAGCATATTCATGAGTCTCTCAACGGTCGTGTGATGCACACGGATGAAGAAGAAAGGGGGCGGGGTCAAGGAATAGTCAACTGATAAATGAACGTGAGGATAGAAGAATGTAAACTCCATCCGTAAGTATTTCTTCAAAAGAAAGGGTTTGATGAATTTACAATGCCAAGCAATACAGAAAGAAAAAATGTTGTTTCTAATATCCGAGTAATAGCAAAACGAACAGCTTTGCTTCACAGTATACTCCCCCCCCCCCCCCCCAAGAGAATATCGTCTGCTAAATGAAATCCATTTGACATGATACATTTCGCTTTGTTTTGAGGCCCTGTAAAGGTTTTTCCTGCCAAAAAGGCGAAACATAAAAATGTTAAGTGTGCAGTCATTTTACTTTTGTTTTTGTTATTATCATGATGAATGCATTTTTTAATTTATCTTTTTTTGACAATGCACTTGCTGTGATTTAGCAAGTTTGGCAAGGCACTTCTGTGATTTTGCAAAGGCTTCGGTGGAGTGAAGGGGTGGGGTGGAGCGTGGCCGACAGTAGCTTAGTATAGTTAGCGATTGGCAAAGGGGAAGGGGGAGGGGGGGGGGGGTAACTAGAATGTTTAAAGGTGGACCCTGACGGATGAGTTTTTGCAAGAAATATGTCGAGATCACCAGAAAGACAGCCTTTTCAAGGATCAGAAAACTCACTTTGCTGTGGTTTCCTAGAAATTAAACTGTAAAAACAGCGTGATTCCTCTTTGGCAGAGATACTGGAGAAAAGCCATTTTGGATGGGGTGGGTGAAGTTCACTTATTGTGGTTGAAGCGTTTTCTTTTTTTGTAGTGCAGTAACAAACAAAAAATGGATCTGGTTCTTTTGTTGTGAGTAAAACTCCTTTAGATAAACGGGTAAAGGTAAAGATGTGCCCCCCCCCCCCCCCATTTTCTCGGTTAATTTGCAATTTTTCCGTTTTTGCCTTTCTTACCAAACATAAAGCTGTATTTTATTAACCTTTTTTAGCTAATAACCTTTTTGGAATACTAACCCTAGCCCTAACCCTAGCCCTAAGCTTAACCTTACCACCCACCCAACCCTACAAGACGGAAAAACGCAATCAACCACGACTGTGACAAATGGCGCCGTACACTGCAGTACATGGGGGGGGGGGGGGGTCCTATTAGATAATGGCCTAGGGTTATACGATAGGGTTAGTATTCCAAAAAGGTTATTAGCTAAAAAAAAAGGTTAATGAAATACAGCTTTATGCTTAGTAAGAAAGGCAAAAACGGCAAAATGGAATTAACCGAGAAATGCAGGGGGGTGGCACATCTTGACCTTAATTTTTTTTTTTTTTTTTAATGCTTGTATTGCAAAACTTTCGTGCAAACGATTTAGCAGCCATCAGAAAAGAGACAGCGCTCGCCTTCTCTTTGAGTGAAAGCATTTGACTTCCTGCTCCTCCGCCAAAGAGGAATCGCCGATTTGACTTATAGAAAACCAGAGCAAAGTGAGTGTTGCAATCTCTGTAAAGGGTGTTTTCCTGGTGATCTCGGCGTGTTTCTTACAAAAACTCATAAGTCAGAGTGCCCCTTTAACGGTGTGCCATTTGAGGCCCTGAAAAGGTTTTTCCCGCCTAAAAGGCGAGGAGTAAAAATGTTGTGTGCAGTCCTTTTATTATTTTTGTTGTCATTTTTATGATGAATGCAGCTTTTATTTATTTTTAACAATGCACTTGCTGTGATTTTGCAAAAGTTTAGCAATGCACTTCTGTGATTTTGCAAAGGTTTAGTAATGGTGGTTGTACACTTTTTAAAAAATACCAAAATGAGGATGAGGCCCTGTCAAGGGTATTATCATCATACAATTCACGCCTCGTTCTTACAACACAAAATTTGTTTTCTTCATAATTCTCTTTGCAGAAGCGTAATAATACACAACTTTAATGTAAAATCGTTTGGCTTTCAAAATTATGCAATTTTTTTGCATGCTATTCGTATGCTATGCATAATATTTTTTTGGACATGCAAGTTTAAGCAGACGACACAAACTCCAGTGAAAGCAAGACTGCTTACGCACAGAGAGAGAGAGAGAGAGAGAGAGAGAGAGAGAGAGAGAGAGAGAGAGAGAGAGAGAGAGAGAGAGAGAGAGAGAGAGAGAATAACGAGGTTTAGCAGACGACAGCAACTCCAGTGAAGAAAGTGTGGTGGAAGCACGCACGCACTAGGCCCTACTAGCCTAGCCTAGTTAAGAGACAGAGAGAGAGAGAGAGAGAGAGAGAGAGAGAGAGAGAGAGAGGGAGAGAGAGAGAGAGAATTGAATTGAATGAATTTTATTTATAGAGGGTAATAGAGTAAGCAATAACATGCTTTTGTTTTGCTTTGTGTGTGTGTGTGTGTGTGTGTGAGAGAGAGAGAGAGAGAGAGAGAGAGAGAGAGAGAGAGAGAGAGAGAGAGAGAGAGAGAGAGAGAGAGAGACATCAGACAGACAGAGACAGACAGAGAGACAGAGAGCAGGGAGAGAGGCAGGAAAAGGCAGGGCAAAAGACAGAGACAAAAAGAGATAGTATGTGGAAACAAAATTGGAAGCCGTGCAAGGCAGAGAAAAAGAAACAGAGAGAGAGAGAGAGAGAGAGAGAGAGAGAGAGAGAGAGAGAGAGAGAGAGAGAGAGATTGACGCAGTCATAGCCTAACTCTGTCGGTTAACATGTTCTGGTCACCAGTCTGTTAGGCTGATGCATATTCATGAGGTTCTCAATGATCCACCAGCGCATCGCACCCACGGACCTACATTACATGTAGAGTCGCACGCTCAATTAAAAAGGGCAGACAACTTCAATGACAAAGGGAAGACAACTCTGATGCGCCCAGCAGGTCACGTGCTGATCCATGGACCATGGAACTGGACCCAAATCACGTGATCTCCACAGTAAAAAGTCACGTGATGCCCTGCCCGAAACTAATATGGAGGCTTGGAAGCCTCCAATTAGTCCGGCCGGGAGCTGACTGGGGCTACCCAGCAACGCTCCCCCCCCCCCCCCCCCCCCCCACCCCTGCCAAGGACTTGTCAAAACTAGTCTGCAAATATTCGTTACAGTGTCCTGAATACGTTCCGCTTGTTATTAAATACTGCACTACATAGGGGTGGGTGGTGGGTCCTATTAGATAATGGCCTTTATAATGACTGCAATTAATTATTGAACAAAAATAATTAGCTGAAAATGCTCATAAAATACAGCTTCATGTTTGGTAAGAAAGGCAAAAACGCAAAAATGGAATTAACCGAGAAATGTAGGGGTGGGTGGGTGGCACATCTTGACCTTTACCGGGGGGGGGGGGGGGCACATCTTGACCTTTACCGGGGGGGGGGGGGGGGGGGGGGGGCACATCTTGACCTTTACCACGGGTTGTTTTTGTTTTTGTTTGGTTGTTTTTTGGGGTCACTTCCCGTACTAATGGTAGGCCCTACTGACCATCGTTTTGATCTGTACACTATTTTCTGTCAGCTTTGGCATTTTAGTTTACATACGAGTAGTCTGCATACATTTTAGAACACTATTTCTGAGTCTACCTGTGGTCGGTTCAGCATAGGACTACAAGGAGGTCGTAGCAAAGCTGCAGCGTGTGCCGCGAACTCTGCCATTTTTACTGCAACTTGTGGTAAGCCCATAACACCAGTTGTAGCTGTGACGTAAGTGTCCCGCGCGACCCCTCTTTCTTTATCTACACCCCCCCCCCCCTCCTTTTCATTTCTCTTTGTCCGGCCGCCACGTTAATTGCCACCCACCATCTAAAGAATGCCGATTAAGGGATGGGTCCCCTTGAAGGTCAACTTGTCTCCCCGGTCAGCACGTACCACCTACCGAGGTTATCTCCCTTTGTAAAACACCGCGTCCTTCCCCCTAACAAGAAAGTGACAACCACGGTTATCTCCCTTTGAAGATGGTTTTGCTGTTTCAATCACAAGGTTAGGAATGTCAGGAATGTGCTAAGGATGGAATAGGCGCGTGATTGTTCGGTACAATTAGAACAGCAAAATTGTGACGTGTGGACTGTAATACACCAATAGCAGGCTTTCATTGTTTGAAAGTGAAGGCTATAATTGGAGTGGTGAGAAAAAGTTGTCACACAAGATGCTGAAACGTAGCTAGAGCAACACTCACAACCAGTCATCATAAGCCCACTACAGGGCATCGTGGGCCGGACGATCATCCCGGACTCCACCACGCACCAAGACGGGTCCGTCGCCAAGACAACCCGCACCCAGAATCCGCGAGGAGACCACGCCTGAACCGTGCCATCCCGCGAAGCCGTAATAGGAACGACTGGGAGCTACTCTCACCTGACGAGCAAGCCCAGAACTTCAAACAGCTAAGTCTACCTGACTGCGCCAATCATTTGAACTTTCCTACGGACACCGAATATAATTAGTAACCCTTCCGGCATGGGGCGAACCTTATAGAAAGACAAAAGTCTTGTGAATCCTTTCGGATTTCATTGTGTTTTATCCATATTTTGTTTTGGCGCCATTGAGCTGCTTTATTATTATTGTTGCATAATCTTATGCAGATTTTGGGAGTAAATAAAATACAAGTGTCAAATAATCCTGAACCCTTTGGTCAGACTGATGAGAGTGGGAGTCTTGTAATTTCATGTAAAACCTTACTTCTCTCTGTCTGCCATTTAGAGCAATTCAACCACTTGTATTTCTTACAACCATCTGACGAGCCAGAACCCGGGCACAAATATAAATTTATTAGATGAAAAGGGGCCGGGAAAGTTGCTCATCTCCCATACCCTAGAGAAGTGGGCTAAAGGCAAATGTTCTAAAGTCTTCCCTAGAGACTTAGCCTTTTAACCCATTACCTCGTCACAGTAGCAACTGATTTGTGGTAGCGTGTGCCGAAGCCTTTTTGTTAACCAACCATCACACACTATTATTATTTATTTGAATTTGAGCATGGTAGGCTTACGTTAAAGGGGGAGGTTGACAACAGCAACCAATCATTAGAAAGTGTTCCTAGTGTAAAACAAAAAGTGGCCCCAACACAAATCAAAAAAAAAAAATGAACATAGCTGAGATACTGGAGAGTCTCTACCGTTTAAATCTCTCTCTCTCTCTCTCTCTCTCACTCTCTCACTCTCTCTCTCTCTCTCTCTCTCTCTCTCTCTCTCTCTCTCTCTCTCTCTCTCTCACTCTCTCTCTCTCTCTCTCTCTCTCTCTCTCTCTCTCTCTCTCTGCGATGCCACATGTGGTAATTTTGTCAGGTAATTCTGCATGCGGGCACCAAGTCTTCTGCTCATTATGTCTGTAGCACGCAAGTCTCAAGACAATCAACAAAGGAAATAAATCATTTGCTTCGGAGCTGAAAGAGAGAGAGAGAGAGAGAGAGAGAGAGAGAGAGAGAGAGAGAGAGAGAGAGAGAGAGAGAGAGAGAGAGAGAGAGAGAGAGAGAGAGAGAGAGAGAAACAGACAGACAGACAGACTGTCCATATACTATGAAAAGGCAGAGAGAGAGGGAGAGAGAAGGAGAGAGAGAGAGAGCGAGAGGAGAGAGAGACAGACAGACTGTCCATATAGGCTACTACTATTACGGAAAGGCAGAGAGAGAGAGAGAGAGAGAGAGAGAGAGAGAGAGAGAGAGAGAGAGAGAGAGAGAGAGCAGTAGCAGAGTTGTTTATTGGCCTGCAACAAATAGATCATTATGATTAACTGCACGCGCACACACGTATACACAAACGCGCTCGCACGCGCACATCCTGTTTGGTATTTGGTGTTTGTTATGATTATTGTAGTCACAGATAGTTATCTGTGAAATTCGGGCTGCTCACACCCGGAGAGAACGTCGCAGGGTTCGAACTTCCCATGTTGATGACAAAAGTAAATCGTTTTATTCGCCTTGGCCCAATTGACATAGGCTAGAACACCAAGGCTACATCAAAATATCGTTTTGCTATACATAGCTATGCGGGGATTGTCTTTAGTCATGACAAGCTGCTCAGCATAACATCATCAGTCTTCAAAATCCCCCGAAGACGGAGTATGGCTGTTCATGTGGCGGGGTAATTTTTTAAAAACCGGTAATACACGTACTGTTCTCACCCATAGCTGACGCACTTGTACCACAGTGTTCAGGTGCTTCAGCTGTTGGGGTGATCCCTGGAGTCTTTTAGCCAGGGTAAGCCAACAACAAACAACAACAATCGTTTTTATGCTTTGCATACAGTTTTTCTACTGTGGGTAGCAAAGCTGACAAAATTTACTAAACAATGAGGGATTTTGTTTATTGTCCACGTAAACATCTCTCTTTCTTTGTACAGGAATATAGAGTTGAGAACCGGTTCAAAAATCTGAACCGAACCGGTTTTATCGAACCGGGTTTTTTTAACCAGTACTCGCATCACTAGTTTTACCTATGCAAACACATATTTATTTGTCAGAATATTCACATACACACACGCACGCACGCGCACACATACACACACACACACACAATAAAGAAACTTATGACTTATGACACACACACACACTCAACTCAACACTCAAAGTCAAAGTCAAAGCCATACACCACCACAAACAGCTACTCTTGGTTTACAAACACCCAATCTGCGCTGAGAATCAGTGTTGTTTTTAAAAAAGAATGCGTTATTCTAAGAAAAACTTATTTTCAGTTTGCAGTAAAAAATAAAAAAACGGTTCACAGCAACTCAAACCGGTTTTTCGAACCGCGAAAGTTTAGCACCGGGTTTTTTATTCAAACCGGTTCCCCCCCCCCCCCCCCCCCCCCTCCCCCCCCCCCCCCCCCCCCTCCCCCCCCCTCCCCCTCCCCCCCCCCCTCCCCCCCCCCCCCCCCCCCCCCCCCCTCCCCCCCCCCCCCCCCTCCCTAGGAATGAACCGTTGGTAGGCATCCCTGCACACACAATGATGCCAAAGAACAACGCTCATTTAATCAACTTGATTGGTTTTTATTATATTTTCCCAATTTCTCATAACCCTCGGCCTTCATATCGCCACATCCAATTTCTTAGAGATTTGCTAGTAAGTTTACGAGTAATTCTGTAAGCTTACACCATGGCTAATTATTATACTTCTTCCGATTATTACAATGACAACAACCGTTTCGACGAGCTCTATTTACCGTTAAAGAGGGTCGCCGATCTCGTCTGGACAATCGGCAATTATGTTACGTGCGCCTTGGGAATCCCAGGCAACTTCATGATCTCTGTGATCATGTTTCGTCTCCCAGCGTCCACGCCCCACCCTTTCTTTCACGTTCTGGCCTGGTGCGACCAGGTGATGCTGATTATGCATCCGCTGAGTTTGTTGATTACCAAGGGCCTCGGTCTGCCCTTCTTTGACACGCTCGGGTCCTGGCAGTGTAAGCTGTATATGGTGATGCTGTATGTTACCAAGACCGTCTCTCCCTGGATGCTGGTGGCCCTCACCATGCTCAGGGCAGCTTCCGTGCTGTGGCCCCTTCACCTCAAAGCCGTGTGGACCAAGAGAAAATCACGAGCCACCGCTGCTGTACTAACCTCGGTTATCGTTCTATTCCACTATCATCTTGCCCACGGATTCGACATCGGTCCTTGCTCATATGTATGCTGCTACAGCAGTGCTATGACAGAATCGTTCTGGTGGTACCTGGGTACGGTTTGGCCGTGGGTAGAACTGCTGGAAAGTTGTTTGGTTCCCTTTCTCTTGTTGGGGGCTGGCAACGCTTGTCTTCTCTGGACCGTGGCCAGGTCGGTCAGAAGAGGTCCCGGCAGTCTCCCTGCGCAACAAAGTGCGCAGGGTTCCAGACAGAAGAAAGTGCATTCCTTGACCGTGACCTTGATAGTGACCAGTGCTTCTTTCTTCCTGCTGACCATGCCCATCACAGTGTATATACTGCATTACCCGTACGTTGACTTCTATGACCCCATCGAAAACGGACGGTTTGTCATCTTTTGCGCCGCCAGCAACATCCTGTGGTTCCTCAGCAGTGCTGTCAACTTCTACCTGTACTGCCTCACGGGGAACAAGTTCAGAGCTGTGTTTGTAGCGCTCCTCTTAAATGTTGTCTCCTACTTCCACAGAAAGAAGGATTCGGGGAACAATTCCAAGCTTTCACGAAAGCAGGTCATGTCTTGAGGATTCGGGGAACAATTCCAAGCTTTCACGAAAGCAGGTCATGTCTTGAGGATTCGGAGAACAATTCCAAGCTTTCACGAAAGTAGGCCATGTCTTATGGATTCCAGGAACAATTCCAAGCTTTCACGAACAGCCAATTAGGACATGTCTTGTAATATGCTTACACCCGTGCTCCGCTCGGGTCCAGAAATATTATTTTTGGAATGCAAAGATAATTTATTCAATGTTACATTGATAGAACATAATGCTGTTTGTGAATGTAAGAGAGTACCCCGTACCACATACCACATACTAAAGAATAAAGATGTAATACTGGAAGCAATGTATTGATTTGAGCAAATATTTCGTGACTTAGTGACAAACTTTATTAGCACTGAGTCCGGAAACAAGCTTTCACGAATGAGCAGGTAGACCATGCCTTGTTATGTGTTTAAATGAGGATTCGAAGAGCAATTCCAAGCTTTCACGAACAAGCCAGTACGCCTAGTCTTTTAATAAGGATTCGAAGAGCAATTCCAAGCTTTCACGAACAAGCCAGTACGCCTAGTCTTTTAATAAGGATTCGAAGAGCAATTCCAAGCTTTCACGAACAAGCCAGTACGCCTAGTCTTTTAATAAGGATTCGAAGAGCAATTCCAAGCTTTCACGAACAAGCTAGTACGCCTAGTCTTTTAATAAGGATTCGAAGAGCAATTCCAAGCTTTCACGAACAAGCCAGTACGCCTAGTCTTTTAATAAGGATTCGAAGAGCAATTC
>CM065706.1:20967037-20969537 GCA_017654935.2 Phymorhynchus buccinoides | reverse complement strand
CAAATGGGTGGGTTGGTGCATTTTCTTAGGATAGGCTAGATTGAAAACTGATTTCTCAAAATGGCTGACAGTCACCTTGCCAACTTTAAATGCTCATAACTCTGCAACAACAGAACCCGATACGAGAATGGTCTTTACATCATTAGAAAGAGAATGGCCTGAAGTTTCTATCTGTGCCATTTTCTCAGAATGGTAATTTTGACACTTAATGTCCCTTTCGTGGTGCTGCGTCACATATGGTCTGGACGCTGAGTCTTTCGGGTGAGACGACAAAAACGGAAGTCCCATGTGCCCATTAACTTTAAACCCAGTGGCCGGCAGAACGAAAACGTTGTCATATGGTCAAAATTACACCCCCCCCCCCCCCATTCTTCTCATTCAATCACACAAAAACTGCATGCAAAAAGAAAGGTGGAGCAGCACTAGCTGCAACGCTCTCTCCAATGGGAGCAGCCCGAATTACAAAGTAACACCAATACCAATACTAATGGTTGTACAGCTCTCACTATGCTAGGGAGAAAGGTGGCAGAGTGGTTCGCCTGTCAAATGTAATGCGTGACTGCAGCGTGTTTACAGATGCACCCGACTGTAATAGGTGTTGGTACCCTACCCCTCAAGCCGGACATCCCTTATTATTAAGGGATAAAAAGAGAGAGAGAGAGAGAGAGAGAGAGAGAGAGAGAGAGAGAGAGAGAGAGAGAGAGCGTCAGTCATTGTGGTGGTACCATAGCCGATGAGGTTTAACTGAGGCGTGGTTACTGCTACACATATCTGTATTATTAAAAAATCGGGACTTTACTGGTTTAGCACTGCCTCCGGGCATTGCCTCCAGTATTGGTCCCACCATCTTTGTATTTACAAATGCCCCACATGGCCGAAAGGCCGAAGAGGGCGTAAAACCCTATTTTCACCCACAGAGAGAGAGAGAGAGAGAGAGAGAGAGAGAGAGAGAGAGAGAGAGAGAGAGAGAGAGAGAGAGAGAGAGAGAGAGAGAGAGAGAGAGAGAGAGAGAGAGAGAGAGAGAGAGAGAGAGAGAGAGAGAGAGAGAGGAGCACACAGTATTACTATAATCTACATGTTATTGTTTGTTTCTTTGTTTGTTGTTTCTTTAGCTGCGATGACTGCAAGATGTGGGAAAGGGGTTGGGTGGGTGTCGCTACAAACAGTTCCCCCACCTTCCAGAAATTCAGTGTTTGTAAGGGGTTCCACTAATCTATCACTCTCCTTGACTCTGTCTTTTCCCTTTGCTCACTGTCAACTTCTATGTTTCTGCCGTATTACTGGCCCATTCTCCTACCTTTGTTCTAGAAACTCTTGCAAAGACTTTCCATACAGGCTAAGACGGACATGCTGGGCCTAACTATTTCTTAGTTTGGCGCGTAACTGCAGCACGACGCATCTGCGCTCATATAACAGGAGACGGAGACGACGAAGAATATGAAATCGAATGATAATTTATGTCAAGCAATAAAATGGTGTACTATGTTGGCAGTATTCTTATGATTACCCTAGACCAGCCACACGTCCACTAAAATCGCACGACTGTACGATACGATTCCATCACTCGTGGTCTTCAAGAACAAATTTGATTGGCGCATCGAGATCACGTGATCGAATCGTATGGTACAGTCGTGCGATTTTAGTGGACGTGCGGCTGGCCCTTCAGGCCTATGTAAGAGGACGTAATTCCTTTGACCGAACGATGAATCACTTGCGTGCGTGCGTGCGCGTGCGTGTATGTGTTTGTACATTGCCCCCGCATGCTGAAAAAATATGGTTCTACCTCCTGGTGTAGTCTGGCAGTGGACTAGAAGTAAGACAGTGTATAATGCTATCTCTCCTTACCGCCCACTACCAGTTCTTGCCTTGCTCGACGCCCGAAAGGAGACTGAGTGCTCTGCGATGTGTTTTATGTGCTTTGTTTTATACCTTGTGTTAGACATATCCTAGCTGGGTTACTTTTCATTTTAACGACTACGTTGTTACATATGCATAACATGTTCAATCTTTGCTTTACACAAAACATATGGACGAATGTCATTAGGATTCTCCCCTTTAGGGAGAATACTATTGCATTTGTAAAAATTCTTCTTTTTTGTTCTTCTTTTTCTTCCCCTTTGTTTGGTCCGATATGGCTGAAATTTTCAGAAAAGTTGTAGGACCTTATGGGTATGTGAAATTTTAAATATTAAATGATTTCGCCCAATTTTCGGCAAAATGGCCGAAAAACCGCGAAATTGGCGAAATTTCAATCTTGAATATCTCAAAAACGGCTGAACGGATTTCGTTCATATTTTCAGAATTTACTAAGAAGTAGATTTGCAACACTTCCGGTGTAAGGTGGAAACGGAAGTTCCCCAGCTATGATCATGCAGCTTTTATTTGGTTCACGGAATAGCCGAAACCGGAAGTGAGGTCACAAAACTAGTATTGGATTTTGTAGCCCTTACTCTGGCCCAGGTCTGAAAGGAGCTTGTTGACGATATGTTAAATTGTTTGG
>CM065706.1:20957037-20964537 GCA_017654935.2 Phymorhynchus buccinoides | reverse complement strand
CTGCATCATGATTCCCCAATAATGAAAACAATAATTTATTGTAAACATCGATCGGCATACATGCAGTTTGTGCACATCACAAGTTCACATAATGTGCGCCGATTGATGATGTGAGGCCAAAGTGTCTACATTCAAGCACCAACCGCATACACTTTTTGACAATGTGCGTGAATATTCACACATGCGCACGCGCGGCGGCAAACTGACACACACACACACACACACACACACACTGACTCGCACGTAGTCTGCACACACGTACGCGCGTGCACAGACAGACAGACACACACACACTAGCGCAGACGTCTCTCTCTCTCTCTCTCTCTCTCTCTCTCTCTCTCTCTCTCTCTCTCTCTCTCTCTCTCTCTCTCTCTCTCTCTCTCTCTCTCTCAGACTCTCTCTCTCTCACACACACCGTCACGCACGCACGCACACACGCGTGCACGCACCCACACACACGCGCGCGCGCGCGCGCACACGCACACGCACGCACACACACACACTGCTCGCGCTCGCACGCACGCGCACGCACGCACACACACACACACACACACACACACACACACACACTGCTCGCGCTCGCATGGACCAGAAAAACGGACAGACCTTCGTTCCAGCTGCTATGTGCTATGAGTCACCTATCCGGACTTTGCGAGAACACGGAATGCAAAAAAAAGAAGAAAACAAGTGCAACGCTGAGCGGCTGCAAAGTCCCCTCGCAGCATCGCCGAGCTACTCAAAAATCGGAATGTGTCGGCTGTACACATACATAAAAACGCATCAAAACAGCACGTAACTACATAAAAACGCATGAAAACAGCACGAAACCGAATAATTTTTGATATAATAGCCTTAGGGTTCGGACCCGTGATTTGAGCGCGCGCGATCATGCGCACACGAGCGCACATAAAAATTCATGACAACTGTGTTATAGACCATTCATCAAGAAATGTTGTGAAAAAAACTGCATTGAAATACATGCAAAACTTCGCGACTGAGATATTAGCGATTATGTGTTTCGGGGTTTGAACCCCGTAACTGGCGCGACCTTGACCTTAATGTAAAACTAAATACATCAGTGGATAGCTTGCATCTTGGCAAACTAGTATACCAAATTTGATGATGATAGACTGAATAGTTTTTGAGATAAACGGACGAATAGCCGGACGGACGGACGGACGGACGGAGGTACGCCGGAGGCACGGACGGATCAGACAGAAACAATATATCCCCGAACCTTGGGCTCGGGGACTAATGAAAGAAAAAAAGTGATAAGCTAGCTGTTATGGCCAAGCCTTGGCCCAAGGGAGCTATTAAAAGCTCACAATGTCGATTTTGACCCAATAGTCAAGATGTCAATGACCTTTCGAACACAGCATGACTGACCCTTTCGTTTTGTGTTGATATTGTTGAACATTCACATGTCGTCTAAGCCTTTAGCCCATTTGGGGAACACATGCATGGCTTTCGTTTTGTTGTTAATGTTGATGTTGTTGAACATTCACATGTCGTCTAAGCCTTTATAGCCCGTTTGGGGAACACTCATAAACAATTCATATCAATATTATTAGGCCTGATTTATTTCCCTTCCTCCACTTCTCAGTCAAAAGTGGGCGGAGCTGGGTTAAAACATAACCGGAGTGTTTTCCCTTGATCTCTGAAGAAAAAAACAAAGATGGCTGTCTACAGTTGTGTTTGAATTAAAAAAAATCGTTATATTGTTACACGTTGCGTTCGGTTCAAAATATGCAACTGTGTAACTGATGCATCGTTTTGGAAGTGAAAGTAACCCAGCATTGAGCATCGTGGGTAATCCGATGGTCTGTTCATAAACGATGCAGGCTGGTTCAAAGTCTGAAAATGCAAGTAGAACTGACGACGTTTAACGTTAGTTGCGCCCTAAGCTTGCTGTGATCAGTTGCTCTGTTGCGATTGAAAACAACAAATGGAGCCGTTACTAATACAGTTGGGTCAACTCTACTGACCTTACATATAAAATCAGCTCACGCCATCATCATGTACAAAATACAAGAAGTCGTGCACAGGTAAGGCACATAATCTTTAAAACTAGTTTTGCCTATTTTCGTTTTAAATTATGTTGAATACCTCCTTTTCAGTTTCCATTGATTTTATTATTTTTTAACTACTCAGGGTAGTCTACACTATACAGCTACATGATTCATCTCTACTGCGCGAATTCCTACTGCGCACATTTTTTTTATAGTGTGTGTTTGTTTGCTTCTCTTTACCCGTCCCTGTGTCCCTCTCTGAGTCTCTCTGTGTCTCTCTGCCCCCTCTCTCTGTCTCAGTGTCTGACTGCCTCTGTCTGTCTGTCTGTTTGTCTTTCTGTCTGTCTGTCTCTCTCTCTCTCTCTCTCTCTCTCTCTCTCTCTCTCTCTCTCTCTCTCTCTCTCTCTCTCTCTCTCTCTCTCTCTCTCTTTTCCACATCATTGTTTCTGACTGACTGTCTGTCTGTCTGAGATAGAGAGAGAGAGAGAGATTGTAAATTAAGGACAGGTGTTTTCAAATGCACGGAAACGCAGAGACAGACAGACAGACAGAGGGGGGGGGGGGGGAGAGAGAGAGAGAGAGAGAGACATTTAAAAAAAATGCGCAGTGCGAATTCACGCAGTTCGACAGATGTGTGAGGTATGTGTGCATATATGGACTTGAAAAGAACTATTCAGTATTCTTCTTCAGAAAGTGTGAAGGCAGACCTCTGAGACCTCCACATGTATGGACATCATGATTGGCAGAAGAAGAAGAAGAAGAAGTGGATGGGAAGATGATCTGAGCAGTAGGAAGGGATGGGATGATTTTGGGAGGGACAGTGTGGGACTGTAAGGCTATGCGCACATTTAAGCGCAAATTAATTAAGCCCATTCGCAATCTGCAAAGAATATCTGGAAGTGGATGTGCACATTACATGTATGCGAAAGCATGTCCATATAAATTCCTTCCGCTTATTTCTTATTTTCTTTTACTTTATTTTCGGATTGCGGATGGGTTCCCAGGGAAGTTGCGCATAAATGTGCATGCAGCCTTAATCTGACAAGAGTGGCACTGGCAGTACGATAAGAAGACATGAAGAGAATTGAGCTGTTTTCAACACCAGCCCTTTTTCAGCCCAAACTAAAAGTTCCATAAAAGTTAAAACTTACCAGTTACTTGGGTAGAGACAAAAATTCATCTGCAATATTGGGGATTCCTCTCTGACAAGTGACATACATGTATACAATAAAGGTCTATCATTACCTCCAAAAATTAAGAACATTTATAAGGTCATTGGTTAATAACACTAACAGACCCTCATTTGATGCCTTTCAGTGACATGGGTGTTGAATCATTGTGGTGGCAAGAGGCAACAATGGCAGTGGAACTTGTGTTAAGTTTTAGCAGTTTTAGTTGCAAGCAATTTTTGTAATGTTCAGTGATGTTGATTTTTTTCTCCGTTTACTTTAACCCCTCAAATACCATCACCAGAAGCAGATCAGTTTCAGTTTCAAAACTAACCATCCTGAACACAGGCTAAGAAAATGACTTATGACTCGAGCTTCAACACAAAAGTGTAACACAGTAGGCGTGGTTTAGAAAATGGGTCAAACATTAGTGATATCAGTATCTTTATCTCTACTAAGTATTAGTTACTGATATCAGTGTCAAAGCCTCTAGAGCTGAGGAAGTGTTTATATGGTTCGAGTTATATCACAATTGATAGTCTGGTCACAAGGTCAAGGACATTGATGTTGATGTTTGTGATGGTTTGATTTCATCCTCTCTAGCTCACATGACCTTGGATGAAAATATTGGCTGTTGTTGGATATCATACTGAGAGTGGGAACATACACTACAGTAAAAATCACTTGTCAAAATTGAAAGGACTGAAATTTTATTTTGAGAATGAGATACTCAGATAGCCAATATTTTGAGTTAAAAAGACTTTTCAACATAGAGATTATTATACTGGGACCCCAAAATTATTGTGAGTTATCCAGTGTTTTTGAGTTAAATCAGTTCTCCCCTGTAAATCATAACATTGACAAGAACAGTTTGCTAAGGTTCTTTTTGCAATGTGTGTCAAATAGTTGTACCACTCTATTACTAGTATTAGTATTAAGTGAAATTATCATGCGTAGACAGTAATAAATATATATATAGAGAACGAAGTCTTTAATCTCATTCAGTTATATTTGACAGAAAGGGGAAAAAGGGGTAGACTTTCTAAACACTGGAGCAGGCTGGAACGGACACCGAAACGGACAAGCTCATATATGATACCTAGGCTAAATCTTAGCATAGCAACATTTATTTTGAGCATGATTTCTTACAAATTTGGCCTGTACATGTACACACAGATGTAAACACACACACACACACAGACACACAGACACACACACACACACACACACACACACACACACACACACACACACACACACACACACAAACATTTATAATATATACACACACACACACTCTCTCTCTCTCTCTCTCTCTCTCTCTCTCTCTCTCTCTCTCTCTCTCTCTCTCTCTCTCTCTCTCTCTCTCTCTCTCTCTCGTATGAGAGTCTGTACCTGCCTTACCAACATAAGAGCAACCCTTCATCCCCCACCTGCCCTACCAACACAAGAACAATCCTTCACCAGTCCCTGCCCTACTAACACAAGGGTAGCCCTTCACCAACTCCCCTGCCCTACTAACACAAGAGCAGCCTTCACCAACCCACCTGCCCTTCCAACACAAAAGCAACCCTTCTCCAGCCCCACAAGTACCAACACAAGAGCAGCCCTTCATTTGCCTCCCCTGCCCTACCAACACAAGAGAAGCCCTTCTCCAGCCCCCCTGCTCTACCAACACAAGAGCAACCCTTCACCAACCCCCCTGCCCTACCAACACAAGAGCAGCCCTTCACCAACCCCCCCTGCCCTACCAACACAAGAGCAGCCCTTCACCAACCCCCCTGCCCTACCAACACAAGAGCAGCCCTTCACCAACCCCCCTGCCCTACCAACACAAGAGCAGCCCTTCACCAACCCCCCTGCCCTACCAACACAAGAGCAGCCCTTCACCAACCCCCTGCCCTACCAACACAAGAGCAGCCCTTCACCAACCCCCCTGCCCTACCAACACAAGAGCAGCCCTTCACCAACCCCCCTGCCCTACCAACACAAGAGCAGCCCTTCACCAGCCCCCCTGCCCTACCAACACAAGAGCAGCCCTTCACCAACCTCCCCTGCCCTACCAACACAAGAGAAGCCCTTCACCAGCCCCCCTTGCCCTACTACCAGCCTCCCTGCCCTACCAACACAATAGCAGCCCTTCACCAGCCTCCCTTGCCCTACCAACAGAAGAGCAGCCCTTCACCAGCCCCATCTACTCTACCAACACAAGAGCAGCCCTTCACCAGCCCCCCTGCCCTACCAACACAAGAGCAGCCCTTCACCAGCCCCACCTGCTCTACCAACACAAGAGCAGCCATTCACCAGCCCCCTTGCCATACAGGGCTACCAACACAAGGGCAGCCCTTCACCACCCCCCCTGCCCTACCAACACAAGAGCAGCTCTTCACCAACCCCCTTGCCCTACAGGGCTACCAACACAAGGGCAGCCCTTCACCACCACCCCTGCCCTACCAACACAAGAGCAGCCCTTCACCAACCCCCCTGCCCTACCAACACAAGAGCAGCCATTCACCAGCCCCCTTGCCATACAGGGCTACCAACACAAGGGCAGCCCTTCACCACCACCCCTGCCCTACCAACACAAGAGCAGCTCTTCACCAACCCCCCCTGCCCTACCAACACAAGAGCAGCCATTCACCAGCCCCCTTGCCATACAGGGCTACCAACACAAGGGCAGCCCTTCACCACCACCCCTGCCCTACCAACACAAGAGCAGCAGCAACCTTCACCAAGAGCCCCCACCACCACCCCTGCCCTACCAACACAAGAGCAGCCCTTCACCAGCCCCACCTACTTTACTAACACAAGAGCAGCCCTGCCCTACCAACACAAGAGCAGCCCTTCACCAGCCCCACCTACTTTACTAACACAAGAGCAGTCCTTCACCACCACCCCTGCCCTACCAACACAAGAGCAGCCCTTCACCAGCCCCACCTACTTTACTAACACAAGAGCAGTCCTTCACCAGCCCCACAGGTACTCTACTAACACAAGAGCAGCCCTTCACCAGCCCCACCTACTTTACTAACACAAGAGCAGTCCTTCACCAGCCCCACAGGTACTCTACTAACACAAGAGCAGTCCTTCACCATCACCCCTGCCCTACCAACACAAGAGCAACCCTCCACCAGCCCCCCTGCTCTACCAACACAAGAGCAACCCTTCACCATTACCCCTGCCCTGCCATCACAAGAGCAGACCTTCACCAACCTTCTTCCCTACCAACACAAGAGCAACCCTTCACCACACACAGTGTGACACACCCTGCCCTGCCAACACAAGAGCAGCTTGTATGCACTCACATAGGCCTACGAACTCGGTATGCAGATCTATGCAAGTGTGCACATGCATACTACATACACACACTGAACGAATGAACAAACACAATTTTATTTATACAGGGTAATGAGATAAGTATGCATACTTTTTTACACCCAGCCCTGTAGCAAATGAAAATATCGAATAAACAATAAAAAAAACCATGCAATGAAAGTAAAAATATATGCATAGAAGCACAAAGAAGAAGAAGAGACCTGATTAATCAATACTAATAAGTTTTAAAAACGCTTGTAACTGGCATAAAATTAATATTTCTATCTAGATCCTAAAATCAAGCCTCAACTTGAGTCCGTTTCGGTCTGTTCCGGTCCGTTCCAGTATTTAGAACTACCGAGGGAAAGGGTCCTCCACAGCTTAGTCCTCTGTGAAAGACTAACAGTTAGCATGCTCTAAAAATATTAGGAGGCATTGCCTGGTTCTGTGCTGCAGCATTGTGGACTAGTACAGTAGCTGGAAAAAAAAGTACAGTACTAGTTGGATCATCCATGCCCTGGCAACTCCAGTTGTCATGAAGGGCTCTTTGCCGAGAGAGTGGGGGCTATGTCTTGGGAGAAGCTTAGATCTCCATTTTAACCCTTTCGCCGCCAGCCATTTTTCAGCCCCAAAAATACCATTAAACTTACCTGGGAAGAGAAAAAAACCCTGCAATATTGTAAATTCTCCTAACACATCACATTAACAGGACCTGATTTGATACTTTTTAGTGACATGGGTGTCAAACCATTGTGCAAAAATGCGACATTGGCGGTGAGAGAGAGAGAAAAATAGAGTTTTTACGCCTTCTGGGTCAAAGGACCATTTGGGGCATTTGAAATTATAAAGATCCTGACGACATTGGCGGTGAAAGGGTTAAACATTTTATATTAAAGCCCAAATGTTCCTGAAGATCAGCTGTTACCTAGCTGCTCTATCTAATATTTTGCATTCTTGGTCATATTACTACCATATACTTTTCAGGTTCCTTTTTCTTTTTCAGTCTC
>CM065706.1:20889537-20947037 GCA_017654935.2 Phymorhynchus buccinoides | reverse complement strand
AGAGAGAGAGAGAGAGAGAGTAATGGATGGAGGCGGACAGGTGACGATAGAAAAAGATATGTTAAGAAATGTTGTTTCTTTTATCAATTCAGAAAGCTAAGAGTGCACTTCTATGTTTTACAAACGGACGTAAAGTAAATTAACTGAGGTTACTGGTGAGCAAGAAGTGTGGTAATACTAATACTAGTAATAAAGAAAAATGAAGAACAACAAAACAAACAAACAATCATAATTTAAAAAAACCCAAATGGAGGCGGACAAGTGATGACAGAATTAAAAAAATGAAATGAAAAAAAAGAAGTCAAGTGTGAACTTAAATAAGGAAGCGTAAATAATAATTTTAAAAAAGTTTCCATAATGCTTGTTTAGCACAGCTGATTCGTTTTAGTTTTGATGTAATATAAGGAAGTTTGGGTTTGACTTTGAAAGCGAGTCCTGACGACAGACAGACAGACCCTAAAAACGACCCATAAAGTTGACAGCCTATTGGATGACCTGCCCTGCTCATCTCCGGGTGTGTGTGTGTGTGGGGGGGGGGGGGGGTGAGGAGGGCGGTGAAGGACATGAGAGAAGATGGAAAGGTGAAGAAGGAAGGGGAGGGAGTAAGTGGCGATGTTCAAGGGATGCCTGGGGAAGGAGCCAGCAGTAAAGGGGCTTTAATTCTTTTTAAAAGGGGGGTTGACATAGGGAAATGACACTACAGGAAACTGAAGCTCGTGTTTACCTTTTTTTAAAATACTTTTTGTGTGTGTGTGTGTGTGTGTGATGGAAATAAGCTTGCGCAGAAGAAGAAGAAGAAGGAGACACATCTGGTCATAGCTTATCGCTGAGTTAGACCGTGTTAATGTTGTGTCAGTTGAGAAATAGGAAGATTTGATGGCAAGACTCTGTGTACTATTGCATTGTAACATATGGACATTTAGTTTAAAAAGGAGGCGCAGGAGTAACAACTTACGTCATCCTGAAGCCTGTGTGGAGGGCTGGCAGTACCTGAGCACGAAGAAGGCCGCCCTGTAGCCTGTGTGGAGGGCTGGCAGTACCTGAGCATGAAGAAGGCCGTCCGCTGGCCCTGAAGACAAGCCCCGGACTTTACCTAACTACGACTTCAGCCTTCCTGATCATACACGAGACGAGTCTACGCCAAGACTCCCACTGATATTACAGCTTCTCCCAACCGACCATTTCCCCAGACCAACGTTGATGAACCTAATACCAGGTGTACCTGCTACATCGAAGACTACAGCACCAGAACTACTTGTCCCTAAGAGTAGCTGTTATCAGGACGTCAAACCTTCTACTACCTACCTACCAGTAACTGCTTAAAACTACTGCAATGAAGCCTTAGCAGCAGCAACAACAATGACAGATCAACAACAAGGACCGTTCAATACGGCATTTGCCACGAGAGTGTGAACTCTACACAAGACTACTAACTTGCCCGCGCTCGTTCTGCCCGAGTTGCGTTGACCTTTCTAATTCAGCTCTCTGAATTCAACTCAGTGAAATTCAAGGTCGCTGGCACGCGGCTAATGCCCTATTCACAGTCAATGCGGCGTTGATATGTTTTCTAGTGAAGTGAATTACTTACTAATGCATTGGAGAAGTGGACGTTGCAAAGGATGGTGCACATACATGTCAAAGATTAAAGCTGTATAGTGTGTAACAGCTGGCTGGGACGAAGAATCGAAGCGCTGTGATTACTGCAACAGCTGCTGTTATTGTCTTTCATCGCTGCAAGTTGGGTTTTTTCTTTAAAAAATCAAAAAAAATCTTTCTTTCTTAATGTTGCGTTTTTGCTTTCATCTGAGACAGCTTTTCTTAAATCCCGTAAGGGCCTGCTACACTTCATACGATTCGCTGTCAATGCGATGCGATTGTGATGATGCGAGTCACGATTCACGCGAAGCACTTCCGTCTAAAAATATTTGTACTACTTTCGCTCTAGCTCTATGTAGTCAAGTAGACCCAATACATGAATTTCACGTGAATCATGACTCGCATCGTCACAATCGCATCGTATTGACAGTGAACTGAGTGTAGTGTAGCAGACCCTTTAGACTTCTTTATTTATTAAAATGTAGTGTCTGAAGGATTCCCCCCCGTTACATTCAGTGGTATGCAAGTTTCGTTTAGCATGCAGTTCCATTTGATTAATATGTGCTCCTTTGTGACATAGCATTTGTGTACTTTTCAAAACAAGCGAATTGTAGAGAAAGACAATGGAAGTCTTGTGGTCCTGAGGTTTAATTGCGCACACCTCATTTACTACAAGTGTTTGAAAGTGGATTGAATTAAAAAATATCTCCATGTTTTGATAACAAATCAGCTATCTTTTTTATAATTCAAGAAAAACTTTGTTCCTGGACGAGAGGGTGATTAAGTGAAGCATCCAGAACATGTGCCATCAAGAGGAAACCTGCCATTATTTCCCCTTGATTTTTACTTATAAAGAAACATATAGCAACATTTATGTCAGAAAGTTGTAGCAGTCTTTTGGTAGAAGTTCATGGTTTCAATTTCTGTCTCTTTTAGGAAACTAAGTGTGGGAACCCTGAAAAGTGGCTTGATTTAAGTTGTTGAAAACCCTTAGAAAAGACCATTAGTTTGTATTTTTCCCTCTAGGAAACCCAGCAGCGATCCCTGAGAAAAGAACTGGCTCAAGAAAATAATGGAAGTCACTCCTGGAAATAAGTCTTTGATTTTTCTTCGCTCACAAGTCTCTGAGAGCTCTGAAAGCTTTGTTAAGAAGCTCTGAAAAACTTTTGAGGAGAAAAAGTCATCAAATTTTTCGTTAAAGCTCGATCCTGAGTTTTGGGGTAACTATATTTAGAAACGTGCTTCTGGCCCGCAAGAGAAAGGAAGAGACTGTCAAGTTTGCTTGCCGTGTTGTGGAAAGTTCACCATGCTTGTTCAGTTCCTCACTTTTACTATCATGCCTGCTGTGGCTTGACGCCACTCTTGAAGAATACCCGAAAAGCGCCGTCAGCAGACACCAGTACATCGACATGATCAGTGTGGTGGTAGGGGAGACAACGGGCAATGACGTAATGCAGATGCAGACGCCGATAGGGGATGTGTGCGAAGGGGCGGGGGTGGACGCGGGGGGCCCAGGGGTGGACGCAGGGGCCCCCATCAAGTGCGTGTGGCGCGGCAAAAAACGACGCAGCCTGAAGCGCCACCCGGTGCACTGCTGCGATGTGGTGGCCACCGATCACCTGGTGTCCCTAGTAGGGTGAGGAGAACAAGTCTGTTACTGTTAGCCATTCCCAGGGGGTGCGTGTGGTGGCCACCGATCACCTGGTGTCCCTACTAGGGTGAGGAGAACACGCCTGTTACTGTTAGCCATTCCCAGGGGGTGCGTGTGGTGGCCACCGATCACCTGGTGTCCCTAGTAGGGTGAGGAGAACACGCCTGTTACTGTTAGCCATTCCCAGGGGGTGCGTGTGGTGGCCACCGATCACCTGGTGTCCCTAGTAGGGTGAGGAGAACACGCCTGTTACTGTTAGCCATTCCCAGGGGGTGCGTGTGGTGGCCACCGATCACCTGGTGTCCCTAGTAGGGTGAGGAGAACACGCCTGTTACTGTTAGCCATTCCCAGGGGGTGCGTGTGGTGGCCACTGATCACCTGGTGTCCCTAGTAGGGTGAGGAGAACACGCCTGTTACTGTTAGCCATTCCCAGGGGGTGCATGTGGGTAAGGTACCTGAAGCCTGAATTCATGCGATCGGGTGCAGGTTCAGGCAGTGGTCTGCCTGAAGATACGGCTGTCCTGAGTGGGACTCATGCTCCTGAGGTGTTTTTCCACTCTCTGCATTGAGGGCTTAATTCAGTAAGGACAGTCGGAATGGGGGGTGGTGATTCTTCGCACAGTTCTCACTCACATTTTGCGAATGACGCAAACATTAACAACAACTACATATAGTATTTATACAGCGCCGAATCTTGATAGAAATCAAATCAAAGCGCACACACACGTTAGCATTCATAACGCATTGAAACAAACACGCAATGCAAAGTGAAATGACATAAATGGAATACAGCAGAAACAGACCTAATGGCAAGAGAGAGAAGAGAAAGAGAGCGGATTTTTAATGATGGGGGAACAGGTGGTTCTTGAGATTAGCTTTGAAAGCAGAGAGGGTCGGTCGCTGACGGAGGGAAAGAGGAAGTTTGTTCCAGGAGGTCGGTCCTGAGACAGCAAAAGAGCGCCGACCAACCTAGTCGGAGAGAAAGCTTATGACGTAAACATAGGGATACTTGCTGGTGTGTTTAGTCGTTGCCAGAACACGCATGGAATGTGTAAGGCTGATGCCAACCAGTCATAAAAGCCATGTGATTGAGTAAATGAGGGCCTGATCTAGTAGCATTTACCTGTAGCAGCAGACTTACTTGCTGGTGTGTTTAGTCGTTGCCAGTGTAACACGCATGGAATGTGTAAGGCTGATGCCAACCAGTCATAAAAGCCATGTGATTGAGTAAATGAGGGCCTGATCTATGTAGCACTTACTTGTAGCAACAGAACAATACTTGCTGGTGTGTTTAGTCGTTGCCAGTGTAACACGCATGGAATGTGTAAGGCTGATGCCAACCAGTCATAAAAGCCATGTGATTGAGTAAATGAGGGCCTGATCTATGTAGCATTTACCTGTAGCAGCAGACTAATACTTGCTGGTGTGTTTAGTCGTTGCCAGTGTAACACGCATGGAATGTGTAAGGCTGATGCCAACCAGTCATAAAAGCCATGTGATTGAGTAAATGAGGGCCTGATCTATGAAGCACTTACTTGTAGCAACAGAACAATACTTGTTGGTGTGTTTAGTCCTCACCAGTGTAAGGCGTGTGGTGCAGAGCCTGCTTCTGTTTCAGGTTTCACTCAGAGAGCTTGTGGGAGAGGAAGGACAGAACAATACTTGCTGGTGTGTTTGGATGTGGCCAGTGTAACACGTGTGGTGCAGAGCCTGCTTCTGTTTCAGGTTTCGCTCAGGGAGCTTGTCGGAGAGGAAGGACAGCGATGGGGAGGAGGAGGGTGTGGCGTCGGGGGCAGGCATGCCGCCGTCATCATCGTCATCGCTGTCGTCATCACCGGCAGCAGGGGTCAGGGGCGCTTCCCTCCACACCTCGAACAACAGTTCTTCACAAGCCTCAGGTAAGTCTGGAACAACACTTTCTTTTGTGAAATCATTCTGATATCCACCTCTGGATTGAACATGCAGGCAGCAATTGGGATGTGGGTAAGCTCTAGGGGTGGAGGTAAAAGGACTTTTAGGGAATTGGGAAATCTTTCTTAGAGTTTGCGATTTTGGGTTGATTGAATAGAACTATAGTCTGTAGACGACCAAACCAACTTCAACCTAATCAACAGCTCCCTTCCTGCAAAGGATAGCCTTTTCTTAGAATAATGACAACAATGAACGTGAAGAAAATTGATCTATCACGAGTGGAGGCCTTTCACCTTTCGGTGGTTTCAAGGTTTTTTTCTTCTTAATTTTGTGAAGTTTGAGTTATGATTGTCAACATTTGCAACCCATCAATATTTTTCCTAAACTCTTCTTTCCATTTTTTGTCTCCCCCAGACAAATCAGCGAAGGAAGCGCCCAGTGGCAAGTGGTACATGGTGGACCATGCCGACATCGTGTCCAGCAACCTCCCCTTGTCGGAGAAGGCGGGGCTTAGCTCCCTGCCCGTCATCACCCCGGCCGGCCTCCACCAGACCAAGCTGCCCGCGTCAGGGTCGCCGGGGGCTCGCCCGAGAGATTCTGGGGCTTCAGCAATCCTGGGGAATAGAGCAACAGCGGGTCTGGAGTCTGGTGTTGGTAAAACCGCCTCCTCCTCCTCTTCCGCTTTGCCTGCCTCCCCGGATAAGAAACCGGGCAAGACTCGACCCCAGGGCACGCTAGAATACAAGGTACGAGTCTCTGAGTACCGTATTTTACGAACTATAAGGCGATACTTTTTTCTTAGACTGAGACCCCTGCGCCTTACAATGTGACTGATAATACAGACTGTATTACAGTATTAGAAATTATAATAACCAAAATCAAAATTTTGTGTAAAACTTCAAAAGTGCCCCTTATAATCAGGTGCACCTTATAGTCTGTAAAATACGATCTATAGTCAGTGAACAGGGCCTGTATTCATGTTGAGATAGCATGAGACTTAGCATGATGCTAACTTAGAAGCTCTTCCAATGTCCTATAGGATTTAATAGGATTTTTGGAAGAGCTTCTAAGTTAGCATGATGCTAAGTCTCATGATATCTCAACGTGAATACAGGCCCTGGGACGGTATTCATGTCGAGATAGCATGAGACTTAGCATGATGCTAACTTAGAAGCTCTTCCAATGTCCTATAGGATTTAATAGGACTTTTGGAAGAGCTTCTAAGTTAGCATCATGCTAAGTCTCATGCTATCTCGACATGAATACCGTCCCTGGTGTACATTGTGGGTGCGCCTGGAGCCTGAATATACTGCAGTTTGGTGTTTGAGTGAATGAGAATGTTCTGCAATATAAAATTGCGGTCTGAACAGGCGGCGGCAAAACGTGTATTCACTGAATAAAATGCTATCCCGTATGTTGGAATTTTTTCACGCAGAATTTTGGGTCTACATATGCGCCTATGTTTGAGTGATTTATGGGCAGTTATGTTACTTGACTTACTTGACTTATTCCTGTAGACTCCTTGAGGAGCATGGGGCCGCGCAGTTATGTTAAAAGTTGCTGGTAGTGCGCCTTGTTTGGGTGGCTGCAAGGGTTGCTCCTTAACTCGTGTATAATTGTGACACTGTTCTGGTCTGAATGGTATTGTCATAATGAGTGTGTGTGTGTGTGTGTGTGTGTGTGTGTGTGTGTGTGTGTGCGTGTGTGCGTGTGTGTGTGTGTGTGTGTGTGTGTGTGTGTGTGTGTGTGTGTGTGTGTGTGTGTGTGTGTGTGTGTGTATGTGTGTGTTCAAGAGAGACAGAGAAATAGAGAGAGAGAACTCAGAATCAAAAGCTGTAAGTGGGGTATTGGGTGTGGGGGGGATGTAGGAATATAGTAGTCACATATGTACATGCACAGAAAGAGAGAGAGAGGGGGAAAGAGAGAGAGAAGAGTGAATGAGAGAGAGAGAGAGAGAGAGAGAGAGAGAGAGAGAGAGAGAGAGAGAGAGAGAGAGAGAGAGAGAGAGAGTCTGAAAGAGAGCACTCAAAATCACAAACTGTAGAGTTGGACAAAAGGGAGGGGGGGGGGGATTGTAAGTAGGATTAGAAATATGATAATTACATACAGTGATACACAGCAGCACAGGGAGAGGGAAAGGGAGACAGAGAGAGACATAGTTGGGCTTAGGGTTAGGTTAGGATAAAGGTAAGGGAGACTTTGAGTGGCCAAACACCGTGTTGCCATGGGGAAATAGAAATATTAACGTGCACAGAGATCTTAAGTAAAGTACGGTCAAAATACCTTGCCCAGGGAGAGACAGACACATACATTTTGATACAGCTAGAGGAAGAGAGCAAGAGACAGAAAAACAGAGATAGGGAGAGCAAAAGAGAAAAGACAGACACATACATTTTGATACAGCTAGAGGAAGAGAGCAAGAGACAGAAAAACAGAGATAGGGAGAGCAAAAGAGAAAAGACAGACACATACATTTTGATACAGCTAGAGGAAGAGAGCAAGAGACAGAAAAACAGAGATAGGGAGAGCAAAAGAGAAAAGACAGACAGACAAAGGAGGGTGGGGGGGGAAGACAGATATACAAAACAGAGATTGTAATGCAGAAATGTGTGTCCGTAATCTTGTCACAAAGCACTCCAAGTGTGTGTGAACCAGTAAGCTAGGCGGAGAAAGAGAGAGAGAGAGAGAGAGGGGGGGGGGGAGGGCAAGGTTGCAAAGCATGGAAAGATGTAACCCAAGCGACTGAAGCGAAGGGTTGTACTAGACAGACAGACAGAAAGACGAGACAAGACGGAGACAGCTCCGCAACGATTTCCAATACCTGTCACGACTGAGGCACACACAAACACACACACACGCAAAAAACCCAAAAAACCTCACCAAACACACTGACTTAGATTAGTTAGAGGAAGAAAAGTGTTCGCAAAGGAAGGGGAGAAAAGGGGAGGAAAATAAAGAAGAAACAGAGGTGTGGGGAAGGCTAAGGGGAGGGGAGGTGGTGAGGAAGGGAGTGGAGAAGAAAATTTTGGTTCAACAATGTTTACAGACCACTGGGAAGAATGAGGGAAAAAAGATGGTGGGAAGGGGGGGGCGCTACTTTGTACTTTAGTCCGTCACGCGCACACACATCACACACACATGCAAACACACACGACACACACACGCACGCATGCACGCACACACATCACACACACATGCAAACACACACAACACACACACGCACGCACATAAGCACGCACGCACACACACACACACACACGCACGCACGCACAAGCAAGGTGTTGATGGTTAACTGTTAGTTAAGTTAGATGGTGACTAAAACAATGGGTGCAACAAACAGATAGCACTGGCAGTGAGGAGGCCACCACTATTCTGGAAAGCATATTTCAAACTTTGTTTAAAGCAGGGCTGCCTACCCCCTGTTGCAGTTTCCAGGGACAAACTGCTTTAGAAACCAGTAGGGACAGAGACTTATCTCCAGGGACAAACACTGCAATGTCGTCATGCATCATGAAATACATTGCATGGTCTAGCAACATTTCTGCGACTGGATATTTGGGGCAGTCTTTTTTGTTGCTAATTTAGGTGCCAACATGCCTCTATAATCAAGATCTTTTGGTGTTCAGTAACATTTTATAACAGAAAGAAAATGTCAACAGTGTCTGTTTTGGTTGTTCCTGTGTTCAATAGTAAGGTTAGCTAACAAGACAAGTGAGTGCTCTACGGAATTTTGATTCTTCTCCGTTTCCAGGGACGCTAAACATTAAAGTGGATTCCAGGGACAGGGTGCCCATTTTAACTTTCCAGGAACAAATACTCCTTAGAGGGGACGGTAGGCAGCCCTGTAATAAAGGTCTCTGTGCACATTAACATTATTCGCAAAATATGACTATTTCCCCTTGGTAACACATTGAGTTGTGTAAGTCATATTAACCCTTTCGCCGCCAGCCATTTTTCAGCAACAGATTTCCATTAATCTTACCTGGGTAGAGAAAAATAATCATCTGCAATATTGGAAATTCCTCTGTGGCATGTATGTTATAAGGCCTATGCTTACCTCACAAATTAAGAAAATAGGGTCTTTGTATAACAGGCCCTGGTTTGAGGCCTTTTAGTGACATGGGTGTTAAATCACTGTGGTGCAAAAATGCGATATTGGCGGTGAAAGGGTTAATGAGTGAAGGACTCGGGATTCAGTTTGATGTTTATCCCTTGCGAAGTGTACAGAAAGAGCGGAGGCCGGGGTTTGACCCCCAGTCACTCGTTGCATTGAATAGGCAGGCAGATGCCTTAACTATCCCCACCCCCCACCCCCAACCCCTTTCTTCCTTTGCTTTTAGTTGTGTAGTATACTCGGCATTGTCACATTGCAGGAAAGTGTGTAAGGTGTTGACTGGAACCGTTTAGTGTAGAGTGGCACAGAGGTAGCGCGTTCGCCTCCTATGCCATAAACCTGAGTTTGAACCTGGGTACAGGGGATTTTTTCTCTCACTTTGCTCTAGGGCTTACGGCCTTTCGGATGATACGATAGACTGAGGTACCGTGTGCCCCCAGCACTTAGCACACATTAAACCCAGTGGCAACTATCACGTTAAAAAGTTGCAACGAAAAAGTTGTCATTTGGTCCAAATTTACTGCGGCCCCCCCCCCTGCCCCCCCCCCCCCCCCCCCCCTTTTCCTTCCAAATCAGTCACACAAAAATCGCATGCAAATTAGAAAAAAAAAAGGGTGGCACGCATCTGGCTGCGACGCGCTCCAGGTGGGAGCAACCCGAATTTCACAGAGACGCCTCTGTGACGATGAAGTACCAAATGCCAAGTACCGTGTTTATGCACTGGCTGCCGTGTCGCTGCTTACCTGAGAATCTGTCAAAAGAGAAAGGTCTGTTCGAGTGACAGACAGTGGGGTGGTCGAAACGCTGGCATGAGTTGGTTGATTTTTTTTTCCAGTTTGTTTTCCTTACAAATGGGGTAGGGTAGGCTCTGTGTGTGTGTGTGTGTGTGTGTGTGTGTGTGTGTGTGTGTGTGTGTGTGTGTGTCACTGTGTGTGTGTGTGTCTGTGTGTGTGTGTGTGTGTTTGCATGTGTGTGTGTGTGTGTGTGTCACTGTGTGTGACTGTGTGTGTGTGTCACTGTGTGTGTGTCACTGTGTGTGTGTCACTGTGTGTGTGTGTGTTTGCATGTGTGTGTGTGTGTGTGTGTGACTGTGTGTGTGTGTGTCACTGTGTGTGTGTGTCACTGTGTGTGTGTGTGTTTGCATGTGTGTGTGTGTGTGTGTGTGTGACTGTGTGTGTGTGTGTCACTGTGTGTGTGTGTCACTGTGTGTGTGTGTGTTTGCATGTGTGTGTGTGTGTGTGTGTGTGTGACTGAGTTGTTTACCATATCTGTATTTGTGTGTTTACACAATAACGCACTGTCTTGGCATGTGTTTTTGTGTGCGTTTGTGAGCCTGTAATTGGGTTTTATGTGTTTGCCTGGAGTGCGCACAGGCGATTTATTGACTTGCTTAAGTATGTGTTTGTTTGTGTGTGTGTGTGTGTGTGTGTGTGTGTGTGTGTGTGTGTGTGTGTGTGTACTTTGTGTGTGTTGTGTGTGTGTCTGTGTCTTGTCTGTGTGTGTTTGTGTATGTGTGCGTGAGTGTGTCTCTGCGTGTGAGTTCATGTACGTTTTGTTATGTGTGTGTGTGTGTGTGGATGTGTACATGTATCTGTGTGTCTGCGTCTTTGTCTGTGTGTGTCTATGTGTGCGCACACTTGTGTTTCAGGTAGGCAAAGATGACACCTTGGAAAAGATCGCGGCTCACTTTGACGTGACCCCTTCGGAGCTGAAGAAGCTGAACCGTCTATCTTTCCACATGGTGTTTGAGAACCAGGTACGTCGATGCTCACATTTTTCCCTCTCTCTATTTTATTCTTTCTGTCTCTTTTTTTCTGTCTCTCGCATTCCCTTTTTTTTTTTTTCTCAACTTTCCGACTCTGTCCTCTCCCTTTAACAGAAAACAAACAAACAACAACAAAACTTTGAATAATTTTGTTTAAAATGGTGTTGGATTCATTCTTGCTATTGTATACTGTAGCACATTGAACTCTTTTTTTTTTTAATGGATTATTGCGCCTTGGACAAATTACCATCTGTCTCTTTTTAAAAATAATTTGATATGAATTTTTTTTAATTCGGTTGTTTTCCTGCTGTTTGTTCACTGTTGGTGTGATTTGGTTTGTGTAACATTAGTAAGAGGAGTGTGACTGATTCTGGAAGTCTTGACAAAGATTAGTAAATCGGAATGTTGACAAATGTTGAGCTTTTTGTTTTGTTTCTTCCCCCCTCAGATCTGTCTCTTTGAAGTGACTCCGTTGGAGCTTAAGAAGTTGAAATGTCTTTCCTTCCACATTGTTTTAGAGTACCATGCAAACCAATGTCTGTCTCTCTGTCTCTGTGTCTGTGTCTGTCTTTCTCCCTCTTTGGTGCAGCACTCTTTTAGCTCAAGAAGCCGAACAAAACTTGCTTCTTCTACACAGTGTTTTGAGAACCAGGTAAATGAATGCTCAATAATTACTATTTCCGCCCATCTCTTTGTTGTTGTTGTGTGCCCTTCAATCTTTTCTTCCTCTCTGTCTTCCTCTGTCTCTGTATCTTCTCTCTTGTCTCTCTGTCTCTCTGTTTATCTGTCTGCCTTTCTCCCTCTTTGGTGCGGCAGCCTTTTAGCTCAAGAAGACGAACAAAACTTGCTTTTTTCTTTTACACAGTGTTTTGAGAACCAGGTAAATCAATGCTCATATTTCTTCCCGTCTCTGTTTTGTGTGTGCCCTTATTTTCTTTCTCTCTGTCTCCCTCTGTCTCTGTATCTTCTCTCTGTCTCTCTGTCTCTGTCTCTGTCTCTGTCTCTGTGTCTGTATTTCTTCCTCTTTGGTGTGCAGGCACTCTTTCAGTTCAAGAAGCCGAACAAAACTTGCTTCTTCTACACAGTGTTTGGAGAACCAGGTTACAAATCAATGCTCAATAATTACTATTTCCGCCCATCTCTTTGTTGTTGTTGTGTGCCCTCCAATCTTTTCTTCCTCTCTGTCTCCCTCTGTCTCCGTATCTTCTCTCTTGTCTCTCTGTCTCTGTGTCTGTCTGTCTTTCTCCCTCTTTGGTGTGCAGGCACCCTTTCAGTTCAAGAAGCCGAACAAAACTTGCTTCTTCTACACAGTGTTTTGAGAACCAGGTAAATCGATGCTCAATAATTACTATTTCCGCCCATCTCTTTTGTTGTTGTGTGCCCTTCAATCTTTTCTTCCTCTCTGTCTCTGTATCTTCCTGTCTGTCTCTGTATCTTCCTGTCTGTCTCTGTATCTTCCTGTCTGTCTCTCTGTCTCTGTATCTTCCTGTCTGTCTCTCTCTGTCTATGTATCTTCCTGTCTGTCTTTCTCTGTCTCTGTATCTTCCCTGTCTGTCTGTCTCTGTCTCTGTATCTTCTGTCTGTCTTTCTCTGTCTCTGTATCTTCCTGTCTGTCTCTCTCTGTCTCTGTATCTTCCTGTCTGTCTCTCTCTGTCTCTCTGTCTCCTGTCTGTCTCTCTGTCTCTGTATCTTCCTGTCTGTCTCTCTGTCTCTGTATCTTCCTGTCTGTCTCTCTCTGTCTATGTATCTTCCTGTCTGTCTTTCTCTGTCTCTGTATCTTCCTGTCTGTCTCTCTCTGTCTCTGTATCTTCCTGTCTGTCTCTCTCTCTGTCTCTGTATCTTCCTGTCTCTCTGTCTCCCTTTGTCTCTGTATCTTCCTGTCTGTCTCTCTGTCTCTCTCTGTATCTGTATCTTCCTCTCTGTCTCTCTCTGTATCTTCCTGTCTGTCTCTCTGTCTCCCTCTGTCTCTGTATCTTCCTGTCTGTCTCTCTGTCTCTGTATCTTCCTCTGTCTCTCTCTGTCTCTGTATCTTCCTGTGTGTCTTTCTGTCTCCCTCTGTCTCCCTCTGTCTCTATATCATCCTGTCTCTCTCTCTCTCTCTGTCTCTGTATCTTCCTGTCTGTCTCTCTGTCTCCCTCTTAGTGAGCCCAATTAATGATAGTCCTGTGCATGTCAAGCCCAAAATGGTAAGTGTGTGTATAGTGTGTTAGTGTGTGTGTGTGTGCATGTGTGTGTAAAGAGTCTTACAGTACCAGTATTTTGCGGACTATAAAACATTACCTTTTTTTCTGCGTTGCTTTCTCGTCCGTCTAATGGTGTACCGTGTTGTGGAAGGATGTGGGATTCACCTTTGTGGGGGAAAAATCTTCATGTTTATTCCTGTTAGGGTCGCCTATGACACCAGTCACTTAATAATAATAATAATAATAATAATAATGGATGGCATTTCTATAGCACCTTTCTATGATTAATTTACACGCTGATACACACGCAGTCACACACAAAAAAACAATCTCACTTATTCATTCAACCAGGTACTAGTACAAGAGTGGGAAACTTAGAAACCGAATGAGCTTTGAAAGAAGTGGGTCTTGACAGTTTAGTCTTGAAACCGGATCAGAGAGAGTTGGGCTCATGCCTGATGGAGATCAACTGGGAGGGAATTCCAAACAGCAGGGGCACTGAAAGTGAATCTGCTGTCACCAAACTGAAACTGCGGTCACCAAATGACTTTAGATTTCTGGATTTGGAGGTATGCGTCGCAGACGCCACTTCTAACGATAGACGCGACAGAGATTTGTTTTAGGAACTTTTAGAAGTTTTGTGTTCGAGGACCTGAGGGAGTGGGAAGGGGTCGTAGGTATGAAGAGCACAGGAGAGGTAAGGTGGGCGGAAGGGTCTGTTCAAAATGACTTGTGTCTTCAGGGAGGTTTACTCAGCGCGTTAGTGTTTTCTACTGTCTGCATGATGTTTTTGTTTTTCTGTTTATAAATGCAGATTCTGTACATACCAGACCCGAACTACCAGCCGTCGAATCCATCCACCCCAGAACCACTCAGCCCAATTAATGATAGTCCTGTGCATGTCAAGCCCAAAATGGTAAGTGTGTGTATAGTGTATGTGTGTGTGTGTGTGTGTGTGTGTGTGTGTGTGTGTGTGTGTGTGTACATGTGTGTGTAAATTGTTATGCATGTTTTGTTGTAAATAAGTCCCTTGCGTGTGTTGTGCATTTAAAATTATATAATTAAATTGATTTATCTTAAACAGTGATATTTTCTGTACTTTGTTTTAAAATGTTTATAATATTGGCAACATGTTTGTTTTAAGCACTGCTGTTTTGTTCTCAAGTGATAATTATCATCATGTGTGTTTTGATTTAATGGTATTGTCATTTATGTTTTAGAAGCACATCTTGTTTTTAATGTATATTATAATGTGTCTTGTTTTAACTGTGTCAATCGCAGACATCACCACTCTTAATTTCTCTCTAAGAGATAATAAAGTTGTTTGAGTTGAGTTGAATTGAGTTGAGTGTGTGTGTGTGTGCATATGTGTGTGTGTGTGATGTATGTGTGTGTGTGCGCACATGTGTACACATGTGTATGTGTATGTTTTGTTTTTCTTTTCAGGTTTGTACTAAGTGTAGTAGATGAATACCTTTGGTTTGTATTAATTGATTAATTTAGATCTGAGACATGTGTGTTAGAAACAGAGACAGAGAGAGAAACTGTGTGTGTTTCAGTGTGTGTGTGTGTGAAGTCAAGTCAAGTCAAAATGATCTTTTTTGACGATAAAAGAATAAGCTTGATAAAGCTTTTTTACATCCTTTTTTTTTTACATTTTGCATTTTTACATGTGTGTGTGTGTGTTTCAGTTTGTGTTTTTCAGTTAGTGTGTATGAGTTTTGTGTGTGTGTGTGTGTGTGTTTCATACGCTTGCAGAACTTTTCATTTATAATATTCTACCATATAATTTGAGCTTCAACCAAGTGTGTATGAACGTACGTGTGTCTGTGTGTGCGTGCACGTACATTGACACGTGTGTGTGCGCATTCATGCATGCACGTATGCAAATTAATGACGCATTTTTCCCCCCACGGCAGGACATCCCCATAGTGAAAATGGCGGTCAACCGCACCACCTCCCTCCAGGTGCCCAGCTGCCACTCCACCCCCAACCCCCCCTCCTCCGCCCCGCCCGTCCCCCCGCGCACACCCTTCTCCCCCTTCTCCGCCTCCCCCTTCGCCTTCTCCCCCTTCTCACGCTTCTTCTCAGGGGAGGGGGGAGGGGGGAGCGAGACGAGGCACCATCCTCACCAGGAAGAGGAGGAGCGTTTCATCAAGCTGTCTTCGCAGATGATTTCCGATGGATTTGTGAGTAACCAGGGCTCTCCGTTGTCATTCATTTTGGTTTTTTCTTTTTTTGGTTTTCTTTGTTGATTTGGTTAACCCTTTCACCGCCAGCCATCTTTGAGCCAACAATGTCCATTAAAACTACTTGGCTACAGCAAAGATTTTGTCTGCAATATTGTGGGATTTCTCTGTGACACATTAGAATGGGGTCAATCCTTTACTGCCCAAATTTAGGAACACAATATCATTGAATAACAGACCCTGATTTCAAGAGTTTTTATGATATGATTGTTAAAACATTGTGGTGCAAAAATGCGACATTGGCGGTGAAAGGGTTAAGGCTGAATATTTTATTTTTTTTGTGCTTGTTTTTTAATTATTTTTTGGCTTACTGTATTTTACAAGGCGCACCTGATTATAAGGCACACCCCTCAAATTTGACACAAAATGCAGATTCTGTTATTATAGTTTCTTACTATATTATCAGTCACATTATAAGGCGCAGGGGTCTCGGTCTATAAAAAAAGTATCGCCTTATGGTCCGGAAAATACGGTACCCTTTCTACGAGGAGTTGGATTTTTGGGTGGTTTTTTTTTTTTATCCCACTTGAGGGCTTTATGGAGTGGTAAGAGCTCGCTTTCGTCTCTGTCTTTCGTTTTTCTTCTTTTTTTGTTGGTGTTGCCTTTTTTGTTTGCTCTGTTAACTCATTCAAGTCGTTCCGGTCATATTTGTCAGGAATTAATAGATAGCTGTCAATTTGATGCATTTGCTTCAAGGGAAGTAAATCTGTGCGCTCCATACCTTGGTCACTTCTAAGTTCGCTTCGCTCCCTTAGACCACAATTGTGCCTCTTTGCCTTTTGTAGTGGTTTGTTGTGGAGAAACCAGTCGGTGTAGAGAGTGAGACCTCGACAAAGTCCAATAAATACCCAGGACGAAATATTGGGACAAATGTATACACTTGTGTGGTTTTTTCCAAATTGTTATTAAAGTCTATATAATAAAAGTCTGATACTTCCCTATGTCTAAACCTGAAGTAGAAACATTGTAATCTTCTTTCATTTCTGTTTTGATTATGTATGTTTTGTTTGTGTGTATGGCTGGAGTGATTTATGAGTTATTTGAATAATTCAAAATCGTTGCGATGCGAATGAGTTAATTGTAATGAACTGAGATGCTAAGAAATCACGTGAGATTGTTATACGGCAGTGTAATTATTTCCTGAAGCAGATGCATCCCATTGAGTAGGATGATGACATTTTTGCATGGGCAGGTACCACCCAAAGTAAACGTGTCTGTCCCAGAAACGTCTTGTTATCCGCGGCACAGAATCGCTTCAAATTCTGTATTGTACTCTGTTTCTTTACGCCGATGCGTTTCGTCGAGTGACTCGATGAAATTTGCTAGAGTTAAGTAAATGTGGCTGGTGGGCTTGTTACTGTTCAGTACTCTGTGATGCCCTCGTTTGTTTGTTAACACTGAAGGATGTGTGAAATTATGAGCTATAGGGTACAATGATGAAGATGCCACGTTGTGAATTGTACTGTTTATTTTTTTTTGTCCAGTTTTTTTTTTCGTTGTTAAGAATCATTGATGTGTGTTTTGTTATACGTGGTCGAACTTTATGCGGTGACAGTCCTGAGATAACCATAGCTGTTGACGGGACTATAACGGACTAACTAACTGACTAACTAACACTGAAGGATTTGATGTGAGTTTTGAATCTTTGTTCAGTTTCTTTGTGCGTTCCCTGACACTTTTCTTTTTTGAATCAATATTTGATAAAAACAACCACCAAACCAACCCACCCCCATTCCAGGAGAAGATCCCCGGCACGCTGCTGGTGACGCCCAACGCCATCATGTTTGAGCCGGACGTCAGGGATGACCGCGTGCTGGAGGAAGGGGCGGAGCACTACGGGGCCGTCGTCTACATGGACGCCATCCTCTCTGCCGCCATCTACCAGGATTTATCGGCCCTTCGCTTCCACGCCAGATGCAGGTCGGTTCAGTTTCCCCTCAAGGTTGTTTGTCTAGGATTTACTGCCCTGCCCTGTACCAGGCTTTTGTTGGCTGAAAAGTTCAAATAAATACTTCATAAAAACAGCAGGAGAAGATCCATTCTTTCCGCCGCCATCTACCAGGATTTACGTGCCCTTCACTTCCACGCTCGATGCAGGTCGGTTCAGTTTCCAGTCAAGGTTGTCTGTCAATGATTTACTGCCGGCTCTTGGTAGGCTGAAAAATTGCAATGAATATTTCATAAAAACCAACAGGAGAAGATCACTCCTTTCCGCCGCCATCTACCAGGATTTATCAGCCTTGCGCTTCCACGCTCGATGCAAGTTGGTTCAGTTTCCAGTCAAGGTTGTCTGTCTATGATTTACTGCCCTCTACCAGGCTTTTGGTAGGCTGAAAAATTGCTATGAATATTTCATAAAAATAGCAGGAGAAGATCCCTTCTTTACGCCTCGATCTACCAGGATTTATCTGCCCTTCACTTCCACTCTCAATACAGGTTATTTTCTTTCCCCTCAAGGTTGTCTGTCTATGATTTACCGCCCTGCCCTGTACCAGGCTCTTGTAGGTTGAAAACATGCAATAACTATTTCATAAAAACAGCAGGATAAAATCCCTCCTCTCTGCAGCCATCTACCAGGATTTATCAGCCCTGCGCTTCCACGCTCAATGGAGGTCGGCTTAGTTTTCCCTCAAGGTTGTCTATCTGTGATTTACCGCCCTCTATCAGGCTCTAGGTAGGCTGAAAACATACAATGAATATTTCATAAAAACAGTAGAAGAAGATCCCTTCTTTACACCTTCATTTACCAAGATTTATCTGCCCTTTGTTTGTCTTTAATTTACCACCTTGTAAAAGGCTTTTATAGTGTTATAAAGGCAATAAAATATTTCATAAAAACAACAGAAGATCCCTCCTTTCTGATGCTATTTACCAGGATTTGTCCGCCCTTAGATTCCCGTCTATGCAAGTGAGTTCACCATTCTCTCAAGGTCAGTGTGTCTATGATTTACCACCTGAAAAATGCAATGAATATTTCATTGCAAAAAACAACAGCAGAAGATCCCTCCTCTCTGCTGCCATCTACCAAGATTTGACCGCCCTGCGCTTCCATGCCCGATGCCGGTCGTTTTGCCATCCTCTCAAGGGTAACCTGTCTTTGATTTACCACCCTGCACTCAGATGTATTGTGTTTCATTAGTGTCAGAGGCTCAAGTTTTGGGCAAGCGTACAGTGAGGGTTGGTATGCTGATCAGATCTTATACTAATACAGGTTTGTTATGTTGTGCGTGACCCTGACTCTCAAAATTAGCTGGGAGCCTTGGGAATTTCACTGGAAACTAGGGATCATTTCCAATCCCATTAGTCCTAACTACTGTTGTGGCAGGTGGAGTGGGGATGTACCCTGGGCAATGCATTTCCTCTGGAAGTACATTCCAGCCTCGCTTTCTGTGATAGTAGTTGCTGTTTCAAGTAATTGGAGATCATGGTTGATGATAGACTTGTACACACCACACACAGACACACACACGCCACACCACACACACACACACACACACACACACACACACACATGCATTCACACACTCCACACACAGTGACACACACACACATTTATCACATTCCGCACGCACACACGCACACGCACGCACACACACACACACACACACACACACACACACACACACACCACACCCACACACACATACATTCAGACACACCACACACAGACACACACACCACACCACACACACACATAACATACATTCACACACAGACACGCCACACCACACCCACATACATTCAGACACACCACACACAGACACACACACCACACCACACACACACATAACATACATTCACACACAGACACGCCACACCACACCCACATACATTCAGACACACCACACACAGACACACACACACCACGCCACACATACACCCACATACATTCACATACTCCACATACAGTGACATACACACACACACATTTACTACACTCCGCACACGCATACACACACACACACTCACCACACTCCACACAAACATATACATTTTCCACACAAACACACACACACATTCACCACATTCCACACAAACACATACATTCACCACATTCCACACAAACACACACACACACACACACAAACACACACACACACACACACACACACACACACACACACACACACACACACACACACACACACACACACACACACACACACACACACACTTCTAATAAGTATCTTCTAATCTTAACCCCACTCCCAGTGACTGACTCAACGGCCCTTGCAGAAACAAACCCGAAGTATTCGTGTCGCTCATTAGTCACTGCACAAAGAAACAGTGTTGAAATCTGTGTCACATTATTCCCCTGATAGGCTAGAGATAGCGAAACTGCCATTTATTAGAAATGCATTCCGAGTCACACACTCAAGGCTTTGTTGTTGTCATATCATATAGGGCAAGGCACTGTGATCAACTATCGCAGTGTAGCTATAGACTATATGGTTGTTCATTTGTTAACGAGTACTGAATGGAATAGATTTTTTCTTCTCATGAACATGTGAAGCGACAGAGCACTGAAAAAAAGAGAGTGAGCATGGTTTTTTTCCCTTCTATTTCTATTATTATATTCTTCTTTGATTCATAAGTTGATTTCCCTTCTCTTTCTTTTATTATATTCTTCTTTGATTCATAAGTTGATTTTCCTTCTCTTTCTTTTATTATATTCTTCTTTGATTCATAAGTTGATTTCCCGTGTTGTTTCGATACATTATTTTCAGTTTTTTTAAATTTTTGTTGATTTTGTTTGATTTTCAAATTAGAATGTTCTTTATTTTTTCACCCTCATTCTTCATACATCCTTCGAATTGATCTTTACTTTTCTTTTACTCTCAACTTTATTATCTCTTTTGTGATTTTTAATTGCTAGGTTGTTTATAAGGCTGGCGGTCATTTTTACCAGTGAAAGCTGGTAATGTTTTCAGTGCCATTTGTCTGCTTGTTTCTGGCTGCCTGCCAGAAACATTTACTACACTCCGCACACGCATACACACACACACACTCACCACACTGCACACAAACATATACATAGCCTGACTGGCTGGCTGACTATGTATGTTAACACGATAGCGTTTGAACGAAGGGACCTAGGTCCCTCACATTTTGCATGCGCGTAGATACTTAGGATATCTAGGCCTAGTTGAAAAGTGAAGGTCATTGGTCAAAGGTCAAGGTCACTGGAGCAGAAAATGTGCCGTGCGGCTGGTGATGTAGCATCTTCACGCTCTAGTTTGTTTTCAACTTGATGGTCAGGCTAGGCTGAAAAAGGATTTTTGAAAGGTTAGTAGGGCTGCATGACATGTGACGCAGCACCACGAAAGGAACATTAAGTGTCAAACTGACCATTCTGAGATAATTATACATTTGAAAACTTCAGACAATTTTCTTTCTAATCATACAAGAACCATTCTTGTATCTTTTTCCGTCCCAGAATTAGAAACATTTAAGTCTGGAAACAGAGCTAAGACAATGTTGGAAACAGAGCTAAACAGTTGGAAACAGAGCTAAACAGTTGGAAACAGAGCTTTCCGTTTTTAAGCACCACACATCTGGAACAACCTCGGTTTTAGCTCTCCATCTTTGTCTTCTTTCAAAACTGGCCTGAAAACTGTTCTCTTCAAAAAACACATCTGTTGATCTCCTGTGTCTTCACCCCTTCAGTTCACCCTCTGTGAGTTTTTGCTGAGTTGGACTATGTGTGAGTGCAGTGCGATAATGGGCTAATTGTTTTTTTCATGGATTTTTGTATGGTTGTGTTTCCACTTTTGTATAATTATGTTGTTTTGAGAATCATGTTGTTATTGTATGTAATGTTTTTTTCTAAAGCGCTGTGAGTCCTGCTGCGCCAGGAGAACGGCGCTATATAAGAGTTATTATTATTATTATTATTAACCGCGAAAGTCTAGCCTAGCTGAAGAAAATGCGTTTTCCCCCCTCGTTTTAAAGCACTTATAAGACCATTTTGGGACCATACTAAGGATTATCTTTTATATTATGAAAGATAAGATGATAGAGATCACGAAAAAAACCCATAGTTCAAAATTGACAAAAAAATGAGATTTTTGACTTTTAATTTCTAAGCCTGTTGTGAGAAACTAGCCCAGTGACTTAATGTCCCTTTCGTGGTGCTGGGTCACATAATTATGTTTGCTAGACACTGTTGCCTGACTGACCACCAGATACGAGAAGAGGCTACTGCTATTCCAGGAAGTTTGGCTGGAATTTGTCTACAGTGGAGATGCTTGTTGTGAGGCATTCTCAAAATGGATTTGTTCTCAACATGTCTGTGCATGTCACGAAATCGATCATGACGTTTTTATCTTTTGTTGTATTTGACACTAAATTGACCCTAAACCTATTCCTGGTGATAGTGGTTAGAAATCAGCCTAGGTTTATTTTCATGAAACTGAAAGAAGCAGACTTTTAGATTGCGGATCGTAAACATGGTGCTGTGTGGGGTTTGTGGGGGGGGGGCTTGGTGAGGGGGGGGCCCAGTGACAGTACATCTTTGCAGAGATGTCTTGCCCCAGAGTACAGCCTTGCTCTCTGACTCCGCCTGATGCTGCCCCAAAGTGACTAATCTACTCCCTAAGGCTGTAGCACTTAGAGCTAATGCAAGCTTCTTAATCTTAGTTTCAAAAACCATGGTCAACGATAAAAGGCAAAAGCTGTAAACTATATCCTATATGAAATAACAGTCCTATGATTAGGTTTGATTGGATGTGATCAGGCTGGTTCAACCGATAATGGACCGACGGTCCAGATGTCGTCATTGTAGCAATAATACTAATTTTCTTATCTCTTTTTTAAAAATTAATACCCTGTTCTACTGTAGCGGTAATTTTGATCATTTAGAAAAACAAGAGGCAAAGCCTTCAAGGCTCACTCAAACAGGAACATGTGGGACAACAACAAACAAAGATTGAGGGGGGTGTCTAAAGTACAAGATTGCCAATAAAATTTTAAAGTACAAATGAAACTATCGTTAATGGATACAACTAAAAAAGAATAATAATAAAAAGTGTCCGTGCCGAGAATCGGACCCGGAACCATTGGCATGACAGACAGACACTCTACCAATGAGCTATCGAGGCTTTCAGTGTTGACGAGTTTCTTAGCTCATGTTGCCTGTTGAATACTCTCTAACCCACTAATCTAAAATGTTATCTGTTTGTCATCTGTTTACAGTGTTGTTTTAAGTATTTCTTTATTCAAATCTTTATTGTTTGAAAGCTTGCATAGACATCTATCTGTGTGCAAGGTTTGAACAATGTATATGCCTTCTATTTCCCGAGAAAATGTCAACGTTAAAGTTTGGAGATTAGACCACGGATGCAACACACAGAGCTACACACAGCTTCACAATCTTAGTTTCAAAAACCATGGTCACTATAGACTCACTTCGTGTTAAATTCGTTAACACGAGTGAGCCAAACAGGATGACGCTGATGATGCATTAGGGTGACACCTGCCAGGGACAGTGACGATCGTAGTGATGCTTTAAGCACCCACGCCAGATGGTGTTACACACACATACACACAGACACACAACCGAACAACTATCATACTATAGACTCACTTCGTGTTAATCTTCGTTAACACGAGTGAGCCAAAAAGGATGACGCTGATGATACATTAGGGTGACACCTGCCAGGGACAGTGACGATCGTAGTGATGCTTTAAGCATCCACGCCAGATGGTGTTGGGCAATATGTGGCGCAGCTTGTCATTGGGATTGTAGCTGTGGTGCAGAGTGGCACAGAGGTAACGCATTCGCCTCGTGCACGATAAACCAGAGTCCGAACCTGGGCACAGGGGATTTTACCTCTCCTTCTGCACTAGGCCTTACGGTCTGAACATGGAGTTTTTCGGATGAGACGATAAGCTGAGGCCCTGTGTGCCCATGCACTTAGCACACGTTAAACCCAGTGACAACGAAAAAGTTGTTGTTTGGTCAAAATTTACAGTGTTGTTTTAAGTATTTCATTATTCAAAGTCACACAAAATGAAAGCATGCAAAAAAAACATCTATCTGTGTGCAAGGGTGGCGCGTCTCTAGCTGCGACTATTTCCAGGTGGGAGCAACCTGAATTTCACTGAGACGCCTCTGTGACTATAAAGCTTCACAAAATGCTCTAATGCTTGTTGACAATGTTTGTAATAAGGAGACTAATAATTCTGATTTTAATGCAAGTAATCACGATTTCAAAGTGAAAATTAAACTTGGATCAATCAGTAATGTTGTTGAAAATGACAAGAGTCGAGTTTTGTTGCACTTTTTATTTGTTACAAATTTTTTCTAGGCAACCCTAGGCCAGTAACGATGTTTGCATCAGGCAGTGATGTCTTCAAGGGGTTAAATTCAATGAACAAGAATATGTGGGAAGACAGAATAGATCTGTGTAAATAAAGGTCTGTGTTTAGCCTGTAGTTGTATATGATTGGGTGTTGCTTTGTGATTGGGTGTCTTTTTTATTTGTGTGTGTGCACCTGCCAGCGCAGTGTGTGTGTGTGTGTGTGTGCAAAGAACATAGCATGGAGGGGAGGGTGGGGGGGGGGTTGCGAGCTGTCATTGGGATGTGTGTGAGGGAGAGAAATAGAGAGATAATGTCTAAAAACCTCATCTCTTTTCTAAGTTGTAGCTGACATGCATAGGTTGATTGTGTAGTGTGGACATTGAGTGATGTGTGTGCGTGCGTGCGCGTGCGTGAGCGTGTGCGTGTGCGTGCAATGTGTGTGTGTGTATGCAGTGTGTGTGTTGATTGTGCCGTATGGAAATTGAAAGTTGTGTGTGTGTGTGTGTGTGTGTGCGTGCCCCCGTGCGTGCGTGCGTGCACCTTGTGTGTATGTGTGTCACACAATGCAAATCGTATGTGTGTGTGTGACGCCGCCCCCCCCCCCCCCGCGTCACCCCTCCCTTCCCACCCTCTCCCAGGTCATCGCTTTGTGAATGTGTGTGTGAGTGTGCCTGTGTGTGTATGAATGTTTATAGTTTTATTTCTTTGTAAAGCGCCATGAATAGAATGTTTCTAGATATGTGCCACTAATTATTCTTATATTATAATGTAAGATGCTGTAAACAGAAGTGTGTGTGTGTGTACGTGTGTGTGCGTGCATTGGGTGGGGAGGGGAGAAGCGAAGAAGTTACTTGCTTAATCTTTCGTGATTAACCCTTTCACCGCCAATGCCGCATTTTAGCACCACAATGGTTTAACACCCATGTCACTAAAAGGCATCAAATCAGGACCTGTTATCCAAAGACCCTATTTTGTTAATTTTGGGAGGTAAGGATAGGCCTAATGTTCAAGGAATTCACAATATTGCAGACATTTTATTTTCTTACTAGTTTTCTCTAAAAATGGCAGGTTTAATCTTTTGTTTAACCCCTTGGTGCCAGATTTTTGGGCAAATGGCAACTGAAAGCCAATGGCAAAATGGTCTGGGGATATAACTGACTGTGTTAGAGCAAAAGCCAGCATATCAGAAATGACATCATCAGGGTTCAATCTTTCGTTGATTAATAATGTCAATGCAGGCAAGCAAGACCAGCCATTTTGGATGAATTCAACGAGAAACATGGCTGTATTTGTCAACCCTTGAACCCTTAGGCAAATATTGAAGCCTGTTAAATATGTAACAGCAGTTAAAACATGCAAGGTTTGGCAGTGTTTGAATAGTTCACACTCAATCACACACAAAAACACATGTACATGTGTACGCATGCATGCACGCACATATGCACGCATGCACACACACACACACACACACACACACACACACACACACACACACACACACACACACACATCCAAGCACACATGAACCAGCATGTACAAATGTTTCCATCCTTTGCATTTTTTTTTTAACCTTATGTCCTCCAGTCAAACATATTAAGGTTTGCATTATCAGATCTACCCTACCCCCCTCCCCCTTCCACCATTTTCGCCTCCTGTATCTTTGTTATAGTTGTACTGTGTCCTTGGTTTGTTGTTGAGAATGACGGCTAAGGGGATAATATATGGGACCTGAGTGGGAATGAATGAATGATGGTGGTGGTGGTGGTGCTAATGTTAGAGAGAAGCAGTTGATACTGACAATGCGATTAATGCTTTGTGCTCGTGAGGGAAATTCAGAGTCTAATCTTCCAGTGTAGTGATTGTTTGGGAAGGGGAAGCTAACAGTTACAGCTACTGGCTCGCTGTGGATAAAACAAGGCTGTCTTTTGTTGCGTTTTCTGTGCACCCGTGTTTGCATTGGATGGCTTTTGGTGCTGCAGCTGAAGGAATTGGTTGGCCTTTGGGTCTGACCTCTCCTCAATGCAAGCTGTCTTCAAATCCTTTTGGCCGAGATATTGGGGATGTGCCATGGGCAAGGCATCTCCACTATATTAAACAAATTCTTATTTCAGCCATCCAGAATCGCAGTTGCTCCCTCTGCTATCTGGCAGTCATAGTCGCAAACTAGAGACTGACACGCATGCACCTGTGTGTGAAAGAGGGGCAAAAGGCATAAGTTAGAAACCACAGCCAGGGGGTGCTTTCTGAGAGGTATTAAAGTCCTCTGTTTGCATCGATCAAGAGTCATAATCATCTAAAATCTGTTTTCATTATTACAATAGTCGGCAGTGATGTTTATCTATTAAGACATGGATTTGTGTTAATAAAGTGCAACACCTGTTACCGGCAAATGACTTGTCTCAGTAGGCCTTACGTATAACATTTTGTTCATATTCTTGTGCAAAACATCACACCATAGTCTTGTGCAAAACATCACGCATGTGCAACTTTTTTTTCTCTTGTTGAATTGAGATGCTCTCCATTGAAATTGCGAGCAAGGCTAGGCAAATGTTCGTATCTGTGATTTTAATCTCTTGTGCATATGTGTGTGTGAGAGAGCATGTTCCATAACTGAAAACAGTCATTCTGTTTTATTAGTAAATTGTCGTTTAAACTGAGATGCTCTCCAGTAACACTGCGAGCAAGACATGAGCCATGGCTTAATTTCTCCGATAGCATGCGGATGCGAGAACTTCCTCGAGAGTTTCCTCTTATGTGTCAATGTGTGCTCGAATGTTCTATAACTAAAATCAGCCAGTACGTTTTATGGGTACCGGTAATTGTCGTTTCAACTGAGATGCTCTCCAGTAACACTGCGAGCAAGACATGAGGCATGGCTTAATAGACGATTTTCGGACAAAAATAGGGGAGAGCACGTCATGAAAATTAGATTTAATTACCTCGACTTACTTGGTAAAAACCATAGCAACAATGGCGGCATGGCGTCGAAGCTTGAAACCACAGGATGCGAGTCAGCGACTTGCCAACATTTGTTTTAGAAAAATGAGGGGCAAACCGATAGAACTTGCAAAATGTAACGCAAAAATATATATTGCATCAAATTTAGAATGACGCACAGTGTTCTAAGTGATAGTCTACTCAAACACACAAGGCGAGAGCTGGGAATCTACCTGATGGTAGAGTAGCTTCCCCTGTTTGACCGATTGAATTAGGCAAGATCACTCCCACACACCATGAAATTACTCCCCTTAATTATTTCCGAACAATTCCTATTTCTCCGATACCATGCGGATGAGAGAGTTTTTTTAGTAGAAACATCCAGTGCATTTTACGGGTAGTTGAAGTTTAAATACATTGTACCGTGTTGAAAGGACAGCCACAGGAGAGTGGTGGTTGAATTACTCCTTGGGCCCTCATGGTGAATACATTGTACCATGTTGAAAGGACAGCCACAGGAGAGTGGTGGTTGAATTACTCCTTGGGCCCTCATGGTAAATACATTGTACCGTGTTGAAAGGACAGCCACAGGAGAGTGGTGGTTGAATTACTCCTTGGGCCCTCATGGTAAATACATTGTACCGTGTTGAAAGGACAGCCACGGGAGAGTGGTGGTTGAATTACTCCTTGGGCCCTCATGGTAAATACATTGTACCGTGTTGAAAGGACAGCCACGGGAGAGTGGTGGTTGAATTACTCCTTGGGCCCTCATGGTAAATACATTGTACCGTGTTGAAAGGACAGCCACAGGAGAGTGGTGGTTGAATTACTCCTTGGGCCCTCATGGTAAATACATTGTACCGTGTTGAAAGGACAGCCACAGGAGAGTGGTGGTTGAATTACTCCTTGGGCCCTCATGGATTCTCTGTGCTGTTTGACTGGAATCTGGTGCCGCACCCCTCCACAATGGTGACTACTTTGCCGTCATGTTGGTTGATCAGGATTTAATAATAATAATAATGGGAATTTATATAGCGCTCTTTCTCACATGAGCTCTGAGTGCGCTTTACATTGATAACTAGAACATTAAAGGCAAACAAATAATTAATCATTAGAAAGTAAAATAAGCACGATGCTTACACACAACGTTCTCTTACTTCCTTACTCACACACACACACACACACACACACACACACACACACACACACACACACACACACACACACACACACACACACACACACACACACACACACATACACACACATGCATGCGCACACACACACTCACACTCAATTAATTATACAAGAGTAAAATAGTTACAATATGAACATTCTAAGAAGAAACATAGAGACCACATTCACATTCCCAATCAAGTTTGAATACAATACTGCAACTTTTAGAGAGCAATTCGTGTGGGAAAGGACAGATTGTGGGAGGGGAAGAGGAGAAATAGGAGAGGGGTTGATTGAAGTAGAGGAAACATTATTGCATGATTATTTGTAATGCAGTTGCTTCTTTGTTGCTGTCATCTTTATAAGTTGCTGTCTTATAGGCAGAGCATTTATGGGATAACAAAAATATTGTTTCAGAGACGATGTTTTGGATTCTTCAAAGCCTTGGCAAAATGTCGGTCTGTGTGAAGCTGTCTTTCTTGGTCTCTGACAGACTTAGCGTGTGACATTTGATTTCATTACTTCTTTTTATTTTGACTATAAGGCGACACTTTTCCCCCCAGACTGAGACCCTTGCGCCTTATAACATGACTACTAAAACAGTAAGAAAATAGTAACAAAAATTTTGTGTAAAATTGGGTGGGTGTGCCTTATAATAAGATGCGCCTTATAGTGTGAAAAATGTGTATCCTTGAAAGTGTTCATCATGTTGGTAAATCCATTACATTATGACACACATTTTCTTCACACACAACACAAACAGGTTACCTTTGCTGACTTTCGTCGTGGGGCACTCCTCTGGACTTCCTGGTTGACTTCATTGTTTTGAGTTGTGCATCGTTCGCCTAGCCCTGGGCAGGAAAGAGGTTACCTTTACTGACTGTTTCGTCGTGGGGCACTCCTCTGGACTTCCTGGTTGACTTCATTGTTTTGAGTTGTGCATCGTTCGCCTAGCCCTGGGCAGGAAAGTGGTACAGTCTGGAGCAAACCCGGGCACGTCCTCAACAAAGGAAGCCCACCAAGTTTGTTTATGTACCCCTAACCCAACACAAAGCACAGCAACGATGACAGAAAGAAACATGCATGCACAAATTGGCAAATTCACATTTTCGCCTGTACAAAACATATATTGACAGAAAGAGCAACTTCTCTTCCTGTTTTCTGTCATGAAATTTTCTCTCTTAATCAATAAATGGTCCTTAATGTGGATTTATATATCGCCAAGCGCAAAACACAGAGACCGCAAGTCGAAAGATATCGCTTCACATGGGGAATGAAAAATTCAAGATTTCGGTCGTTTCATGTTTAATTATGTCTTTTTTTTTTCATTTTGCGTACCTATAAGTGAATTATTTTTGCAAACTGTTATTTTACGGCTTTGTTAGATTGTCTGGATCAGCTGGTAAGTTCAATACATCCAAGTTGACCAATTTTGACTTACGTCTCTATGTTTTACCCACGGCAATAATAATGATTATTATTAACTACAGCCACCAAATCAACGTTAAGCCATGGAACAAAGCCACATGTATGTCTGTCTGTGTGGTTTCAGCTCGGAAAACGACTTGCTGGAGAAGCCGGAGGTGTACCATGGAACAAAGCCACATGTATGTCTGTCTGTCTGTCTGTGTGGTTTCAGCTCAGAAAACGACTTGCTGGAGAAGCCGGAGGTGTACCATGGAACAAAGCCACATGTATGTCTGTCTGTGTGGTTTCAGCTCGGAAAACGACTTGCTGGAGAAGCCGGAGGTGTACCATGGAACAAAACCACATGTATGTCTGTCTGTCTGTCTGTGTGGTTTCAGCTCGGAAAACGACTTGCTGGAGAAGCCGGAGGTGTACCGGGGGGCAGACGGGGGGAGCGCGCGGGCAAGGTCCGCCTCCACCTCCAGCCTCCTGGACACCACCAAGCCCCCCCCCTTCTCCTCCTCCACCTCCTCAACCCCCCACCCCCCTCCACCCTCCGGCCCGGCGGGCAGAATCCTGGCCAGCCTGTTCCTTCAGTCCTCGTCGTCCTCCTTAACCACCAACACCCCCTCGCCGGGCACCGCGCTGGACTCCACCTCGGCTCGTGTGGAGGAGGACTTCGCCCGATTCTCCTTCTCCCCCTTGGTGCCTGAGGCCTCCTCTGACTGCGCAACAGAAGGCAGGGGTGGGGAGGCGGCTGCAAAGGGCAGAAAGGCGGACAGTAAAAGGGTTAAAGATTGGACCGAAATGTTGACCGACGAGAGCGGGTTCTCCTCCTCAGCAGCGACTGCCCCCGACTCTGATCAAAAGTGTGGGGGAGGCAGTAGTAGCAGGTGGCGGGAATCAGACTCTCAGAGCGCGTCTCTGCCTTCAGAAAGGACAGGGCAGGAAGTGACAAAGAAGGCCGACGCTCCCGACAGCATCGCTATCGAGCAAAACGCGAAATCGGGTGGGTTTACAGCCAGGGGTCTGCCAGCCGCGCTGTGCGTGGAGAGCCCCGGGCAGTCCACCTCCTCTGTGCTGTGGGGGGACAGCAGCAAGGTTGAGGGCGGAGGAGGCTGCAGTTTTCTGGTGGACCAGCAACCTGAGGACGTGCTGGAGGAGATAATGCAGTCCCTGTCCTCGGGAGGAGACGGTTCCCATTCCCAAACTCGAGAAAATACGACAGCAACGACGACGTCGCAAGACCGTAGCTCATCAGGGTACCAGTCATGGTCTGAGAGCGTCCTGCAGCAGAACAGCGAGAGAGGAGAGGGAGAGACAAAGGCAGGCAGCTGGGCGTCGCTCTCTGCGGAAGACGGCGGCAAGTCGCGGCAGTCAGCAACAGGGGGTGCTCTCTCCACGGACTGTTCCCAGCCCTCCTCCAGCACCAGGCCGCGGTCCCACAGCGGCAAGCACAGGCCGCCCCCGCTCTCCTTCTTCGGGCTGGACGCCCCGGACGCCGCGTCCTCCACGCTGGTGGACGGAGAGAGTCGAAGGTCAAGGGCATTATCGGAGTCCTTCAGCCCGCTGCGCTCCTCGGCCCAGCACCTGTCCAACCTGGTCAACTATGCCACAGGGTTGTTCCGCGGGGGAGGCCCCAGCGACGATCGCGCAGGGACGGCCAAGGACGGGGATCACGCAGGAACCTCCTCCCAGGAAGTGGATGGGGGCAGCAGGGAGGAGGAGGACAAGGAGGAGGGTCGGGGTTCAGGTTCGGGGGAGGGCAAAGGTCAGGGTACAGAGTTCAGGTTCACCAACGCGGTCAAGGCGGAGGAGAGGCCCGAGCTGTTCCGGAAAATCAGCGGTGAGTGTTCTCTTCTCTTTGCCGCTTTGTTCGTTCGTTCGTTTGTTTGTTCTTTGTTTGTGGTTGGTGTTACTGTTAAGACTGGGTCAGTATCTTTTTGGCCTTTGATACATAAACATGTTTTAAAACAGATGGATGATCGAGCGTCGCTTAGGAGTGTGTGTGCTCCTGGCTGCTACCCGAGTTCTGAGCATTATTTCAGGCATCACGATCATCAGAAATGTCAGGATTTGCAAATTTCAGAGGATTTGCAAATTTCGATGTAATTTCTTACTGTATCATTCATGCATTTTTGTCCTGATTCCAGTGTTGTCCCACTACAGCCTGAGGCTTTGATGGCCCTTGTAATGCAATTTTCAGAGGAGTAGGCGTCAGACTATTCTGATGCCTGATTGTACACGCTCTCACAGTAGATCTTTTTTGTTGAAGACCCTAGGTCTATTAAGGCCCTTTGTCTTCTTTGGTTGATTTGATATAGGTACAGACAAACCTCTATTTTAAGACTTCCAAAATGTCCGGAAAAATCGGTCGTAAATTGGAGGGGTCGTATGACGGAGGTTTTCACTGGCAGCCGTAGAAAGAAAAAGTTCAGCACAGTTCATACTCTCTTCTTCATGCACACATACAATGACATATTAAAACTGGATTTGGGTCTTTCCAACTCCATAGGATTGTGCAATCGATGTATTACAGTTTCACTTCGCCGACTTCTGTTAATCACCTCCACTCTCGTCCAAAGTCAGCGGTTTTCTTTTTCAAAGTCAGTGGTTTACGTGCTTTTCCTACGGTTTCCACCATCTTTTCTACAACAAGGGAAGCGACTCCGCTTTCAGGCCCTTGACCGTGGTTGTTTCCCTTTGCTCGAAGTCTATGCAGACGACAACAACGGTCGTAAAAACCAACAAAATGGCGGTCGTAAGTCGCGTTATAGAGGAAGTCGTTTAAGAGAGGTCGTTTACATAGTAAAATGCATCCGTGCCAACAAATCCGGTCTCAAATGAGAGGTGGTCGCTTAACAGAGGGTCGTAAAATAGGGGGTTGTCTGTATTAAGTAGCAGTGAAACTGCAAACAGCGAAATATTTAAAAATAAATAAAAATATTGCCTTGTTCAGAATTGACATGCTGACTGAGCTGAGCAGGTTTTTTAATTTGTGTTAATTGCTCTTATTTTCTCCAGAGATAGAGATATAATGCAATATTTGTATCAGGCCCTGGTGTTTGTAAAAATAGTGTGTGTAAGTTGTCCAAAATTTATATTGGAACAAGGTAGGCTGAGCAGTTGGACATAATATAAATTTACACAAAGAGCGGGAGAACGTACACAAAATTATTGTGTTGTAATATTTGAATTGGATGAAATGTTTCTCAACTCCTCTCCCTTTTCATTTCGTGTGTGTGATGTGTGTGTGTGTGTTGGTTTGTGTGTGTGTGTGTGTGTGTGTGTGTGCATGCATGTGTATATATATGTGTGTGTGTGTGTGTATGTGAATGAGTATGTGTGCGTGTGTGTGTGTGTGTGTGTGTGAGAGAGAGAGAGAGAGTGTGAGAGTTTAAACTCAATATTTTGTTCTTTTCTTTCTGATAATGTTTGCAAATTGTTTACCATGACTGTCTGTATGCATAAAAAGTGGTGCTAAAACAAAGCAAAACTACAGGCAAACAATAGTTAAGCAAAACCACGTTTAACTTCATACCCTTGTGTGTTTTTAGCTTTTTATTTTGTTTTTGTTTCTGTTTGAAGCTGCCATGGATCTGATACTGAAAAGTATATATAAGTGGATGTGATTGTGCTCTTGACACATTAATATGATATGTGTGCTTGTGAACATTATCGTTGTGTGTGAGCTTTGGTTATAATATTAAATATGACTCCAACTTCCAAGCTGGTTTGTTGTGAATGTGGTATTGTCTTCTTCCTTGGTGTCATCATTTAATACGTTGTGATAGTGACAGGGATGTGAGAGATACGCGTAAGCGCGTAAATGCGCTTTTTCTATTCGACGAAAAAAAGAAAAAGATTGTGCAGATTGTTGAGTTCAGTAGACTTTCTTTGCGCACACACAGTGAAAATGAAAAGCAAATTGTAACGTGACTGAATTTCGTAAGCTTCTCTGTGGTTGGTCAGTTAACATGCAATGGCAATGCGTCATTTTTATGTGTTCGGCTATGATTTCGAAGGAGGATTTGGATGTTTTCAAAGCTATTGAGTGACTGTTTCATCGTCAACCATGACAAATATACATCACACCATAGATGTGAGGAAAGAGATCAACAAAAGGATGCGAGTCAAAGTTTTGTTTAACACTTGTAACCCCGATTAAAATGATGACTCTACTCCCTGTATTGTAACCACCAAATTAATGTTGGTAAACTGGGCCCGAAATGGGGTACTTTGCTTAAAAATATATTAAAAAATAACTACTTGATGGATTCACTTCAAATGTTCAGGGTTTGTGTATAAATGAAGAATGTTTAACTTGCAATGTTTTTTTTGTTATGTGATATTTTTGATTTTTTGATATTGCAATTTTAACTTCAAAATACATAACGAAGTGGGTGTACGGGGGCGGTTTTAGACGGCTTGGTAGGAGAAAGTAATGGATGTCATGGGCGGAATCAGGCTATAAGGGGCTTAAAACGTTAAGTACTTTGACAATACCATCGGCTACGCTTTTTTGTTTGGGGCCCTCTCACATCCCTGTAGTGATAATCATAAAGCGATACATTAATGAAGTAATTTTGTATCTTGTCAAATATGTGTGTTACTACACTATTTGGAGTGTGATAGTGATAATCATAAAGCGATACATTAATGAAGTAATTTTGTATCTTGTCAAATATGTGTGTTACTACACTATTTGGAGTGTGATAGTGATAATCATAAAGCGATACATTAATGAAGTAATTTTGTATCTTGTCAAATATGTGTGTTACTACACTATTTGGAGTGTGATAGTGATAATCATAAAGCGATACATTAATGAAGTAATTTTGTATCTTGTCAAATATGTGTGTTACTACACTATTTGGAGTGTGATAGTGATAATCATAAAGCGATACATTAATGAAGTAATTTTGTATCTTGTCAAATATGTGTGTTACTACACTATTTGGAGTGTGATAGTGATAATCATAAAGCGATACATTAATGAAGTAATTTGGATCTTGTCAAATATGTGTGTTACTACACTATTTGGAGTGTGATAGTGATAATCATAAAGCGATACATTAATGAAGTAATTTGGATCTTGTCAAATATGTGTGTTACTACACTATTTGGAGTGTGATAGTGATAATCATAAAGCGATACATTAATGAAGTAATTTGGATCTTGTCAAATATGTGTGTTACTACACTATTTGGAGTGTGATAGTGATAATCATAAAGCGATACATTAATGAAGTAATTTGGATCTTGTCAAATATGTGTGTTACTACACTATTTGGAGTGTGATAGTGATAATCATAAAGCGATACATTAATGAAGTAATTTGGATCTTGTCAAATATGTGTGTTACTACACTATTTGGAGTGTGATAGTGATAATCATAAAGCGATACATTAATGAAGTAATTTTGTATCTTGTCAAATATGTGTGTTACTACACTATTTGGAGTGTGATAGTGATAATCATAAAGCGATACATTAATGAAGTAATTTTGTATCTTGTCAAATATGTGTGTTACTACACTATTTGGAGTGTGATAGTGATAATCATAAAGCGATACATTAATGAAGTAATTTGGATCTTGTCAAATATGTGTGTTACTACACTATTTGGAGTGTGATAGTGATAATCATAAAGCGATACATTAATGAAGTAATTTGGATCTTGTCAAATATGTGTGTTACTACACTATTTGGAGTGTGATAGTGATAATCATAAAGCGATACATTAATGAAGTAATTTGGATCTTGTCAAATATGTGTGTTACTACACTATTTGGAGTGTGATAGTGATAATCATAAAGCGATACATTAATGAAGTAATTTTGTATCTTGTCAAATATGTGTGTTACTACACTATTTGGAGTGTGATAGTGATAATCATAAAGTGATACATTAATGAAGTAATTTTGTACCTTGTCAAATATGTGTGTTACTACACTATTTGGAGTGTGATAGTGATAATCATAAAGCGATACATTAATGAAGTAATTTGGATCTTGTCAAATATGTGTGTTACTACACTATTTGGAGTGTGATAGTGATAATCATAAAGCGATACATTAATGAAGTAATTTGGATCTTGTCAAATATGTGTGTTACTACACTATTTGGAGTGTGATAGTGATAATCATAAAGCGATACATTAATGAAGTAATTTGGATCTTGTCAAATATGTGTGTTACTACACTATTTGGAGTGTGATAGTGATAATCATAAAGCGATACATTAATGAAGTAATTTGGATCTTGTCAAATATGTGTGTTACTACACTATTTGGAGTGTGATAGTGATAATCATAAAGTGATACATTAATGAAGTAATTTTGTATCTTGTCAAATATGTGTGTTACTACACTATTTGGAGTGTGATAGTGATAATCATAAAGCGATACATTAATGAAGTAATTTGGATCTTGTCAAATATGTGTGTTACTACACTATTTGGAGTGTGATAGTGATAATCATAAAGCGATACATTAATGAAGTAATTTTGTATCTTGTCAAATATGTGTGTTACTACACTATTTGGAGTGTGATAGTGATAATCATAAAGCGATACATTAATGAAGTAATTTGGATCTTGTCAAATATGTGTGTTACTACACTATTTGGAGTGTGATAGTGATAATCATAAAGCGATACATTAATGAAGTAATTTGGATCTTGTCAAATATGTGTGTTACTACACTATTTGGAGTGTGATAGTGATAATCATAAAGCGATACATTAATGAAGTAATTTTGTATCTTGTCAAATATGTGTGTTACTACACTATTTTGAGTGTGATAGTGATAATCATAAAGCGATACATTAATGAAGTAATTTGGATCTTGTCAAATATGTGTGTTACTACACTATTTGGAGTGTGATAGTGATAATCATAAAGTGATACATTAATGAAGTAATTTTGTATCTTGTCAAATATGTGTGTTACTACACTATTTGGAGTGTGATAGTGATAATCATAAAGCGATACATTAATGAAGTAATTTGGATCTTGTCAAATATGTGTGTTACTACACTATTTGGAGTGTGATAGTGATAATCATAAAGCGATACATTAATGAAGTAATTTTGTATCTTGTCAAATATGTGTGTTACTACACTATTTGGAGTGTGATAGTGATAATCATAAAGCGATACATTAATGAAGTAATTTGGATCTTGTCAAATATGTGTGTTACTACACTATTTGGAGTGTGATAGTGATAATCATAAAGCGATACATTAATGAAGTAATTTTGTACCTTGTCAAATATGTGTGTTACTAATACTACACTATTTGGACTTTGCCACGGTAAATTGCCTTTGGCCTCTTGAGAGTTTGTTGATTCCCCTCCCCACCCCTGAAGTGAAAAGGACATTTTATCCAAGACATTGTTACACACAATTGTTTTCTTGGCTTCTGATTTGTCAGTGTATGTACTCTCCGTCAGCGACCGACCCTCTCTGCTTTCAAAGCTAATCTCAAGACCCACCTGTTCCCCCGTCATTAAAGCTCCGCTCTCTTTCTCTTCTCTCTCAAGATTGCCATTAGGTCTGTTTCTGCTGTAATCCATTTATGTTGTCCGTGTGTGTTCGCTTTGTATTGCGTTAGTGCGTTATGAATGCTAACGTGTGTGTGCGCTTTGATTTGATTTAGATCAAGATTCAGCGCTGTATAATTTAACTATAAATACTGTATGTTGTTGTTGTTGTACATTATGCTGTTTGTTCGGGCCTTTAACTTACCAAACACAATCTGTGTTCTTCAAATTACTTGGATAAGGTCTGTTCTACCATAGTTTTCAGACTGAAAGGCAATACATTTTTCTCCAGACCGAGACCCCTGCTGCGCCTTATGATATGACTAACTCAATGCAGTAAGAACCATAGCAAAACCTTAATTTTGTGTAAAATTTGGGGGGGGGGGGTGCCTTTGCTTGTAATAAGCCCAGTAATAATGATGTCCAAAAGAGATGGTACAGTAGTTTTTGTGGGTATTACTATTTTAGTCTGTTGCACGTGACTAACAGTGCGTTTACTCACTCGGAATTGTTTTTGTTGTGGTGGCAAATGTTAAGAAAGGCTCCCTCCCCTGCCCCTTCCATTCATTTCAGACAGTTTCAGGGTAGGGCTAGGGATAGGTCAGTTAAGTGTCAATCTCATAACATACCATAACTTTTTGTTAGGATTAGACGGTTTCAGGGTAGGGTTAGGAATAGGGCTAGGGATAGGTCAGTTAAGTGTCAATCTCATAACATACCATAACTTTTTGTTATTTTTTGTTAGGATTAGACGGTTTCAGGTTAGGGTTAAGAATAGGGTTTGGGTTAGGGATAGGTTTAGGGTCAATTTAGTGTCAAATACACACAAAAATAAAAGTTGGTTACTAAGCTGACCCTAAGCCCATAAACCCTTATCCCAAACCCTATTCCTAACCCTAACCCCAACCTGAAACTGTCTGAAATGAAACGAACGGAAGGGGCAGAGGAGGGAGTTTTTCTTAACATTTGCTGTTGTGGCTTGTGACTGGTTCAAAATGTGCTAAATGGGTTTGTGATATTTTTTATGTTGTACTATATAAAGATAATGTAGTACTGTGTGTTGTTCAGAAAATGTGAGTGTGAACGCTATCACTGATAGTATCAGCCAGTGGAATAGGGATTTGCCACTATTCATGAAAATGATGTATGCACACGTGTTTTGAAGTGTGTGTTTGTGTGTGTGTCTGTCAATGTGGAACATGCTTTTACCATTGATTGGTATTGATGGTAATTGGTTTTGTTGATCTTGGCATTCTTACTAGATGTTTTCACACGGTGTGTAAGTAGGTAAGAAAAGAGAGAGGGGGGGGGGGGGGTAGAGGGTAAAAGAAAGCAAGAGAAGAGAGAGAGACAGAGTCAGAGAAAGAGAGAGAGAGAGGCACAGAGAGAGAGAGAGAGAGAGAGAGTGAGTCAAATAACATTGCAAAGATATTGTGCAATTTTAATTTAACTAACGACCTTTCGCACATCGCTTTTGCATATAATCAAGTACAGTGGAACCTCCCTTATTTATAGTTATTAGACCTTCAAACATCATCCAAAATGAGGTCTTATAAGTTATATGGGAGGGGTCCTTTAAGGGAGGTAATTTTAATACTTACAAAGAAGGGCAATGTCTCGGAGAAGTAGGTCTTATGTGGGAGGGAGGTCTTATATGGGAGGTTCCACTGTCCCTTGCCTTTTCTTTTCAGGAGGAAACCAAAAGTTGTTTGATTGATGCATGGACGGGCGGATGCATGATGAAGGGAGGGAACGATGGAAGGGAGAGTGGGGTGGATGGATGGATGGTTTGGATAGAAGGATGGATAATAACATGATGGATCATGGTTGCTTTGACTGGCTGACTAAATGAATAATCGATTGTTTGTTGATGGTGTGTTCTCTAAGTCACATTCACAGTTTATTTTTATTTTCTGACTCCTCTTCTGGGCAGTACAACGGCGCTGCTTCCACGCCGCTCGTTCCAACTCCAAACTCACAGCCACACCCCCGGTTTGTCAGGTCATTGATCCTGAAACCAGCAGTCCACACACTGGGAGCAAATCTGTGTTTGGCCGCCAAGAGGCAACCACCAGAGGAGACACTGCACTGCTGCTGAGCCACTTCAATGGATGGGTTTCCCGCGTGTAATGTGCACACTCCTTTGTATTTCTTACTTCCAGATTGTTTTTTGTTTTGTTTTTTTGCCAAGGATTGCAGCTCTTTGAAACAGATGAGTTTTGAGTTCAAGGGTTTTGAAAGCGGGAATTGCTGATTGATGACGGAGGTGAACAGGCAAGGAGTTCCAGACAGTGGAGGCGCAAAAACTAAAACTGCATTGTCCAAAAGACATTCAGATCCTTGGAGCCTTTAAACCAGGGTACGGCAACAACATCAACAACACAACGCACCTTTCTCTGTCGTGTGCAGACATCATCCCGCCCCATGAGGACGTGCACAAGCAGCCGGCGGTGTACCTTCACCTGCGTGTGGACACCGAGGCCTGCGACCACCACCTGGCCGCCTCCACCCCCAGCGAGGCCTACCGCAACCAGACCACCAAGCCTCACTACTGGTTCTCCGTACCCAGGAACAGGTCAGTGTGTGTGTGTGTGTGTGTGTGTGCTATGCACTGCGAGGCCTACCGCAACCAGACCACCAAGCCTCACCACTGGTTCTCCGTGCCCAGGAACAGGTCAGTGGTCAGTCAAAGGCAAGTCAAGTCAAGTCAAGTCAAAATGATATTTACTGAGCATAAAGAAAATAACAAGCTTTGACAGCTTTTTGTTTTACATTCTGTGCTCATTAAGTAAAACTGAGACTAGAAAAGCATGCAAACAGAAAAATCAAACAAGCGGACACAAGTTTAACTACTTAAGCTTACATCACGTTAATTACTCATGCAACAGTGTGTGTGTGTGTTATGCACTGTGAGGCCTACCACAACCAGACCACCAAGCCTCACTACTCGTTCTCCATGCCCAGGAATAGGTCAGTGTGTGTGTGTGTGTGCGTGTGCTATGCACTATGAAGCCTACCACAACCAGACCACCAAGCCTCACTACTCGTTCTCCATGCCCAGGAATAGGTCAGTGTGTGTGTGTGTGTGTGTGCGTGTGCTATGCACTATGAAGCCTACCACAACCAGACCACCAAGCCTCACTACTCGTTCTCCATGCCCAGGAATAGGTCAGTGTGTGTGTGTGTGTGCTATGCACTATGAAGCCTACCACAACCAGACCACCAAGCCTCACTACTCGTTCTCCATGCCCAGGAATAGGTCAGTGTGTGTGTGTGTGTGCGTGTGCTATGCACTATGAAGCCTACCACAACCAGACCACCAAGCCTCACTACTCGTTCTCCATGCCCAGGAATAGGTCAGTGTGTGTGTGTGTGTGCGTGTGTGTGTGCTATGCACTATGAAGCCTACCACAACCAGACCACCAAGCCTCACTACTCGTTCTCCATGCCCAGGAATAGGTCAGTGTGTGTGTGTGTGTGTGTGCGTGTGTGTGTGCTATGCACTATGAAGCCTACCACAACCAGACCACCAAGCCTCACTACTCGTTCTCCATGCCCAGGAATAGGTCAGTGTGTGTGTGTGTGTGCGTGTGTGATGAGTATGCTTTGCCAAGCCCAGCGCCTCTTGACTAAGCGCCTACTTGTTTCCTGTGCTCATGGATAGGTCAGTATTCAGTGTGAGCATGTGTGTGTGGAAGGGGTGTGTGAGGGAAACTGGCGGTGATGGAAGAGTGGGGAGTTGGGGTGGGGTAGGGTGGGGGTAAATAGTTTTGTTTTGTTTTTTCCCAGGCCCAGCATCACCGGACCGCCACCAAGCCTTTACTAGTTTTGTGTGCCCAGGATTTAGGTCAGAGATGTTCCCAGGAATTAGGTCAGCAATCATGCCACAGTGCCCAGGATTTAGGTCAGAGATGTTCCCAGGAATTAGGTCAGCAATCATGCCACTGTGCCCAGGATTTAGGTCAGAGATGTTCCCAGGAATTAGGTCAGCAATCATGCCACTGTGCCCAGGATTTAGGTCAGAGATGTTCCCAGGAATTAGATCAGCAATTATGCCACTGTGCCCAGGATTTAGGTCAGAGATGTTCCCAGGAATTAGGTCAGCAATCATGCCACTGTGCCCAGGATTTAGGTCAGAGATGTTCCCAGGAATTAGGTCAGCAATCATGCCACTGTGCCCAGGATTTAGGTCAGAGATGTTCCCAGGAATTAGATCAGCAATCATGCCACAGTGCCCAGGATTTAGGTCAGAGATGTTCCCAGGAATTAGATCAGCAATTATGCCACTGTGCCCAGGATTTAGGTCAGAGATGTTCCCAGGAATTAGATCAGCAATTATGCCACAGTGCCCAGGATTTAGGTCAGAGATGTTCCCAGGAATTAGGTCAGCAATCATGCCACTGTGCCCAGGATTTAGGTCAGAGATGTTCCCAGGAATTAGGTCAGCAATCATGCCACTGTGCCCAGGATTTAGGTCAGAGATGTTCCCAGGAATTAGGTCAGCAATCATGCCACTGTGCCCCAGGAGGATTTAGGTCAGAGATGTTCCCAGGAATTAGGTCAGCAATCATGCCACTGTGCCCAGGATTTAGGTCAGAGATGTTCCCAGGAATTAGATCAGCAATTATGCCACTGTGCCCAGGATTTAGGTCAGAGATGTTCCCAGGAATTAGATCAGCAATCATGCCACAGTGCCCAGGATTTAGATCAGAGATGTTCCCAGGAATTAGGTCAGCAATCATGCCACTGTGCCCAGGATTTAGGTCAGAGATGTTCCCAGGAATTAGATCAGCAATCATGCCACTGTGCCCAGGATTTAGGTCAGAGATGTTCCCAGGATTAGGTCAGCAATCATGCCACAGTGCCCAGGATTTAGGTCAGAGATGTTCCCAGGAATTAGATCAGCAATCATGCCACTGTGCCCAGGAATTAGATCAGCAATTAGGTCATGCCACTGTGCCCAGGAATTAGGTCAGCAATCATGCCTCTATGCCCAGGAATTAGGTCAGTAATTATGCCCCTGTGCCCAGGAATTAGGTCAGCAATTATGCCCCTGTGCCCAGGAATTAGGTCAGCAATCATGCCACTGTGCCCAGGAATTAGGTCAGCAATCATGCCACTGTGCCCAGGAATTAGGTCAGCAATCATGCCTCTATGCCCAGGAATTAGGTCAGCAATCATGCCCCTGTGCCCAGGAATTAGGTCAGCAATCATGCCCCTGTGCCCAGGAATTAGGTCAGCAATCATGCCACTGTGCCCAGGAATTAGGTCAGCAATCATGCCTCTATGCCCAGGAATTAGGTCAGCAATCATGCCCCTGTGCCCAGGAATTAGGTCAGCAATCATGCCCCTGTGCCCAGGAATTAGATCAGCAATCATGCCCCTGTGCCCAGGAATTAGGTCAGCAATCATGCCCCTGTGCCCAGGAATTAGGTCAGTAATTATGCCCCTGTGCCCAGGAATTAGGTCAGTAATTATGCCCTTATGCCCAGGAATTAGGTCAGTAAGCGTGGCTTCCTACTCCTGAATGTTCTGTGCCCGGGGAATAGATCAATAATGATATCGGGTTTGTGTGCCCAGGAATTATCGTATTATACGGACTATAAGGCGCACCCCCCTAATTTAACACAAAATTCAGATTTGGTTACTCTATTTTCATACCATATTATCAGTCACGTTACAAGGCACAGGAGTCTCAGTCTGGGGAAAAAGTATCGCCTTATAGTCAGTAGAATACGGTATGTTAGTAATGGAGCCCCACTGAACAGAAAGCCCGCCAGTGGAGATTGCCCTTTTTACCATACCATCTTTTTTCTTCAGGGGAGACCACCTGTACGCCTTCTTTATCCACTGGCGGCCCGATCTGTACGGGGACGATGACATCAGCCCCGAGGATCGTGGCTTCGTCGTGGTGGACCGAGTGGACGTTACCCAGAATGTCGAGTCTCTGGCCTTCATGGATGACCACTTCAGCCCAACGCTCAGCTCCTCCTTCAAGAAAGATTGGGAGGTGTGTGTGTGTGACTTGTTCTCTTTGTGATTCTGTAGGGCACGGGCAACGTGTGCTGTAAGTTCATTTTATTATATTTATTGAACCAGGAGAAGGGCTTGTTGCCATACTCAGAACATTGTGGAGTGGCTTGGCTATGCGCAGTTTGCATCGCTAAAGGAATTCGCCTTTTCTTTTCTTTTCTTTTTCTAAGGACATATAAAATATTTTAAGAAGCCAAATTTCAATTTTGAATGACTAAAAAAGAAAAACGATTGAGTAGGCAGTGTTGATATTTTGCATGTTTACTAAGGAGTAGATTTTGCGAGAGTGGAGGTACACCAAATCTCTCGTTGCTGTGCTTTGCCACCACACCCTTGTGTTTTGTTATCTTTGCAACTGTGTAGAGTGTGGCCAGTGCAGTGTGTGGGTTATTGTGTTACGTTTTTTAAGCACATAGATTCGCCTCTGTTAAGTTCGAGCTGCTCCCATCTGGAGAGCGCATCGCCGCTAGTGCAGTACCACCTCCCACCCCACCCCCTTTTTGTTTTCTTTTGCAAGCTGTTTTGTTTTTTTCATGTGTGACTGATTGTCGAGGGAGGGGAGGGGTAAACGTTGACCACTTAACAACTCCTTTGTTACCACTGGGTTCTTTAGCTTGTGCATAGTGCATGAGCTTATGGGACTTGGGTTTTTTGTCGTCTGATCAGAAAGACTTAGCGTTCAGACCTTAAGATCTAGTGTCAGATGAGCAGAAAGTCTTGGGTGAAGAAATGTTTATTGTTGACAAGACAAGAGCCATCCAACCACCTGTTTGTGTGTTGTGTGCGCGTGTCCAGATCGGACATACGCACATATCAGCATGGATGCTCCTTCTTGCAGGATGTCCTGAATTGCAGGATTTTTAAATTGCCTAGAGCCGGCATCACCGGATTATGATAATTTGAGAAACAACAATTTTGCATTTGCTTTATTCAAAGGAATGTAGCACTTGTACTAGTCTAGAGGGGTGAAAAAAGAGCAGTAAATGTGTGTGTGCGCTGCTCCTGCACTCCGCTGGGGTCGCCCCCTTGCAGGATTTTTTTAATTTCCCAGGAGCACCCATGTATCAGTAATCTTTTCCCGTAACAACAGGCCTACAAATAGGCTTGCACAGATACAATCACAAGTTGAAGAGCGAGGAAATTGTCCAAATAATTTCCCTCGGATCGTGGTATAAAAGTCCTACAGGACCATAAGATCACTTTTCAAACCTGGCTGCTTCATGAGGAGGAGGACGTCCCTGATCCAGGACGCAGACCTGAACGTCATGCCGGAGATGTCTGAGGAGTCCGTCATCCTCACCCAGGAGCATGTCATGGAGGTGAGAGGGCTAGTGCAGACCTGTTTACTCTGCTCTTTTCCAGTAGTATTCTACTCAATTTGGACCTCTACTACTCTTCAAAATTGAAAATAATGCTAGATTCTACTCATTTTGAGTGAACATTGTTTGATGGTTTAATGACTAAAACTACACATTTTGCACCCAAACTACTCATTTCAGCTATCCAGACTACTCAAACCTTGTGTAGGGGGTAAACAGGTCTGCTATTGCTACTCAAACACACACATGTGATGGTGCTTTTGGGGGCCATACTTTCAACATAATGGGTGATTGAAGTTGAAAATGGTAACTGCCTGGTCTAGTGGCAAGGATGATGAAACATAAGATGATAAGGAAGTTCTGACCCGTTGTAGGAGACTTCTCAGGAAGCTTGCGAACGTTATGTTCTTCTTCAGCCTTGTGGAAAGGTGAGTGGTTTTGGGGTTTTTTTGCTGTCCCATGTTCTGGGCTGTACAGTGACGCTGCTCCCCACGCCGCTCATTCCGATTCTCAGCACATAGCCACATCCTTGGTTTGTCAGGTCGCAAATTCCGAAACCATCAGTCTGAAGGGAGAAAATCTATGTTAAGTCATCAAGAGGGAACCACCGGAGGAGACACTGCTGGATGATTTTAATATATGATTTATGTTATCATCCCCTTGGGGATATCGGCGGTGTATTTCAGTACAAGTAGTTCCCCCACGTTCTGTGCTAGCAACTTTCTCTAATCTATCATTCTCTTTGACTCTGCCTTTTCCTCTTCTTGCTATCATCTGCTATTTTTCTGACTTATTGGCCCATTCTCCTGACCTTTTTCCAAAAAATCTCCCAAATAACTTCTCTCCTTTCAGCTCCTCCGAAATCGGAATGTGTCGGCTGTACGCAGCGGGGAGACCAGTGAAAACTGAAAACCGGACACATACATACTTTACCCATTATGGCCTTTTGGCCTGGGAACACAGAAGAAGAATGTTTATCATAGGTTGTCCTCCGAAGTCGGAGTGTGGCTGCCCACGTGGCGGGGTAATCAGAAACGGTCACACACGTAATGTTCTCATCCCTAGCTGGTGCATTTGTACCATAGTGTTCAAGTGCTTTGGCTGTTGGGATGATCCCTGGAGTTAAAGACTCCAGGGAACGACGACAACAACATCATTTGCCGGGCAAGTTGCCAGCTAAACGGCATATCAAAATTAACCGTATAAAATCCTTTTTGTTAATTTATCAGAGTTGCGGGCAAGCTGCCAGCAAAACGGCTGATCAAAAGATACCGTATAAAAATCTTTCTCTTTTTTTTTTCATCTCCATTTTACAGTTGGCAGGCAAATTGCCAGCGAAACAGCCTATCAAAATTACTTTATAAATAAAATAATTTCTCCATTTTTTAGCTGGCGGGCGCATTGCCAGCTAAATGGTTTAACAAAGTTAGCTGTATGAAATCCTTTTGTTTTTCCTTAATTTATCTGTTGCTGGGCAAGTTGCCAGCCAAACGGCTCAAAATATTCTTTTTGTTTGGTTTTTGTCTTCATTTCACGGTTGGCAGGCAACCCTATAAAAATCTTTTTGTTTGTATTTTTTCTTAAAAGGCAAGTTGCAACCGTATAAAAGAATGAACCCTATAAAAATCTTTTTATTTTTAATTTTTTTAAATTTATCAGCTACGGGCAAATTGCCAGCAAAACGGCTGATCTAAATTAACCGTATAAAAATCTTTTCTTTTTTTTCATCTCCATTTCACGGTTGGCGGGCACGTTGCCAGCAAAACGGCCTATCAGAATGAACCCTATAACAATCTTTTTGTTTTGTTTTGTCCTTAATTTATTAGCTTGCAGGCAAGCTGTCAGCCAAATAGCCTATCAGAATGAACCCTATACAAATCTTTTTCTTTTTTTTCTCCATTTTTCAGCTGGCGGACAAGCTGCCAGCTAAACGGCATATCAGAATGAACCGTTATCAAATCTTTTCATTTCACAGCTGGGGGGCAAGCTGCCTGCGCGCACGGTGGGCTACCAATGGTCGCTGGTGTACAGCACGGGCCAGCACGGCTTCTCCCTGAAGAGGCTGTACAGAGAGCTGGGTCACCTGGACTCCCCTGTACTGCTGGTGCTGCAGGACACACAGGATGTGGTGAGAGACAGACAGAGAGAGAGGCAGAGACAGACACAGAGAGAGAGAGAGACAGAGAGCTGGGTCATCTGGACTCCCCTGTGCTGCTGGTGCTGCAGGACACACAGGATGTGGTGAGAGACAGACAGAGAGAGAGAGACAGACACACAGAGAGAGAGACAGAGCTGGGTCACCTGGACTCCCCTGTGCTGCTGGTGCTGCAGGACACACAGGATGTGGTGAGAAACAGACAGAGAGAGAGAGACAGACACAGAGAGAGAGAGACAGAGAGCTGGGTGACCTGGACTCCCCTGTGCTGCTGGTGCTGCAGGACACACAGGATGTGGTGAGAGACAGACAGAGAGAGAGAGAGAGAGAGACACAGACACAGAGAGAGAGATACAGAGAGCTGGGTCACCTGGACTCCACTGTGCTGCTGGTGCTGCAGGACACACAGGATGTGGTGAGAGACAGACAGAGAGAGACAGACAGACAGAGAAACAGACAGAGAGAGAGAGAGGCTGTACAGAGAGCTGGGTCACATGGACTCCCCTGTGCTACTGGTGCTGCAGGACACACAGGATGTGGTGAGAGACAGACAGAGAGAGAGAGACAGAGAGAGAGAGATACAGAGAGCTGGGTCACCTGGACTCCCCTGTGCTACTGGTGCTGCAGGACACACAGGATGTGGTGAGAGAGAGAGACAGACAGAGAGAGAGAGAGAGACAGACACAGAGAGAGAGAGAGAGACAGAGAGCTGGGTCACCTGGACTCCCCTGTGCTGCTGGTGCTGCAGGACACACAGGATGTGGTGAGAGACAGACAGAGAGAGACAGACAGACACAGAGAGAGAGACAGACACGAGAGAGAGAGACAGACACACAGAGAGAGACAGAGAGCTGGGTCACCTGGACTCCCCTGTGCTGCTGGTGCTGCAGGACACACAGGATGTGGTGAGAGAGACAGACAGAGACAGACAGACAGAGAGAGAGAGACAGACCGACACAGAGAGAGAGACAGAGAGCTGGGTCACCTGGACTCCCCTGTGCTGCTGGTGCTGCAGGACACACAGGATGTGGTGAGAGACAGACAGAGAGAGAGACGGAGAGCTGGGTCACCTGGACTCCCCTGTGCTGCTGGTGCTGCAGGACACACAGGATGTGGTGAGAGACAGACAGAGAGAGAGGCAGAGACAGACACAGAGAGAGACAGAGAGAGGGGGGCAAATGCTATCATACAGTTTTGACATCTGTAGGGTCCCCCTTACCAAACATGCTTCACAATAAGGGGTACCATTATAAATCACATGTTAACGGACAGAAAGTTACCACTTTCAGATTGCTATCATGCTTTTTTGGAAAGGGGTGACTCTACAAATGTCAAAAATATACATGATAGCAATTGCCCCCACAGATGGTAATCATCCCTATTTGGGGGATCTATCTGATGGTAGAGTAACTTCCCCTGTTTGACCGATTGAATTAGGCAAGATCACTCCCATACGCCATAAGATTACTCTCCTTAATTATTTCCGAGCAATTCCTATTTTCAGAGAATAACACTGTAGGGGTCTGGCAGGTCAGCGTAACTGTACATACATGTGTGTGGGCAGGTGTTCGGCGCCTACCTGTCGGACCCTCCCCGCCTCAGCGACCATTTCTACGGCACCGGCACCTGCCAGCTGTGGACCCTCAAGGACAAACTGCAGGTACGATGCACACATGCTGGAGACAGCAGCGCACAAAAATCTTCCACTTCCATCCCCACTCCCCTCCACCCCATCCCCCACCCGCTTAACCTCCACTTTCCCTTTCCATTCTCCACCTTGACCCCAAAAGGAAGGCGGAGTAAGACCATCCATTTCTTTTCTTTTTCTTTTTTTGGGGTGTGGTGGGGGTTGGGAACAATATTGTATCCAAAATCCAAATATAGTCTTCTTCTTCTTCAATCTACTCTATAAAACGCTTAGTCTGGCTAAGGATGTTTGTCTGTCCAGAGGCTAAGGGAAGTAACTGTATTGTATGGGTTGGTTTCTTTGCATGGGTTTTTCCCTTGATCTGTGTGTGTGTGTGTGTGTGAAACAGGCATGGTAGACTTCCGCGAATCATGGAAAACCTATGAAAGTAAAAATTTGACACAAAAACAACAAACAAACAAAAGCCGGGGTAAAAATTTGCTCGGGTGCCTAAAACTTACGTGCATTAAAACCTTTGCAATCACTTTGCGGAACCGAATGTGAATGACTGAACAAGCAACTTCCCGCCGAAGTTAGCAGTCGTGCGCGGCCTAGCTCACGCCACACGTTTCCAGATTTGTGATCCTAGTGCTTCTTTTTCTTCTTCTTCATTTTGACGCCCAACTTCATCATTTTAGTTTGAGTCGACATCTTTCAAATGAAATGCAGAATCGGTTGGATATTCTTCCGCGAAACTCACTTTGCCCCCACTACCATGCCTGGTGAAAGAGGGAGACAGACAGACAGACAGAGAGTGAGAGAAAGAGAGAGAGAGGAAAGGAAACCTTACACATGCAGAGATTAGGCAATGCGAGGGTAGGAATGGGCACAGAAGCAAAAGAGTATAAGAAGAACAGATGCAGAGAGAAGTAGAAGGGGGGGGGGGGGGGGGGTGAGAGAGGAAAAGAGAGAGAGAGAGAAATGGGAAGAAGAAGACTGTGTGTAATAGCACAGAGAGAGAGAGAGAGATTATTCCCAGGCGAAGCCGGGTACAAAATTGCTTGTATCAAATAATTCCAAACTTGAAAAAGGACACTCTTTGTGCAGTGCCCAACTGCCTCCACTTAATCTGATTTAAATCCTTTCATTTACTTTTTTTAGCTACGCAAAGGACAGACAAACAGATACACAATCAAACAGCTGCAGACAAACACATACAGACAAACATGCATGCGCAAACAGTGGCAAACACATAGTCCCATTGGTAGAGGTGCCGCAGTATTGTGAAGTTTCAAGGGCATGTGTTTGTGTTTCAACTATTTTTGTTTTTTTGGTGCATTTTTTGTACATGTAGAACAGACAAATTAAATGTCAGACAGACACATGGAAAAAAAGATGAAGACCAAAGCATGGCCCTGTTGGAAGAACAAGTCCTTTTTCTTTGAAAAGAGGTCAATCATTGGGTGATCTCCCTTTGGCCTTAGTTAACACTCCGGAGAGATATTGCACAGTCAGACACTAATTTTAACTCAAAATACTGCGACGTTTGAAAGGTGTTGTTCGTGTTTTGTGATGGGCAGGTGTTTAACTGGAGCGGCAACAACCCCTACTTCATCAAGGGAGATGATAGCGGTTTGTCCGTGGGAGCCAGTCAGTAAGTACTAGTAATAATAGTAGTAGTAGTAGTAGTTCTTTTAGGTATTAGGTACTTTATTGTCACAGAGGCGTCTGTGAAATTCGGGTTGCTCCCACCTGGATAGCGCGTCACACCAGAGGCGCGCCACCCTTTTTTTTGGGGGGCATGCGATTTTCATGTGACTGATGAGGAAGGAAAGGGAGGGGGGTGGGGGTAAATTTTGACCAAATGACATTTTCGTTGCCACTGGGTTTAGCGTGTGCTAAGTGCATGGGCACATGGGACCTCGTTTTATACTCTCATCCGAAAGACTCCACGTTCAGGCCATAAGGCCTAGTGCAAAGTGAGAAGAAAAGTCCCCTGTACCCAGGTTCGAACGCGGGTTTACTTGACACGAAGCTAATGCGTTACCACTGTGCCACTCTACACTAGTAGTAGTAGTGTGAAAAGGAGAGCCGAGTGCATAAGCCTCTCTGTTAGTACATAGCCTCTGCAACAGCTAGCCCTGTGTAGTGTCTCCCCGTGGCGGCAGACGTCAACTGGGCACCTCGCGGTCCCAGGTACAAGGGTCTCGGAGGAGATCTGGCCCCTAGACATGCGGCATGCAGGCCCACCGGCGTGTGGATACGCCCTGGTTTCCACGAACCAGACCCCCAGCTATGGGCAAATATCAACCCCCAGGTAGGCCAGACTCACCAGCCTTGGCAGGCAGCTGGCCTGATAATTATAAAGCCCACTAAGTGCCAGGAGTGCAGGACAGCCTCGGTGTACGAAGACCCTGGGTCCATGGACATGCCTGAGCATCCAGCAACTGTGCCCCAGCTCTGGGTAACTGCCCCCGTGCTTCCTAAGAAGGTGTTTGAGCCAGAAGATAGGAGGACTCTGATGTAAAACCTTCAGCTTTGTGGTCACCGCAACCGTCTTAGCCCGCTAAGCCATTGTGGAAAGACGCTTAGCCTGAAGAGTGAGGTCAGTTTGTGTGTAACGGTCTTCACTCTAAATTAACTCAACGGAAAGACCTGCAGCGATGGTGAAGAGAGGCGAAAATGACAGGTGTTAGATGACACTGGGAGTCACAGTATCCACTCTGCATGTAGGCGGCTCAGATCATCAAAGGACATGCCGCCAGGGACCAATCTCCCACTGATCCTCGGACCCGGCCAACAAGAAGTAGTAGTAGTAGTAGTTTTAGGCTGATATGGGCCTCGCGGCCCTTGTACACCCCTTATACAGGTAAACGAATAACCGTGCATGGTGCTGGTTTTGCAGGGGGACGTACGGGCTGTGGATAGACAACGACCTGTACCACGGGCACAGCCAGCCCTGCTCAACCTTCAACAACGGCCTGCTGACCATCGAAGAGGACTTCATCCTCAGAGCCCTCGAGGCCTGGACCTTCAGCAACTGATAGCCACCTCACGCCATGTGAAGACAGCAAGAGGACAGGGGAGTGTGTGTGTTTGTGACTGACTGGCTTTCTGCTAACTGATAGCCACCTCACGCCATGTGCAAGAGGACACTGGCTTTCACTGCCATGTGAAGAAAGCAAGAGGACAGGGGAGTGTGTGTGTTTGTGAATGACTGGCTTTCTGCTAACTGATAGCCACCTCACGCCATGTGAAGAAAGCAAGAGGACAGGGGAGTGTGTGTGTTTGTGAATGACTGGCTTTCTGCTAACTGATAGCCACCTCACGCCATGTGAAGAAAGCAAGAGGACAGGGGAGTGTGTGTGTTTGTGAATGACTGGCTTTCAGCTAACTGATAGCCACCTCACGCCATGTGAAGAAAGCAAGAGGACAGGGGAGTGTGTGTGTTTGTGAATGACTGGCTTTCAGCTAACTGATAGCCACCTCACGCCATGTGAAGAAAGCAAGAGGACAGGGGAGTGTGTGTGTTTGTGAATAACTGGCTTTCTGCTAACTGATAGCCACCTCACGCCATGAAGAAAGCAAGAGGACAGGGGAGTAAGGAAAGCAAGAGATAAGAAAGCAAGAGGATAGGGGAGTGTGTGTGTTTGTGACAGACTGGCTTTCAGCTAACTGATGGCCACCTCACACCATGATAAGGAAAGCAAGAGGATAGGGGAGTGTGTGAGTTTGTGACTGACTGATAGCCACCTCAGAAAAAGAACAGATTTGTTTCTTTGGAACTTCCTCACCCTACATGCAGCGTTAGTGTGTGCAGATGCGTGCCCTGTGTGTTTAGTTGTGCATGTGGTGGAAACGAAGCAAAAATAACAATGAAGTGAAAGGGTTTAGTTATGCAGTAAATGTAAAGGACATTCCAAGTTTTTGTGAAGTTTTAGTAGTTGTGTAGATAACTTTCTGCCAACTTTGTGGGTGAATTTTTACAGATGTTTAAGAAGACAAAAAATAAAATAAAATGAAATGAAAGAAAAGAACTTTTTAAATGAGTTTGTCAATGTTTGTTGACAGAATCGACTTGTGCATTCCTAATTTTTATCGGCAACCTGTTTCCAGGGTTTGTGATGATTCATTCCTATTGTCAGATCTTGATATTCAAAAACATTTGTTTTTAAATTTGGTATCAGTGATGAAAGTGTCTCTTGAATGTGAGGTAGAAATGTGTGTGTGTGTGTGTGTGTGTGCACACGCACACGCTACTATATCCCCAACATTTAAGATGGGAGTAAGTTTGATGAATGCAGTTCAAGACTGATGCTTCTTTGTGTGTGTCCCCGTTTCATCCTGGAGCATTCCTCGTGAAGTGCATCTCATCAATTCAGTTTTCCTTGAAGTGATGCAACAACTGGACAACAGTGCGTGTGTGTCCAGTAGCTGACCAACTGATCACAACACGTTTCTGTGGAACTTGACAGAATGGACATTTCACCTCAAATTCCAAAATAGGCACTTTGATATGAGAATGTAGAACAATCATCAAAGACTTTGACACTGTAGAACAATCATCAAAGACTTTGACACTGTAGAACAATCATCAGACAAAGACTTTGAGACTGTAGAACAATCATCAGACAAAGACTTTGAGACTGTAGAACAATCATCAGACAAAGACTTTGAGACTGTAGAACAATCATCAAAAAGACTTTGACACTGTAGAACAATCATCAGACAAAGACTTTGAGACTGTAGAACAATCATCAGACAAAGACATTGAGACTGTAGAACAATCATCAAAGACTTTGACACTGTAGAACAATCATCAGACAAAGACTTTGACACTGTAGAACAATCATCAGACAAAGACTTTGACACTGTAGAACAATCATCAGACAAAGACTTTGACACTGTAGAACAATCATCAGACAAAGACTTTGACACTGTAGAACAATCATCAAAGACTTTGACACTGTAGAACAATCATCAGACAAAGACTTTGACACTGTAGAACAATCATCAGACAAAGACTTTGACACTGTAGAACAATCATCAGACAAAGACTTTGACACTGTAGAACAATCATCAGACAAAGACTTGGAGACTGTAGAACAATCATCAGACAAAGACTTTGACACTGTAGAACAATCATCAGACAAAGACTTTGACACTGTAGAACAATCATCAGACAAAGACTTTGACACTGTAGAACAATCATCAGACAAAGACTTTGACACTGTAGAACAATCATCAGACAAAGACTTTGACACTGTAGAACAATCATCAGACAAAGACTTTGACACTGTAGAACAATCATCAGACAAAGACTTTGACACTGTAGAACAATCATCAGACAAAGACTTGGAGACTGTAGAACAATCATCAGACAAAGACTTTGACACTGTAGAACAATCATCAGACAAAGACTTGGACACTGTAGAACAATCATCAGACAAAGACTTTGACACTGTAGAACAATCATCAAAGACTTTGACACTGTAGAACAATCATCAGACAAAGACTTTGACACTGTAGAACAATCATCAGACAAAGACTTTGACACTGTAGAACAATCATCAGACAAAGACTTTGACACTGTAGAACAATCATCAGACAAAGACTTTGACACTGTAGAACAATCATCAGACAAAGACTTTGACACTGTAGAACAATCATCAGACAAAGACTTGGAGACTGTAGAACAATCATCAGACAAAGACTTTGACACTGTAGAACAATCATCAGACAAAGACTTTGACACTGTAGAACAATCATCAGACAAAGACTTTGACACTGTAGAACAATCATCAGACAAAGACTTTGACACTGTAGAACAATCATCAGACAAAGACTTGGACACTGTAGAACAATCATCAGAGAAAGACTTTGACACTGTAGAACAATCATCAGACAAAGACTTGGAGACTAGAACAATCATCAGACAAAGACTTTGAACTGTAGAACTCATCAGACAAAGACTTGGAGACTGTAGAACAATCATCAGACAAAGACTTTGACACTGTAGAACAATCATCAGACAAAGACTTTAGACTGTAGAACAATCATCAGACAAAGACTTATGTAGAACAATCATCAGACAAAGACTTGGACACTGTAGAACAATCATCAGACAAATACTTTCAGAGAAGTTTAGTGTGTTATTGAAATTATGACTTTTAGGTGGTTTTTAAATGGAGTTTGGGTGTATGGATGTGTTTTTCGTCGTATCTGTGTCAAAGCACTGTGATTCAACTAAACTGAGGAATTTGGGGGGTATTTTCTTTTTCAAAGCTAAAAAGAATTGCAGCAAAAATGGCAATAATGTTTTATTTTTGTTTTTATGTGTGTGGTTTAAAAAAACAAATATTGAAGTGACAATGACGGATGTTTGTAATACTCTCATATTCCATCTGAACGAAGCTGAATGGTTTGTCACTCAACAATATGAAGCGATGCACAACACGGAACTCGTGTTTCTGATTTGGTTCAGGTTGAGAGAGCAATTTAAAAAAAGAAAAAGCAAACAAGTGTTGGAATAAGTGCTTGGGGGCTCGGAAGTGGTGTCATTATTCGCTTGATTTGAATGACAGGCGTGACATCGACATTTCAACAGAGTGACGTTATATTACTCAGCATGACTGGAATTATAAAAACAGAATACTGACATTCGAATAGAGACTCAAAAGAGTGATGGTATTACTCAAATGATTTGAATGATGTCCGTGTCATACTGATATCTGAAAAGATTTCGGGAGACTAATGCGTTATGAGTGTGTGTGTGTGTATGTAGTTTGTAAATGAATACTGGGAGATTAACCTCTTTGCTGCCGACGACGTTTATATACGTCCTCTATAGCGCTTCAGTACTTGCCACCAACGTATATATACGTCGCCGCTAAGTAGCGATATTGTAGCGTTAAAAAAAATTGTGCAGCAAACCGGCTGTGCATGCGCAAGTAGTAGGCGGCAGTGAAGGGGTTAAAGTCCATTAAAAATAATATTTTTGTACATTAGTGCGGGACCAAGGAAAGCAGCCCCCATCCCCCGGTTGATGAAATTCTGCTTAACGTCCTCCGGTCTGGAACAGACACATATTGTCGCTGTCCAGCGCTAACCATGTATCTGCAAAATTTGACAAAAATAGATTTCCCACTGAAATCCCTTCTAATGACCTCAAATAGGTCTATAAATATCTTGTGTCTGTGACCAATGAAAATGTTCAAATTTGTCACATGATCTACACGCATTTGCTGGAAATCCCAGTCTTGACACACTAACCGTGTAGCTGCCGGTACAGAGATTGCAGCTGTCGATCTCCCATTGTTTGACGACTACGGCGCGGAGCGTGTAACTGAATTATCATGAAAACTTTAGGTGTTATGCAACTTTAATGTGTCACATGTTTACTCATCGGTAAAGAAGAAGAGTCAAGCGTATATCAAACGGGGAATGACATTATAGCAGATGACATGTTTTTTGATGCTTCTGTAAAATCACTGATTTTGCAGATCTATACAGTTAGCATCGGACAGCGACAATATGGTACATTAGTAGATGTAAAAAGGGTGGGAACGATCCTGGAGGCAATGCCCAGAGGCAGTGCAACACCAGGAAAGTCCCGAAGTTTTAACAATGCATATGTGTATAAGTGAAGTAAGTTATAAATAGCCCCCATCCCCGGTGTGTTGGTGTGTGCCTTTTATTTTCCCTGCATAGCTGTTGTGAAGTCTGTACCCATTCCCAGGCATGGTCACTTTCAGAGAGTTCTCTGAATTCAGAGAAAAGTTCATGCAGAAAAACAAATGTCAGAGGGAGTTTTAAGCTTGAGGAGATGCCCCCTCCACTGCCACGCCTGATTCCAACGAGCAGTTCTTTATCAACCTGGGTTCAATTCTCATCAGAGGCAAAACTTTATTTGTGACATTTTGTTGAGCCTGGTAAATTCCAGTCTCGAGTTGATTTTGCCACAGGCTCAAGTAGGAAGCCTGCAACCACACCGTCCAGGTTGGTTTTAAAGAAGACAGTGCCATCTCAGAAATATGTTGTTTTATTTTTTTTTCTGACCTGTCTCTTAGCTTTTCTGTTAATCCAAGATATATTGTGAACCCAAACACACAGTAACGATATTTTTACCAAAATGTCTCGGCAGTATTATTCATTTTTTTTCTTTCATGTCAAAGAGATTGTCCACAGTTATCCATATATATATATATGTACCATATTATTAATAGAATAAAAGGCTCTGTTTATTTTCCTTCTTGAGACCCTGTATCTTGTGCTTTTTCTTGTTAGTCTGTTGTTGTGGTTTTTTAATCTACTTATTTGTTGTTAGCTTTTATTTGTTGCTTGTTTCTTTTTGTGTTTCTCTCTCTCTCTCTCTCTCTCTCTCTCTCTCTCTCTCTCTCTCTCTCTCTCTCTTTCTCCCCCCCCCCTCCCTCTCTCTGTGTGCAGGTATGGAGTTGAATTTTTCTTCTCTTATATTTTGTTCTTTTGATGTGTGTGTGTGTGAGCATGAATGTGCATACATGTGTGCTTGTGTGTATTTTGGTTTTGTGGGTTGTGTGTGCACGCATGTGTGTGTGTCTGTGTGCGTGTCTGTCTGCCTACGTACGTTGTGTGTGAGGGTGTTTGTGTATGTGGTCAGTCCATGCGGCTCAGTTGCTGTGGCTTACCGAATGGGGTATGAACGAGTTGGCATCAATAATTGTGTGTTTATGTGCGTGCGTGTGTGTGTGTGTTAGAGAGAGAGAGAGAGTTGCTTTGTATATGCGCTGTTGCTGGTTGGTGTCACTCTTGAATGTTGTTTTTGTTGTCTGTTGATGAATAATTGATTGTAAAGCGCTTTGGGCTCATCTGAGGTAAAGCGCTATATAAATGTACTATTATTATTATTATTATGTTGGCAAGATGAAAAGAAGCCTGTAAATGTAATGGGCTTCTTCTTTACCAACATTATAGTCGTTCATTGATACTCTCTCTGTTTCTATACTTGCCTTTTTTCTCCTCCATGCACCTGGTATATACTTAGTAACATAATTATACTCTTTTTTTGGGGGGGAAGATGACCGTGCATGGTTCTCTGGAAAAGAGATGAACAGAAACTACGGTATTACTATATTATTTGTGATATTATTTTGCTTTAGTTTTCAGTCTCATTGTCTCGCTATTCCTTTTTTGATAGATGTTTTAATGATAACTTTGTTTTCAGAAGTATTATGGCTTGATTTGTGTTTGTTTTAAAATATTAAATGCTGCCTATGCTTTACCTAGAGATATTTAAATTTGTTGTTATTGGGGTTTTGGGCCATGTGTATATTGTTGCCATTTTAAATAAAGCTTTATTGGCCATGTAAATGTATGCATTTTTTGTGCGCTTCTTTTTTTTTTTCATTTCAAAGAGATTTTTCAGTACCATATTATTAACAGAATAAAAGGCTCTGTTGATGTTCCTTCCTGAGACCCCTGTATCTTATGATCTGCCTAATATCATAAGAATTAAACCCCTTGACTGCCACAAACATATTACGTACTGACCTGAT
>CM065706.1:20886705-20889037 GCA_017654935.2 Phymorhynchus buccinoides | reverse complement strand
CGTACGATTGTACGATACGATTCGATCACGTTGTCTCGAAGCGCGAATCGCATTTGTTCCTGGAGACCATGTGATCGAATCGTATCATACAGTCGTACGATTTTAGTGGACGTGTGGCTGGCCCTTTAGTGATACAGCCAAAGGGGTTATTTGACTTTTTTGTTGGATCTTCCTCATTCACTCCAGCTGTCTTGATTAAAAGTCCTTCTGGTTGAGAGAGAGAGAGAGAGAGAGAGAGAGAGAGAGAGAGAGAGAGAGAGAGAGAGAGAGAGAGAGAGAGAGAGAGAGAGAGAGAGACAGAGAGAGAGAGAGAGAGAGAGAGAGAGAGAGAGAGAGAGAGACAGAGAGAGAGAGAGAGAGACAGAGAGAGAGAGAGAGAGAGAGAGAGAGAGAGAGAGAGAGAGAGAGAGAGAGAGAGAGAGAGTTGGGATGCCCCCCTGGCGAGGCTTTATTTATATATATATTTTTTAATGATAAACCAATAGTTGGCCAGCCCTCTGGAATAGCAGTTTAGACGTTCGCTCTCTGGACGTCAAGGTCTGTCATCACGACAGACATAGGCCTACGCTGACTGTCATAGTGTCCGATTATGACTTCCAGACAAGACAACAGATGAAACATCTTGCTCGCGTTTGCTGCTGTGAAGGTAGTAATGAAGATTGTAACGCTGGACAATCTTGCTTGTTGCTTTGCATTTTTAATTTATACATTGATGTACACCCCCTACCACCCCACACCGGTGGGGAAACCAGGGGGTCTTTTGTACAAATAGTTCCCATACCTTCTGGAAGTTCTGTGCTTGTAACGTCCTCTAATCTGTCACTCTCTTTGACTCTGCCTTTTCCCTTTTGCTCACTGCCATCTACCGGTACTTACTATCTTCCCGCCTTACTAGTCCACTCTCCTGCCTTTGCTCTTGATAGAAACTCTTACAGAGATTTCCTCCAGCCGAAGTCGGACCTGCTGGGCCTAAGTATTTTTGTTAGTTAGGCGCATAACGGCAGCATCACGCATCTGCGCTCCTATGAGCGACCGAAGAAGAAGAAGAAACACAATGGATGTTTCGGCAAAGATGTAGTTTAGAAACCCAACCCCACACACACCTTATCAAATGTTCTCATTAAAATGTTCATTAGCAAACAACATTCTGCTTTTCTCGGGGAACAGGATAGGGTTAGGATCAGCCTGACGTATTGTCATGGAACTCAAAGAACCAGAGATTTGAGATTGAGAGTCGTAGACATGAGCGGGGGTGGTGTATTAAACCACAACTTAACCTACGTGTCATTAAATACGAGAAGGTATAAGTCAGAATGCTTAGTGGCGGGACACACAAATTGCAATCATCGAAATGCGTGGGCCACGTGACTTCTAAAAATAGGCGCGTGCAGAAACTGAGTCGGGTGATCAATACTAAATCTTTTCGCCTGTCTGTCAGCGTCTATTGGCCAGGCTTGGCCTCCATCTTTCTCTATCTCTGTGTCTGTCTCTCTATCTATAGGCTATCTTTTTCTCTGTCTCTGTCTCTCTCTCTCTCTCACTCTGTTTCTGTCTGTCTCTGTGTGTCTCTCTGTTTTTCTGTCTGTCTGTCTGTCTGTCTGTCTGTCTGTCTGTCTGTCTCTCTCTCTCTCTCTCTCTCTCTCTCTCTCTCTCTCTCTCTCTCTCTCTCTCTCTCTCTCTCTCTCTCTCTCTCTTTCTCTCTCTCTCTCTCTCTCCTCTCTCTCTCTCTCTCTCTCTCTCTCTCGTCTCTCTCTCTCTCTCTCTCTCTCTCTCTCTCTCTCACTTAAGACCTATGTTGGTAATGACAATAAATATCAAATTGTCAAATTATCAAATTCTCTCATCTCTCTCTCTCTCTCTCCTCTCTCTCTCTCTCTCCTCTCTCTCTCTCTCTCTCCTCTCTCTCTCTCTCTCTCTCTCTCTCTCCCCTCTCTCTCTCTCTCTCTCTCCTCTCTCTGACAGTGTCACTGTGTGTGTTTCTGCGTCTGTCTTTCTTTCTTCCGTCTCTCTCTCTCTCTCTCTCTCTCTCTCTCTCTCTCTCTCTCTCTCTCTCTCTCTCTCTCTCTCTCTCTCTCTCTCTCTCTCCATTTATCTAAATATGATTCAATACACCCTAATCAATCTGGCTTTAGATCCAATCACTCTTGCCACACAGCTTTGACTAATCTTGTTGACCAATGGCTTGCAAACATAGATGATTTAAAAGTTACAGGGCTCCTTTTAGTAGACTTTGCCAAAGCATTTGATGTAATCGACCATAATCTACTACTGCGGAAAATGGCAATATATAGATTTTCAAAATCTGTCCTTCAGTTCATCAAATCATTGATTA
>CM065706.1:20874205-20876705 GCA_017654935.2 Phymorhynchus buccinoides | reverse complement strand
TGTGTATGTGTATGTGTGTGTGTGCGTGTGTGTGTGCGTGTGTGCGTGCGTGTGTGTGCGAGCGTGTGTGTGCGTGCGTGCGCGCGCGCTCGCGCGTGACGTGTGTGTATGTTATCTGCATTACGCGTTGGAAAGTGTTTGATATTAACACTCCTTGGAAAAGACAGGGAAAGTGTAATGCAAACAGAAAGGCCAAAATAAGTGAAAGGTCTCTGTACACGTGAACATTTTGTCACCCTTTCACCATGGCAACACAGTGATATTCAAGTCATAATATTATGACCGGTCTATCACTGTGTTGCCATGGGGAAAGTGTGAAAAAATTTCACGCATACAATATTTTAACGCGTATTGCCTTAGTTCACCCCTTTGATATTTTCCTGTCTTTCTGAAGATAGGAGAAAACGTCCTGCTCATTTTCTGTTCAAAGAAACCTTCAGCTGTTCAAAGAAACCTTCAGGGTTTATCGTATCAGAATCAATACGTTAGGCCCTACCTCCTCTTTCCCCAATCCGTCTTTCTATTAAACGTGTTGCACGGGGAGCGTACCACTGTTCCCACATACCGCTAGCATAGTCCCACACTTCTTCTTCTTCTTCTTCTTCGATCGCTCAGTTTCCTGTCAATTATGAGCGCAGATGCATCATGCTGCCGTTATGCGCCTAACTAAGCTAAGAAATGATTAGGCCCAACCAGTCCGACTTCGGCTGGAGAAGGAAATGTTTTTTGAAAGCGTTTCTTGAAAGAAAAAAAAAAAGGCAGGAGAATGGACCCGCGTGGTAAAGCAGAAAGATAGTAGATGACAGTAAGCAAAAGGGAAAAGGCAGAGTCAAAGAGAGTGACAGATTAGAGGAAGTTACGAACACAGAACTCCCAGAAGGTGGGGGAACTATTTATACAAAAGACCCCCTGGTATCCCCACGGGGGGGAGTCCCGCACTGTAATTTTCTATTTATGATACGAGAATATATACCGCTATTCCGACAACATGTCACTCTTTCTGTTTGTGTCTGTCGAACCCGGACAAAAGAATGTTGCACGCGCGCTGGCACACGCACACACACATACATTTTGCTTAAGATTTTTTACTATTTCTGGTTTAACTTTGTGCTGGTTTGCTTTTATTGTGGATTTTCGATTTGGTGCAAAGAAGACACCATTCTCTTGTAGAATGTCTTCTTGCTCAAGTTGACATCCACTGGACAGTCAAATTGCAGGCCGATCATGCAAACTGATGAGATCTTCCACAGATCGAAACAGCTGTCTTGGCATAAGGCACTGTCCCTCCCCCATTATGAGAAAAAGTAAATCAGCACAAAAGTACATAAAGTTAACGTTAGCTGGTTTTGTTTCTGAGGTTCACAAATACAGACATTGGACACAGAAAAGTTTTATAAACTTTTTAGCTGTACCTTTTTACCTCATGTCAGTTTTAAAACTCATTTTCCTGATAAGAGATAATAAAAATCTCGAAAGCTTGAAAGCATTGGTGTCTTGTGGCTTTTTTGAAAACACACGGGAATACACACATGTATGTGTGTGTGGGCGTTGCACAGGCACAGACAAGCGGTGTGTGGGAATATGGGAATGTGGGAACGACGGGCCGTCCCCGTTGCATGTCTCTGTCGGACATTCGTTTTCTTGTTGTTCGTCTCTCCCTGGACAGACAGACATTTTGGTGTTTTACGTCCTCTCGACCCGGGAAGGCACATATGGGACATGTTTACTGGTCAGATGTGTAAAATAAGGAAAAAAACATTTACAAAAACGAACGTAGACTGAACATGGACAACACATATAATGAAGATGGGGTGCGGATATTCTGTAGTTGGCAAGTTAAAAGTCTTCTTTGAAAAGATTGGGAACCGAAGTTCGTAGTATCATATGTATGTAAAAGGAGTATAATAGTATAACATTTGTATTTAAGATTCTTGTGTGTCGTCTGGCCCAGACCGAAACCATCGCAGTGATTAAAATTTAAGGGCTACAGATTTAAAAATCAAAACTTTATTTTATTATTAAAAGCCAACGATGGCCCTAAAATATTTTAAAAGTAGTATATACAAATATTTATTTTGTTTATTTACAAAATTTCTGACTGTTATATTAACTGTCAAAGGACAAAGGCCCTTCATTACAAAATTTTAAAATGTCCTACCGGGGGAGATAACTCTCTTCCCAGGGCTTCCCTGAGCAAACAACAGGGGGAGTATTTACATCTCGGACAGTAATATAATATATACATATTATTCTAAAAGTAAAAGAGTATTTAAAGTAATTTATTAATTGCTCTGGAGAAGAAGAAGAAAAGGGGGAGGGGGGGGGGGGGTTCGGAGGGTCTCGAGTCTCGACGCACAATGTGGGGGCGGGACAGCCGAGGGAGGCGATACGCAAGCCATCCTTGCGTCAGCAGCCCCCGGCCGACCCGCCCCAACAGGTGGGAGACCAGCTCGACGAGGGAACAGAATTTTGAAGGGTTCCCAGAGCATGGAAAATAAAT
>CM065706.1:20864205-20871705 GCA_017654935.2 Phymorhynchus buccinoides | reverse complement strand
TTACCCCGTCTTCCCCTAGCGTTGCATACCCTTTTTAACAAATATTTTACAACTTCTTGAGCAGTTATGCAACTTAACAAAACACAATTCACGCGTCATGTTCAGCAGGATTGTTCCATTGAACCTTTTGTTTATTTTTTTTAGATAGTCTTGTTAATAACCAAGACTACACATCGCTTGACTTCATTTGAACTGAGAAGATTATTATTTTTACTATTCTACCACAACGGGTAAGCGAATAGAGTTTAGCTCCATATTGATTGAAACAGAAGAATATGAATTGTTTGAAAGAAAAAAAAAGTTTATTCCTGGCTGCAATAGAGCATTTGCCACGCGCCGATGACCTTGAATTTCACTGAGTTGAATTTAGAGAGTTGAATTAGAGAGGTCAGCGCAACTCGGGCAAATTAGTTAGTAGTCTAGTAGAATGAACGAACACTCGTGGCAAACGCCCTATTAGACGTCTACGTGCGCGAGCAATCAGGAAAGTATTTTAATCTGACCCGTGATTAGAGCAAGCGCACGGAAAATGCACCGCTCTTCCGGTACAAAATCCAACATGGCTTCCGAATTTGATCAGTCCAAGGCGGAAACTCGTAGATGCATGCTTCAGTCATCACTGTCATTAAAGACCCACTGACCCACCACGATTAAGTCCCTTGGTTGTTTTTTCTGGGCAGCTGTGACCCACATACAAATGCCCCCAACTTCAAATTGAGGCTGCTTTTTAAAAGGATGTTTCGTTTTCAATTTGGGTGTATTTGCATGGAAGTCAAATCTGGTCAAAACAAGATTTCTTACCAGCTATAAGTGGGAAAAACACGTGAATCCCGTGATTTTGACACGTGATCTGGTGGGTCTTTGACACGAACCATCGCTATTAATTTTTGGTTGGTGTTTAGCAATCCAAAGTGTTGGGGATTTCTGTTCCTTTTATCTGTCTGCAATGGACAGTTAAACATTAAGTGTTTGTTCGTTCAGGCAATTTTCTTGCAATTTTCTTGCGCCCCCCCCCCCCCCCCCCCCCCCCCACCCCCTCCTCCATTTCTCGGTTGTTTCCATGTTTCCGTTCTTGCCTTTCTTACTGCAGATTGAGTACTTCATCCGCTATCATTTGCTATATTTCACACTAATTTTCATCCATTTACATAATTAAACACATGCATTCAATAATAGTAGAAGATGGGAAAACGCAATGAACCAGGACTGTGACAAATGCCGCGATGTACTGCACTACATAGGGGGGGGGGGGGGGGGGGGGGGGGTCCTGTTAGATAATGACCTTTATCGTGACTGTGATTCATTATTCAACAAAGATAATTAGCTGAAAAGGTTCATAAAATACAGCTTTATGTTTGGTAAGAAAGGCAAAAACGGAAAAATGGAATTAACCGAGAAATGTAGGGGGGGGTGGCGGCACATCTTGACCTTTACCAAAAATCTAAATAAACGTAATTAAAACGACAGCCGAACAAATGTTGACAATAATATGCGGAACATCATAACAAACAGACGTCTCAACCATGGCAACCAACAGCCAGTCACCTCAATTCTTTGTATAGTTTTTACATCGACAGCAAAAATGCACCATCAGTTAGTTTGCGTAGCAGGTGTACGTTCTTGCGTGCAAAACGGAGCTTCTTCAGTGTCAGATATCTATCTGTCTGTCTGTCTGTCTCTCTGTTTGTTTGCCTCTCTCTCCCTCCCTCTCTCCCTCTCTCCCTCTCTCCCTCTCTCTCTCTCTCTCTCTCTCTCTCTCTATTTTCCCCCCACTGTAACTTGCATCATACCCAACACGAATAAATGCATCAGAAAAAGTAAATACATAGCAAAATCTTATGAACTAAAAACAATCTCAAGATCAAGAGTGTCCAAACGTAAACAAATTAACAATGATAAAGATAACAAGCGCGAAGTAGGCAAATTAATAAACTCAATAAATTGATTCTTGATTATTTTTAAATCGATACAACAAATAACAAAGTTCAGAACTTCCAATGAACAGACCGAGAAGGGAAGAGGAAGACAGAGGAAACGAAGAAACACAAACCAAACACAATAAATGCGTGCAAAACCAAAATTGTCAATGTGATCAATAAATTAAGGCTGCCAGCCAGAACAGTCTATCTGTGTTCTTTATTTCTTTTGAGATAGACTGTTCTGGCAGGCGGCCCTCGTGACATGATCATAGGAAGTGACGAAGACAAATATAACCCCCAACCCCCACCTCGATTCCCCATCCTTTCATAAATATATATACATATGATCATGGATGCTATTTGCTTAATGCAGTGTCCATGATATGACGCAGTTAACAGCAGTGATGGAGTTTCAAGGTCACAGCCGTTCCCTTGACAAGGAAAACGCCGCCCGAAATGTTTATATCATTCATTGTTTCTCTTCGGGCAGCAAAAGGATAAAGTTATAGTAATGAGCGGCTTAGCTGGCTGTTTTGACCGCCAGGTGCCATAGCGCTCGAGTGGGGCTAATCCTCTCTATATTCTTAGTTGGGGATAAAGAGAGAGAGAGAGAGAGAGAGAGAGAGGGAGGGACTCCTTTCTCTACCCCCAACCAAAGATATCACGAGATAAGCCCCTATTGAGTTGGTTGCCACCTGGCGGTCAAATTGGCGAGTTAGGTTGATCATTAATAATACTCATATATATATATATAATAATTATCGACCCAAGGTTCTGGACGGATGTGCATCAAGCTCCGCAACAACAAGCAGGTAGTACAATATAAATGCCGGTATATTGGTATTACATTTTGGTAAGATTCGAATCAGTCACTATACTGTGGCGGTACCATAGCCGATGAGGTTTAACCGAGGCGTGGTTACCGCTACACCTATCTATATTGTTAATAACTCGGGACTTAACTGGTGTTGCACTGCCTCCGGGCATTGCAACCAGTATTGTTCCCACCATCTTTGTATTTACAAATGTCCCATGTGTGTCTATGACCGAGAGGACGTAAAACACCATTTTTCGTTCGTTCAAGATTCGAATCAGACCTAGTATTGCAGTACCTCCAGGATCTGCTCCGAGCATTCAACAGTGGTTGTTTGATGGTTCGTCCCATACGTGCTGTCTTGCAGCTAGCCGAGTGGACGTAAAAGCTTACTTTCATTCGTCGTGAATGTACGTGTAGTCAGTATGCGCGTTCGATGTTCACTGTCACAGAATTCAATAGCAATAGGGAAGCAAACCGGTGATCGGGAAGAGGATAATGGCTTGGGAGGAGGAGGAGGGAGGAGGAGTAGACTGGGGGGGGGGTGAAGAAGGGGGGTTAAGGAAATGCAAAGGGCTTGTGATATTGTACTGTGCTATATTTTGTTGTTGTTGTTGTGTTTTATCGCATTTTATTGCTTGCGTGTTCACAGTGCACTGTGTTGTTTCTGCATTGCGCTGATTTGCGTTGGGTTCTATAGTGTTACATTGCAGTGTAGTGTAGTGTAGTGTAGTGTAGTGTAGTGTAGTGCAGTGTAGTGTAGTGTAGTGTAGTGTAGTGTAGTGTGGTGTGGTGTGGTGTGGTGCGGTGCGGTGCGGTGCGGTGCGGTGCGGTGCGGTGCGGTGCGGTGCGGTGCGTGCGGTGCGGTGCGGTGTCGGTGCGGTGCAGTGCAGTGTAGTGTAGTGTAGTGTAGTGCAGTGTAGTGTAGTGTAGGGGTAGATAAGAGTCCAAGGTCAAAGGTCGAGCTCCTCGCGGAGAGGGTGTGAGATGATGCGGCGGTGGATGAGGATGAAGAGGGGGATGTAGGTGACGAAGTCCAGAAAGTCCACCAGCCCCTTCCTCTCCCGGTTGAACTTGCTCAGCACCTGTATGCAGGGAAATTGCAGAAGGATTAACCCTTTCGCCGCCAATGTTGCATTTTAGCACCACAATGGTTTAAGACCCATGTCACTAAAAGGCATCAAATCAGGACCTGTTATCCGAAGACCCTATTTTCTTAATTTTGGGAAGTAAGGGTAGGCCTAATGTTATATATGTCACAGAGAAATTCGTAATATTGCAGATATGTTATTTGATCTACCCAGTTAAGTTTAATGGTATTTCTTGGCCGAAAAATGGCTGGCGGCGAAAGGGTTAAGGCCGGGTTCACATTAGACGCGTAAGTTCCGTAGGGAAAACCCTAAATAAGTGGAAAAAAAGAAGAATAAAAGTTTACGCATATAGGGGAAATTCGGACACGGGCGCAAATCTGTTCCCTTCTTTGCTTCACTTATTCATGGATTGCGCACAGGTTTCCGCATGAAATTTCCGCTTATGTGTGTACACGGTCTAAGGGTAGGCCTACTCACACATTATACGCAGAAAGCTCACACGCTTATCCCCCCCCCCCCCTTTTTTTCTTTTACTTATTCGCGGATATGCGCATGGAGGTTTTCGCGTCTAATGTGCGTGCATCCTTAGGCCGTGTACACATACATGCGGACATTCTGCGCGGAAACCCGTGCGCAATCAGTAAATAAGCAAAATAAAGAAGAAGAAAAAAATAAGCGGGCGCGTCCGTATTTCCCCTAATCCGTATTTTTTCCCCCTTCTTGCTTTTACTTCTTGATTATTTCTGCGCAAAAAAGTACAAAATAGCCAAAATGAATAGCGTATTAATGGGTATGGGCGATGCGCACCACTTCATGAATAACTCTAAATATTCAGTCTGTGTGTGGTGTGTGTGTGTGTGTGTGTTGTGCGTGTGTGTGTGCGTGTGCGTGTGCATGCGTGTGCGCGCGTGTGCGCGTGAACTTAGGCCTATATTTCACTTTTAAGAAAGGGGATTTGCAATCCTTACACTGTTCAATCCCTACTTCAATTCCTGCTTTACAAATCTTCATCATGACCACCTTCTCATGAAACACCCATAACCCCAAACCTCCACCCAACCCCCCCCCCCCCCCCCCCCCCCCCCCCACACACACACACACACACTCCACCCTACACCCTATCCCCACCCACACTCTTTCTTCCTTTTTCAGGTTGCAATTCCCCATTGTCGTCATTCTTAGTTTCGTTTCCAAACACCCAGCAAAAGAAGGAAGGAAGGAAGGAAAGGGAAGTAACTCACGAAACTTGTGTGTTCAGGAGTGAGCCCCCCTGCTATGAGCTCCACGGCCAGTCTGTCAGCAGTGGCCCTCCCCCTTGGTGCCACCTCGTCCTCCTCCACGAAGCGAAACAGCTCCTGGGAATCATCATCATCATCATCATCATCGTCATCATCATCGTCATCATCATTCGCCTTGGCTTATGGCCGGGTTCACGTTAGACGCATAAGTTCCGTACGGAAAACCCTAAATAAGTGGAAGAAAGAAGGATACAAGTTTACGCATATAGTGGAAATTCGGACACGTGCGTAAATCTGTTCCCTTCTTTCTTTTACTTATTAATGGATTGCGCACGGGTTCCCGCATGGAATATCCGCTTATGTGTGTACATGGCCTTAGGCTGTGTCCATATAGGCTAGAACACCAAGGCTACATCGAAAATGTTGTTGTGCTCTGCATAGTTATGCGGGGATTGTCTTTAGCCATGACAAGCTCCTAGCATAACATCATCAGTCTCCCAAATCCTCCGAAGTCGGAGTGCGGGCTGTCCACGTGGCGGGGAAATCAAAAACGGTCACACACACGTAATGTCCTCATCCCTAGCTGGTGCATTTGTACACAGGATGATCCCTGGAGTCTTTTAGCTAAGGCACGACGACAACAACAACATCATCATCATTAGTTGTTTTGAGGTTTGAACCCTATAACAACCCTTTAACTGACTTGACCAAGGCCTTGAAATAAAACTGTTCACATATGCATTGTTAAAAAGTCTGGACCTTCCTGGTGTTGCACTGCCTCCGGGCATTGCCTCCAGGATCGTTCCCACCACCTTTAGATCTACTAATGTCCCATATGTGTCTGTTCCAGACCGGAGGACATTAAACAGATTTTCTTCTTGAAATAAAACTGCACCAATCATTCGGTATAAGTAATACCAAAAAGCCTGGTAAATACCCTCAGGAACTCGCGTACTCAACTGGTTTCAGTAAATAGACTGAACCGTTTTCAAGACACCGCGATGCAAAGCACGGATGGACGGACGCACAAACACACACGCTGCACGTACGAACAGACACAGACAATAACAACAGCTTCCCCCCAGCTCCGCTCTAAGCCTAACAAGGGGGCAAGGCATGGGCATGGCTATCAGCGATGTCTTTGTACCGGTAAGCCGGCCTTTGGGATCCGAACCATTTCTACTACTAGCTGGCCCTGTGATGATGAGTGCGTCTTAGACAGTCAACGGCGGGGTAGTAGTATAATTATGTAAATTGAACTAAACTCCCACAGCTGTTCTGGGGGGGGGGGGGGGGGGGGGGGGGGGACTTTTAGTTTGTTTTTGTTTTTTAAGCCAACTTTACATTTATTACTTTTCATAAACAACGGTCAAGAATGTTAGGCCTGTAGTATGTAAGACAATTATTATATTCAGTAAAGAGTGTCAGATTTTGACCCATGAGCATTTTTATTTATGTTTGCGATAATAAGTGCATTATTTAAGTACATCTTCTACTAAATAAGTTGCATGGTACTGTTCAACAAATTTTTTTAACCATAAATCAGATGAAATAAATATATTCAAAATACTACGAAGAACATACAGCCAAAATATTATTAAACAGAAATGCTTGGTTGTAGTTTTAGTCTTTATCTAAGATTTCTAGATTCAGTGGGTTTTTTAAACTAAACAGCTCAACTTCGTGTGCAACGGAACAGCTGTGCTCCCAAAACGATTAGTTACCTACTACTACCCGTGTTGACTATCTAATACGCACTCATGACTACAAGGCCAATTGCCACGAAGCCGCCCGCCTTGGGCCAGCGAGTACAGTGCGAATCCATCTTGAACAAGACGCGGAGCACCAAAGGTTTATTTATTAAGGCTTTACGCCCTCTTCAAAGGTGAATGAATGAAAAATGGTGTTTTACGTCCTCTCGGTCATAGACACATATGGGACATTTATAAATACAAAGATGGTGGGAACAATACTGGAGGCAATGCCCGGAGGCAGTACGAAACCAGTAAAGTCCCGATTTTTTTTTTTAATTACATATAGCTGTAGCGGTGACCAAGCCTCGGTTAAACCTCATCGGCTATGGCACCGCCACAAGTCCTCTTCAAAGGTCGATCGAAAATGGTGTTTTACGTCCTCTTGGTCTGAAACAGACACATATGGGACATTTGTAAATACAAAGATGGTGGGAACGATACTGGAGGCAATGCCCGGAGGCAGTGCCACACCAGTAAAGTCCCGATTTGTTTTAGCAATACAGATAATTATGTGTAGCAGTAACCACGCCTCGGTTAAACCTCATCGGCTATGGTACCGCCACAGATTCTGTGTTCCAAGAGTGTGTCCCTCTTCAAAGGTGTAGTCTCAGTGTCTTAATATAGGCCAGGCCCTTCGCTAGAATGGCTTTTTTCATTGGTTGACATCAGTCTGCTGTAGGGGGC
>CM065706.1:20844205-20859205 GCA_017654935.2 Phymorhynchus buccinoides | reverse complement strand
TAGTAACCCTTCCGGCATGGGGCGAACCTTATAGAAAGACAAAAGTCTTGTGAATCCTTTCGGATTTCATTGTTTTTTTATCCATATTTTGTTTTGGCGCCATTGAGCTGCTTTATTATTATTGTTGCATAATCTTATGCAGATTTTGGGAGTAAATAAAATACAAGTGTCAAATAATCCTGAACCCTTTGGTCAGACTGATGAGAGTGGGAGTCTTGTAATTTCATGTAAAACCTTACTTCTCTCTGTCTGCCATTTAGAGCAAATCAACCACTTGTATTTCTTACAATCTGACGAGCCAGAACCCGGGCACAAATATAAATTTATTAGATGAAAAGGGGCCGGGAAAGTTGCTCATCTCCCATACCCTAGAGAAGTGGGCTAAAGGCAAATTATCTAAAAGTCTTCCCTAGAGACTTAGCCTTTTAACCCATTACCTCGTCACAATCACCATCATCACCATCATCATCATCATCACCATCATCACCATCATCATCATCACCATCATCATCATCCTCATCATCATCACCATCATCATCATCATCATCATCACCATCACCATCATCATCATTAACGTAAGAAGGGATAATAAGATAATAATAAATAATTGACCCGTCACCACAAAATGAGTCGCATTGTCCCTAGTTCACTTGTCCCCTAGGGACAATTTTATGTGGAAGGGGGTCAAATCATCAATTCTCAGATTTTGACTTATTATTGAACAATGGGTCTTTATCTACCATGTACATAAGTATTGAAGTGTAAAAACAATCCTTTCTGCCTTAAAAGTGTGTTTATATCAGAAACATCTGGTTGTTTTGTACACTTTTAGAAATTTTCCGGTTGCATTTTTTCATTTCGCCGATTCCCTGAGTATACGAGTTCAAATCTTCATAACTTTGCAACAAACAGTCCGATTTACAAACGCTTTGGTTTGTTGGAAAGCTTTTGTAATGCAAAATAACAATTTGTTAATAACTCAAAAGTGACATCTGGGACATCACGACTCATTTTGTGGTGACGGGTCACTGATCAAACATCATCATCTTCATCATCACCTTCTTCATAACAAGGAACAATCAAATGTAATCATATAAAATAATAGCCGTAAGAAAAATTATATTTTGCTTTTATGCAATGCATTATTATGATACGTGCAATGAAATTCAGAGAGAAAACACTCGCATAGTTGTGACGCACACACGCACATGCACAAACGTTCGCAGTCTACGCACACACACACACAAACACCAGCATGCACGCGCGCACACATTGTATAAAATGGACAGATCGTGTGCGTGCGTGTAAGAGGGAGCAAAAGAAGGAACTGTGGAGTGGAGGGATGCGAGAGGGAAATAAAACATGTTACAACAAAATGGACAGATCGAGGTTAACATTGAAGCAAAGAAAGAGACAGACAGACAGAGAGACAAGAAAGGGACGTACAGACGTGCGTGCGAGCGCGAAACGACGCGAGCGTGTATACCCTGTCTTGGGAAAGACAACCATCTTTGTCTTTCCATGGGTGCAAATACACAACATGAAAAAACCCTGAAAGGCCGGGGTCCAGGGGTAATGTCCCCCTGCAGCTGACGCAAACATTGAGTTATGAAGGTATTTTAGTTTGCTTTTTCCACAATGTATGCAAATGTTTATTTTAAAGCGTTTGAAAAATACAGTAGACACACAAAGATCTTGTTTGACAAATTTAGAAAAAAAGGAACTTTCTTTTCTGGTAAAATTCAAAAACAGGAAATCCTTGTGTACCAGGAAAAGTTTCACCCATGTCTTTCTCAAGGTAAAGACAGGAGGGAAATTATACAAACATTTAAAGACAGACACATCAACAGACTGACATAACAGTCACGTGAATTTACAGACAAACAAACAGACAGACAGACAGACAGACGCGTTTTAATGTTTTGATGATTTTCAGTGCAGTTGTGTTTCTGTGATGCTGTTGCACCGCATGAGAATTTCTCTGTTTTAAGATAATAATAATAATAATATGAGAATTTCTCTGTTTTGAGATAATAATATGAGAATTTCTCTGTTTTAAGATAATAATAATATGAGCATTTCTCTGTTTTTAGATACTAAAGTGTGTTAGACTTGACTTGACTTGACTGGACTTACGGGGTCTGGGTTCAAACGGTTGAACAGTTCGCTCTGCTGCCGTCTGAAATGTTCGGGTTTGACGTTGATGCCTTGGCGAGCGAAGAAATGGTTCATGCAGAAAGCATCCGTTAACAGCTTTTCGCCTGCGTACACACATATGCATACGTGAGCAGACGCGTGAACGCACGCACAAACAGACGCGTACACACACGCGCGCGCGCACACACTCACACAAACACACACACACACACACACACACACACACACGCACACGCACACGCACGCACACACACACACACACACACAAGCCTACATATTCACAAAAGCGCACGCGTGTGCGCGCGAACATAAACATACACACACACACACATGAGTGCACACACTTGTGTTCGCACACACACACACACACACACACAAACACACCACACACACCAGGGCCGGATCAAGGGGGGGTTCCGTAACCCACCCCACCCCCCATCCCGCCCAAAAAAGAAGAGAAAAGACAAAGAGAGAGAGGGAGAGACTCAGAGAGATTGAGAAAGAAGTCATTATTACTGTTGAATTGTTCTTAGGTACCATTTAATGGGGTTATCGCACTTTATTATCTTAAAGAAAAGCTTCAGCTTAAATGGGACGTTGCCCCTTAACCCCCACCAAGGGAGTTGCCCCCTAACCCCCACCAAGGGAGTTGCCCCTGGACCACATTGGGGGACTACGCTGGCCCCCCAAACTCGCCGCCTTCTTTGTACAACCCCCCCCCCCCCACACACACACACACACACACACACACTCCCTGTCTAATCACTCACTTGCCACCCAGCTACCCTCCAGTCGTTCAGTGACATCAGACATCTTTTCCCGCGCACGCTCAATCTCCAGTTCCGTTTGACGTATTTCCGGATCTTGACGTATCTGGCATTGTGACATACACATGTTTGGGTGAACAATACTGAAAACCTTTTCACAACACCCTTGCCTAACGTTTACAGCCAGCGCAAGAGCCAAGGCCCTTGGCCTATAAAATAAAGCTTAGCGTCGCTGAAATGAATAAGGGGAAGGAACTGATCGTAGTTAACTCCCTTTTACCAAAGCTATTTATGGCACATATTCGCCTAGCAAAGTGAAAGTAGTTGCCACAACAATACAGACCCAAGTTCATCCTTAGGGTTGCTACCAGAAAGCCTGTATACTCCCAGGAACTCGAAACTGACTGTGTTCCAACCACCGATCTTAAACTACTAAACAGACCAATATGAAACTTGTTAGAGTCATTATTGATGGCCCAACAAGGATGCTTACTGTACTTAGGCCTAATTAATACCTCGATTAACCTAAAATAGTGAGCCATGATATAGACATGAGAGCAGTTGAAGTGCGAGTTTTATGACAATGCTGATTGTGGCATAACACTCATGAATCTTGACCATTAGTCTCGATGATGATGTCCGTTAGCTAACTTCACCCGCAGGACAAAAAAAGGCACAAAAACATTTTAATGAAAATATCGATTTTAGTAACAAATCAATGAATATATTTGTTGAAAATAGATTAACGCAACTTATGGAAGCAAAAATGTAGACCTATAATGGATAACCATGTTGTTTGGTCTGACCTCAGTAAACATCTTGTCGTCCAGTCGGCTCAGAATGACGTCATCTGTGATGTCTTCCGCTCGCAACTTGACCGCTGGGGTCGTGGGTTTGTTCTTCGACTGTTAGACACACACACACACAAAAGACAGAAAGAAAGAAAGAAAGAAAGAAAGAAAGAAAGGAAGGAAAGAAAGAAAGAAAAGAAAGAAAAAGAAAGAAAGAAAGGAAGGAAGAAAGAAAAAAAAAAAGAAAGGAAGGAAGGAAGGAAAGAAAAGAGAAAAGAAGGAAGGGAGACAGAAAGAAAGAAAGAAACAAACAAACAAAGTAAGAAAGAAAAGTAAACAAGAAAAGATGCGTCATCACCACAATCATCATCGTCACCATCACTTTTGTCGTCATGATAATCATCATCGCCGTCACCTTTGTCGTCATCATTATTCTCATTGCCGTCGTCGTCGGACATCAGTGATGGACACGATTCTGATGACAACGTAGATGATATCAAAACTAACCTGGGCCTGTATTCACATTAAGATAGTACGAGACTTATCGTCATGATATCTTAGAAGTCCTTCTAAAGTAGTAGGATTTAATATGACTTTAGAAGGACTTCTAGATATATCATGATGATAAGTCTCATACTATAGATCTCAATATGAATACAGGCCCAGATTAACTTCAGCATCAGAGTGCCTTAAAGGGGCACCCTGACGGATGAAGTTTTGCAAGAAACACGTCGAGATCACCAGAAAGACAGCCTTTTCAAGGATCGGAACACTCACTTTGCTCTGGTTTCCTAAAAAGTAAACCGTCAAAACGGCGAGTCCTCATTGGCGGAGATGCCGGAGAGAGTAGCCATTTTGGATGGGGTGGGTGGAGGTCACTCATTGTGGTTGAAACGTTTTCTTTTATTTGTAGTGCAGTAAAAAAAAAATTGGAGCAAATTTCCTTTGTTGTGAGCGAAACTCCTTTAGATAAATTGTATAAAATGTTAAACAAAGAAACAAAGAAAAGGCTTGTATTGCGCAAATTTCGTGTAAACGATTTGATCTAAACGCAAGCGGCCATTAGAAAAAGCGCCTTCTCTTTCACTCAAAGAACCTGCCTTCCAGCACCTCCGCCAAGGAGTAATCGCCGATTTGACGGTTTGATTTCTAGGAAACCAGAGCAAAGTGAGTGTTGCAATCTCTGTAAAGGGTGTTTTCCTGGTGATCTCGACGTGTTTCTTACAAAAACTCACCCCGTCAGGGTGCCCCTTTAAGCATGAACTACTACTACTACTACATGTACTACTACTACGACTACTACTACTACTACTACTACTACTACTACTACTAGTACTACTACTACAAATAAACAGCTTTCCAAATAAATGTTTTAATGAAAAAATGAAAAACTAAAAATTACACCAGTCACCATCTATTCATAGATGAAATTTGTCATTTATAGGATCTGACGTAATGTCGTCACACGCCTGGCATTACGTCCCTTTGCAAGACCCTAAGAACAATAACAAAGAACACTTTCAAAGAACAATAACTCTGGAGAAACTGTCCATAGGGAGACGCAAAGAACAATAACTCCGGAGATCGCAATTATTGGCCATCCCACCCCATTACCTTTTTGCCTTTCTTTTTGGTCTTCGGGGCATAATCAGGGGAAGCAACTTCAGGGAAGAGTTCTCTCGCTTTGCCCGCCACTTGCTTCGTTCGTTTGTCTGTTACACAGGGGGGGAAGTAAGATCATTATTACAAAGGGTGAATACTCTCTTTCTAATTAACTCCCCTCCACCAAAGTTGATCCCTATTTCATTCCAAGATAATTATTGTATTATGCGTTGATTAAAATACATGTTGGGGGGGGGGAGAAAAGTAAAGTGGGGGGAAGAGGGGGTAAAGGAGCAAGACAAGAGGAGAGATAGAGGAGAGAGAGTAGAGCAAAGGAGGAGAGGGAGGGAACGAGAAGAGGGAATAAAGAGAGAGGAGGAGATGAAAGGACAGTTAGCAAGGTAGGAGATATGACAGGAGGAGAAGTGATAGGCCGCAAGAGCAGGCGGAGAGAAGGAGCGGAAGGATGGACGAGGGTTTGGGGGGACAGGAGACGAGGAGAGACGAGATGTAGAAGGTCGGGAGGGATGGGAGATTAGATGAGAAGAAGGAAGAGCCGAGAGAGAGGAGTGAGAGAACTGAATAGCAGGCCCACGATGGGAGAAGAGAGCGGGTGACGAGTTAGCGAAGGAGAAAGTAAGGCGAGGAGAGGACAAGAATCTGAGCTCTCGCAAGTGTGATGAGAGAATTAGAGGATTGGGAGAGACCGTTGGAGTTCGCGGGACGGAGAGTGAGGAGAGAGGATAAGGAGAGGACATCCATGTGAGGACGGTGGGAGAGGATGAGAGCGGAAAGGTTAGAGGACGAGAAGGAATATCGATCAGAGAGTAAGGACGAGCATTGGACGAGAACGAGAACGGCGAGAGAGAGATTCGAATTCAGGATGAGAGAGAGGTAGGCTCCGATGCGAGGAGAAGAGAAGGAGAATGAAGATAAGGGGATAGAGAGTAGAGTCATGAAGGAGGACTCGAGAACTATTACTATGGGCTTGAGAGATGGCCGAGGAAGACGGGAATGGTCGGACCCCAGGGAGAATAGCCTGAGGCAGGAGTAGAGAAGAGAAGGTGAAAGAGGAGGATGAGAGACGTGAGAGCGCGGAAGCACGCAGTGAGTGAGGAATAGAGATCGAGATCTAGGAGAGATAAGACTATGAGAGGAATGGTTTCGAATGTAAATGGGTGAGAAGGGAGGCGACGGAAGAGGAGAGGAGATTGAACCAAGAGCCAGAATGGAGAGGGAGAGACAGAGAGGGAGGAGGAAGGAGAGGAGGAAAGAAGACCCTGAGAGGGAGATGAGCGAGAGAGAGATGAGGGACAGGAAGAGGCGATATGGATGTGAATGAGATGGCTTAGACGGGAGATCGAGATCAGCGAGAATGAGCTAGTGAGGGAATAGTCAACTGATAGAGAGATAATAGAAGAGTGATAAAGACGGAGAGAGAGAGAATTGAAGGACTTGAGAGAGACACAGAGAGGAGTAGATCACGAGAGGAGCAAGGAGAGAAGAGTGAGACCGAGGAGAGCGAGTGAGAGAAAAGGAAGGCAGTAGAGGAGGGAGATGAAGAGAGCAGAAGGGAGAAGAATTTTGAGTAGAGAATAGACGTAGAGATGACAGAGGTTAATGGAGAGAGGCTGAGAGAGAGTGGAGAAAGGGACGAGAGAATGAAGCAGAGAGAGACGTAAGGAGACGAGAGATGAGGGGTGCAGATAGAGAGAGGAGACGTAGAATCAGACTATAGGGAGGAGTACAGGGAGAGGATGGAGATCGACGAGAGAGTATGGAGATGGAAGATTACGATGAGGACAAGACGAGGAGAGGACCCCCCGCGTACCTGAGAGGAGACAGATGAGGCTGAAAGAGAGGGAGAGAGGAGAAGAGAGAGAGAGAGAAAGAGACACAAAGAGAGAGAGAGAGACTAGAGAGAGGAGATTGAGTAGTCAAAGTGGACTGATCGGGGGAGAAGCATATCGGTGAGTAGGGATATGGGCGAGGGAGACGATGGGAGAGAGATGATAGAGAAAGAGCCCAGTGGAGAGAGAGAATGTGAGAAAGAGGGAGGAGAGAGAGAAATGTTAGAGAGAGGAATGAGACAGAGCATGAGACGAGAGACGAGAGACGAGAGACGAAACGAAACGAAACGAAACGAAAATAAAAATTGTTGACATAAGATTTCACTTCTTTACATATTCTTGCTTGAGATCCCTCACTTCAACCACCCTTCATTCTGCTTATACTCTACGTACTGTCTGTCTAGTCTGGTCTCTCTCCCTTCTCCCACTCTCTCTCTCCTCTCTCTTCTCTCTCTCTCTCTTCTCTCTCTCTCTCTCTATCTCTCTCTATCTCCTCCCTCTCTCTCCACTCTCTCTCCATCTCTCTATCGATGTCTTTCTGTCTCTCTGTCTCATACTTTCTCTCATGCATCTCTCTGATCCCTCTCATAGTTGTTTATGATGGGCTGGCTCTCTCTCACCTTCTCATACAATCTCTCATCTCTCTCATACCTAAGGCACTCTCATACTCATCCATCTTTCTATGATGCTTTCTCTGCTCCTCTTCTGTCTCTCTCACTCATGCAATCGAATCTCCCTCTCTTTATGATGCTGTCTTCTCTCCCCCATCTCTTCTCTTTCTCTCTCTCCTGCCACTATCTCTCCCTCTCTTTAGGAATGCTTCTATCTGTCTCTCTTTGTCTCCTTGTCTCCCTCTCTCCCTCCTCTCTCTTTCTCCCTCCTGATATCAATATCTCTCCCCTCTCTTTATGATGCTGTCTATCTCTTCCTCCACTCTATATCGGTTCGAGTCTAGTCTGTCTGTCTGTCGTTCTCTGTGTCTCCCTACCCCCCTCTCTTTTCTCCCCCCCCCCTCCCTCTCCTCCTCTCTCTCCCCCTCTTTGCGATTGCCTGTCTCTCTCTTCCTCTCTCTCTCTGCTCTGTCTGTCTGTCTGTCTGTCTCCCTGCCTGGTCTCTCTACATCGGAGGGAAGGACAATCTTCCTCCCTCCCTTCTCTCTCTCCCCCCCACTCCCCCATCACCTACTCACCCCCCTTTTGCTCTCCCCTCCCCTCTTTATGATGCTGTCTCTCTCTTCCCTCTCTCTATCTGTCGTGTCTGTCTGTCTACTCTGTGTCTCCCTATCCCCTTCTGTTCCCACCCTCCTCTCTCCCCCCCACTCTACCCCCCCGGTCTCTCTCTACTCTCTCTCTCTCTCTCTCTCTCTCTCTCTCTCTCATTCTCTCTCTCTCTCTCTCTCTCTCTCACATTCAGGACATCTGACCGCTCCAACGTGGTGAGGTTTGAACCCAGCTCCTCCAGTTTGTGATGCAGACTGTCCAAGGTGTACCTACCAATTTCTCCAGCTGCTGCTCCGCCCAAGCAACCACCCTGAAAGACCCTGAAGGAAGATGTTATCATCATCATCATCCAACAAGCAATCCATCATCATCATCATGTAGGAAAGATATTACCCATCATCATCATCACCATCATCATCATCAAAATCGTCATCATAATCATCATTGTGATCGTCATCGTCGTCGTCATCATCATCCATCATAATCATCGTCGTCTATTGTCGTCACCGTCACCAGTGGTCGTCGTCATCAGTTATCAACATCATCGTCATCGTCGGGATCAGCAGCAGCAGCATAGTGCATCATCGTCGTCGTCATTATCATCATCCACCTCGTCTTTGTCGTTGCTGCCATTGTTGTCATCGATCAACAAATCAATCATTAACATCATTGTCCCCGTCGTCATCACCCTCGTCGTCGTCTTTGTCGTTGTCATCGTGATTGCTTACAGCACCGTCCTTATCACCGTTGTGGTTGTTAACCAGTCAATCGATTAATCTAATCGATCATTATCGTCATCGTAGTCGTCATCATGTCGATTGTTGTTTTCTTCCTTACTTCCATAGTGATCGTTGTCGTCATCGTCATCGTCATCGATGTTGTCATCACCATCGTCATAATCATCATTTTCATCACCATCACATACGCACTCACACACAAAACCCAATAACGTCGCCTATGCAACTACTAGAACAACAACAAACAAGCAGTAAATACAACTCACACACACAGTGATGCTCCTCTCTCTGTCTTTCTCTCTCGCTCTCTTTCGCTCTCCTCTCTCTCTCTCTCTCTCTCTCTCTCTCTCTACTGCTCTTGTCTCCTCTCTCTCTATCTCTCTCTATCTCTCTCCCACTCTCTCTCTCTCTCTCTTCTCTCTCTCCCTCTGATCCTCTCTCTTTCTCTCTCTCTCTTGTTTAATTAAAAGGTTTCAGTGGTCAGTGTTCAGTGTTCTCTCTCTCACTCACACACTGATTATCTTCCTCACTCTCTTCTCCCCTCCTCCCTCTCTCCCCACCCCCTCTCCCTCCCTCTCACCTGTCTCTCTCTCCCTCCCCTCTCTCTCTCTCTCCCACCCTCTCTCTCTCTCTATCTCTCTCTCTCTCTCTCTCTTCTCTCTCTCTCTCTCTCTCTCTCTCTCTCTCTTCCTCTCTCTTTCTTGATTGTTTTGTCCTAGTCTTTTTTTACGTTATCCAAGGACAGATTGATAAAGAATAGGTTTGGCCTAAAATCTCAATTCTTGCGTAATAAATTTTCTGAAGTCTGAAGTCTCTCTCTCTTCTCTCTCTCTCTCTCATCTCTCTCTCGCTCTATCTCTCTCTCGCTCTCTCTCCTCTCTCTGCTCCAGCCACCCCCCCCCCCCCCCCGCTCTCTCTCTCTCACCTCTCACCACTTTACGGCTGGTGAAGATACTTCTCCACGAAACACCCAGTAGTTGGGCCCTATACCCCTATAAGCTCGCTTGAGAAACCGCTATCTCTCTCTCCCTCTCCCTACCCTCCCACCCTTGTCTTCGTGTGACCTCACCAACTTAGGCTGTGAAGACATCAGTCTCAAAGAAACACAGCTAGTTGGGCCCACACCCCCCTCCACACCTTGGAACCGTTCACTATCATCCTCCCTACTCCACTTACTCCCACCCTCTCTCTCTCTCCCTCATCCACTTTAGCTGGTGAAGACTCTCTCCAGAAACACCAGCTATTTGTGGGCCCTCCCACCCCCTCTCTCCTTGGAACCGCTTTCTCTCTCCTCCCTCTCCCTCTCTCCCACCCTCTCCTCTCGCCCTTCACCACTTTAGGCCTGGTAAGACTCTTCTCCGAAACACCAGCTAGTTGGCCCTGCTCCCCCCTCTCCTTGTAACCGCTCTCTCTCTCTCTCCTCTCCCTCATCGGTCCACCCTCTCTCTCTCCCCCTCACACTTTAGGCTGGTGAAGACTCATCTCTTCTCCAGAAACACAGCTTGGTTGGCCTATTCCTCCCCCCTAATCCTTGAACCGCTTCTCTTCTTAATGTTTCTTCTCTTTCTTTTTCTCTTATTCTCGCTCGTTGCTTCCGGTCTCCTTTCCGGATCTGAAAATGAAACGACATGAAATGAATGAAATCAACTAACAGTTATCGCTTGGGAAATGAAAGGAAAGGAAAGGAAAGGAACTAAAGAAAGGAAATAAACTAAAAAGGTGTCGCTTGGGAAATGAAGGAAACACCTAAGAAAGGTGTTGCTTGGAAATTAACTAAATCAACTAAAGGTGTCGCTTGGGAAATGAAAGGAAATCAACTAAAAAAGGTTTGCTTGGGAAATGAATGAAATCAACTAAAAGGTGTCGCTTGGGAAATGATGAAATGAAATCAACGAAAAGGTGTCGCTTGGGAAATGAAAGGAATCACCTAAAAAGGTGTCCCTGGGAAATGAAATGAAATCAACTAAAAAGTGTCGCTTTGGAAATGAATGAATCAACTAAAAAGGTACGCTTGTGAATGAATGAAATGAAATCAACTAAAACGGTGTTGCTGCGGAAAATGAAATGAAATGAAATCACACACACGCACACGACACACACACACACACACACGCACACGCAACGCACAGCGCACACCGCACACACGCACACGCACAACTGCACGCACACACATCCACGCACAGCGCACGCCTACACACACACTACACCACGCACACGGTACCCGACACACACACACGCACAACGCACCGCACACGCACACACACACACACACAAACAACACACTCAAGAATCAAGAACTGTAGATTCTTTGACCTTTTTTGGGCCATGAAGGTAAACGAATAACACACATCCAACCAAACAACACAAAACGCAAGTTTGAACTTAATCGCGAAACGTTGCATTTTGGTGAACTGTAATTTTAAAAAAACGCGTTCTTAAAAAATCTTCCAAATTTTTTAGAAAATTGACTAATTTTAAACAAATTCACCAAAACACTACAGTAATTATGGTGAGATGTAAAATTTTTTTTTTTTGTGCGTGCATTTATTGCTCCTTGGCCTCTATATCGTTCACATTTAATACAAAATATATGTAGGTTCATAAGAGAACAGAAAAGGGATTTCTTGCTAAGGAAGGGGATGGGGGGGGTGGGGTGGGTGGGAGTCGTCTTTTTGCACCTACTTACCAATACTAGTCCACCAGGTGGGGGGCGTTTGTTTGCCCACAGTACCAATACACTCACCATCCCGGATGGGGGCTTTTGCCCACAATTTACCATACACTCACCCGGTGGTGGCGTTGGTGCACCCACATTAACATACACCTCACCCGGGTGGGGGGCGTTTTTTGCCCACATTACCATACACCATCCCCGGGTGGGGGCGTTTTGGCCCCACATTACCCTACACTCAACCTGTTGGGTGGGTGCGTTTTGCCCCACATTACATACACTCACCCGGGTGGTGCGTTTTGCCACATTAAACCATACACTCACCCGGGTGGGGGGCGTTTTGCCCCCACATTTACCATACACTCAACCCGGTGGGGGGCGTTTTGCCCCACATTACCATACACTCCCCGGGTGGGGGGCGTTGCCCCACATTACCATACACTCAACCCGGGTGGGGGGGCGTTTTGCCCACATTCACCATACACTCTCAACCCGGGTGGGGGCGTTTTGCTCCACATTACCATACACTCAATTCCGCACCCTCCCCTCCTCTTCTCTCCCCCTTCCCTCCTCTCCTCCCTGGCCTTCTTCGCACCTCGTTGAACGGAGGTGTGGGGAGGGGGGTGAGTGTATCGAGGACTCTTGTCGGTCGATCACCGATTCGAAGATCATTTCGTAAGAGGTATTCGTGCTGGACTGTAATTAAGAAAACAAAAAAAATTGGACACGAAAATGACAACATAATATCAAGACATAAAACAAAGAAACAATTAAAATTGCCCTGATAAACATTTACAAGGTATGGGCCGTACACACATACGCAGAAGCTCTGCACGGAAACCCCCCCGTAATACGGAAAAGAAGAAGGGGGAAATATATCGCATTGACTTTCGGTGCGGAACCTCTTCTTCTTCTCTTCCAGTTGGGATGTTTATCGGCCCGGCTCCACGCGGTCTTCATTCAGACCATTAATAGTGCACAGAATGCTGCTATGTGAATTCGTGTCATCCACCGCACTGGCACACATGGCCTACTCGTACGAATAGTGGGATGCTTTAACGTGTGCGCAAGTCTTGTGCATGCGTTCGCACGATCGGGACCTCGGTTTTTGAAAAGTCTCATCCAAGGATTTTTTCCCCAACGACGTCAGGTAACCCATTTCAACCTTGGGTGGAGTGAGAAATAGGAGTAAAAGTGCCATTCCCAAGGACACACCACTGTGAACCGAGCTGGGCTCGAACACCGCGAACTCAGCAAACCTGACGATTACGAGCTAGCGACAACGACTTACCAACTGAGCTACAGCGGCTCCTGCTGTGCGTGTACTTGGTGCTTATCTAACGCACAATCCATAACATTATCCTTATTTTTCTAAAGCAAACTATAAAATTAATTCCTGCCAGTCTAGCGAGGGCACTGCATGCATTCTCCCTGCGCCACTCACTCCTCATATCCTTCCACGCACACATGCAGCACGACTTCTTTCTTTGGTCCAAATGGGAGTATGGACTACAGAGAGGAGGGATTGAGGGAGGGAGAGAGAGTGAAGTGAGGTGAGAGTGAGAGTGGAAGTGAGAGTGAGAGAGAGAGTGAGAAGAGAGAGTTTAATTTATAAGTAGTAGAAAAGACAAACAACACCTAGGGCTCCCAATCGTAACCGCAAAACAAGGTCCCAGGACTCTTCACTTACAGTATAGAGGGTCCTAGAGGCAGGATAGAGAGTTCCCACGGCATTGCGAATGCTGAAAAGATTGTTCTAGTGTGCATTCCTGGGACCCCCTGCCACATTCTTTTAGAGGGTCCTTTCGAATAGTGTCTTCATAACCCACAAATGGGGTCCCTGGTAGCCCTGAACAACACAAACCAATCAAGTAGACTACATAATTTTTATCATTAACCCACTGACCTCACTCCTGCCTGTAATGTAAAGTTTAGAACATCCCATCCAGTAGTTTTAAAAAGCACCCAAAAAAAAAACACAATCGTGGACGATCAGAAACAGACCGGACAGATACACAGACAGGCAGACACACAGACAGGCCACCCACGACCCGAAAACTTACCCTATTTGTACTTATTTCTGCGGTAACTACGACACACACAGACACACGACCCAAAACGTTACCCTTTTGTAACTTATTTCTGGCGGGTAACTACGCTAAGGCGGTCCGGTCCGTGTGCCCTTACTTTGATATGCAGTACTTGCCAGCCAGTCCATGCGGGTCCTGCATGTCTGCAACCTGGTCAGTGTTTGACCGGGGCCTCTGCTGGCTTGGTCTTCAACCGATGGACATGTATCTTCAGCCCTTCAACACACCCACCCAAACAAAAATGGTATTTGGACTTCGCTTTTTGTATAGGGGAAGGTACGGGGGTAAAACGCCCATGGGCGGGTAAGATCCCATGCCAATTATCTCATGAAATGAGCACATTTTGCCCATGAGGACGAGATGTTAACCAATGGGCCGGTTAAGAAGCCCCTGCCAATCTCATGAAATAAAGCAATTTTCAGTCAAATTGCCCATCTGATAGACGAATGCTAAAAAAATGAAGCAATGTCAGTCACATTTTGCTCATGTTAGCATTCGTCTCATGGCAAATTTGCCTGCTTTTGCTTTATTTCATGAGATAATTGGCTTGGGGCTTCTTACCGCCCATGGGCTTCTTACCCCGTCTTTTACTCTATACAATGGAAACCCCATCCTTTATAAACCTAAAAAAATCATCCAATGAGGTCCTATTAGCGAGCGAAGGGGTCTTAAAAGGGAGGTAATTTTAAACTGCAAAGAATGGCAATGTCTCAGAGAAGTAGGTCTCATATGTGGGAGGAAGTCTTTAATGGGAGGTCTTATAGGGGGTTCCCACTGTAGTCTAATCACAGAGAAATCTCCGTGACAAATTCCGGGCCGCTCTCGCCCTGGGAGCGCGTCACCGCAAGACGCAGCGCCTACACTTTTTGGGTGGTGGTGTGGGTGGTGCAGGGGGTCAGGGTGAGGAACGGGTGGGGGCTGAGTTGGGAAAACTAGCTATCAATTTGAACGTAATTACAATCATCGTCATCATCATCCTCATCATCATCATCATCACATCATCATCATCGTCATCATCATCATCGATCATCATCAACCATCACCATCAACCATTCTCATCATCAATTCATTCAATCACTTATAATCCATAATAATACTAATAAAATGGAATTTGA
>CM065706.1:20832558-20843705 GCA_017654935.2 Phymorhynchus buccinoides | reverse complement strand
TTTCAGCCAAAAATGTCCATTAAATGTACCTGGGTAGAGAACAAAATCCATCTGCAGTATTGGGGATTCTTCTGTGACATATATAAAATAAGGTCTATCCTTACTTCCCAAAACTAAGACAATAGGGTCTTTGGATACTAGACCCCAATTTGATGCCTTTTAGTGACATAGGTGTTAAAGCACTGCGGTGCTAAAATGCGACTTTGGCGGTGAAAGGGTTTTAAACAAAACATAAACCATACAGTCTACAGTCTACATCACAAACTAGAGAGAGAGAGAGAGAGAGAGAGAGAGAGAGAGAGAGAGAGAGAGAGAGAGAGAGAGAGAGAGAGAGAGAGAGACAGAGAGAGAGAGAGAGAGAGAGAGACAGAGATAAAGAGAGTTAGTTAGTCATTACAGTCCTGTAGACAGCTATGGTCATCTCAGGACTATCAATTAAAGTTCGACCACGTGTTACAAAACACACATCAGTGTATCTTACCAACATTCAACAACCTGAAAACATGACCTACATAATATAGAACAAGTTATGACATGACATCTCCACCATTGTACACCATCATTAGCCCATAAGTCTAGTAGCCAGTGCTGGAAACGTCTTTCAAATAATTTTTCTCCTTTGAGCTGCTCCGAAATCGGAATGCATCAGCAAGGGGGAGACCAGTGAAAACTGAAAACCGGACACATACGTACCTTACCCATTATGGCCATATGGCCTGGCAACGCAGAAGAAGAAGCAGAAGAATAAGAAGAAACCCACCCACTGACCTAACTTAGGCGTGCACACGGCGGAGGTGGGCACGATCCCTGGAGTCTTTAAGCCAGGGTATGTCAACAACAACAACATCACCCACTGACCTAACTTGGGCGTGCACTCGGCGGAGGTGGGCACGATCCCTGGAGTCTTTAAGCCAGGGTAAGACAACAACAACAACAACAAACAAACAACAACATCATCCACTGACCTAACTTGGGCGTGCACACGGCGGAAGTGGGCACGATCCCTGGAGTCTTTAAGCCAGGGTAAGACAACAACAACAACAACAACAACAACAACAACAACAAACAACAACATCATCCACTGACCTAACTTAGGCGTGCGCACGGCAGAGGTGGGCACGATCCCTGGAGTCTTTAAGCCAGGGTAAGACAACAACAACAACAACATCATCCACTGACCTAACTTGGGCGTGCACACGGCGGAGGTGGGCACGATCTCTGCCAGGAGCAGCTGGAACACGGTGAAGGCCAGCAGCACGGTGACCCCCAGGGACACCTTCTCCCCGGAGTCCGGGGGCAGGAAGAAGTTGATGAGCACCAGCACGCACAGCATCACGCACGGCAGCAGCACGTTCACCACGTAGAACGTGGGTCGACGCAGCAACATCAGTCTGGACAAAAAAACCACCCATCATCAGGCAGCGGTCACTTACTGGATCAACGGAAGACATATAGCCTACGCACCTCGCGACCGCCATGCCTACTTATTGCTTCTTACTTGAGTGACGTGAGGTTACTTTGCATCTGTATTGTTTTTAAAAAATCGGGACTTTACTGGTGTTGCACTGCCTCCGGGCATTGCCTCCAGTATCGTTCCCACCATCTTTACATCTACTAATGTCCAATAATGTGTCTGTTCCAGACCGGAGGACGTTAAACGGATTTTCATCGTGACGTGAGGATCCTAGAAAACCAGGCGCTCGGCAGCATTTTTTGGGGACCCCCAGTGAGCTTGACCTTTGACCGATGCCTTCGTTTAATTTCTAACCGGGCCTAGACACCTTAAGTAGCTATCTGCGTGCTAAATTTGAGCGTCCTATAGGTCCATATGTTCAAACGTTATTGTGGCAGGTGCCCGACAGCATTTTTGGCTCCTGTGACCTTGACCTTTAAGCTTCATTTTCAAACTTGGACTAGATATCCTTGGTACCTATCCGCATGCAAAATGTGAGCGTCCTAAGTCCCTCCGTTCAAACGTTATCGCGATAACATATATAGTCACATAGGAACAAACAGAATTCTGTGAAAACATTACCAGCTGAAGCAAAGCTGGTAAACATTACCAGCTTCACTCGCTCTTCGCCGCGGCTGGTAACAATCGTCAGACGAAAGCGAGCCAGCCCATCCCTTTGGCTGCAGCACCAGAGCCGGTGCCAAGGGCCCCCTCGTTCGAGAGTCATCGTCTTCCACAAGAGACTAATCTGTACTGTGATTTTCCATTACTGTAGAAAACCATCAGTTGTACAGCTCTCGTGTTACTGTTGGCCCCTACTACAGGCTAATGTCAACCAATATGATAAAATCCATTTGAGAAAGACGGGGATATAATATGGACAGAATTGTGGGAATACCGGGGGTCTTTTGCATAAATAGTTCCCCCACCTTCTGGAAGTTTTGTGCTTGCAACTTCCTCTTATCTATCACTCTCTTTGACTCTGCCTTTTCCCTTTGCTTACTGTCATCTACTATCTTTCTGCCTTACCACCGGTCCATTCTTCTGCCTTTTTTCATGAAACACTTCCCAAAAAGATTTCCTCCAGCCGAAGTCGGACATGTTGGGCCTAACTTAGGCGCATAACGGCAGCATGACGCATCTGCGCTCATGATTGACAGGAAACTGTCTGAGCGATCGAAGAAGAAGAAGAATAGAGACGTGGACAATCGCACAGATCCTCCCGTAGCGAAAGTGCACCGTTGCCCCACAATCACTCACGAGAAGGTGACCATGGAGTACCCCTGGTTCTGGCTGTCCATGAAGGGGTGACCGGAGGCGCTGTAGGTGGCCTCGGTGACCTCCGTGCCCAGCAGGGCCCACTCCCCGTCCGTCTCGTAGTGACCCGTGTCCACGTCACGCCGGTATGACGTCAGCCGCATTTCGCCACGAGGGTGGTAGAAGCTCATCACCTTCACCGAACATGTCTGGGGAACGGGAGGGGAAACAAAAATGAGAGAGAGAGAGAGAGAGAGAGAGAGAGAGAGACGCAGACGCAGACACAGACGCAGACGCAGACTTTTTATTCTTAAAGGCCATAGCCCCTTAGAAGGGGGTACATATATAACAAACAACATATCCTATTACAAAATTAGGTCAAGTTGCAATCATATCCTTACGGACTTTAAATGCTTTATATACATACAAAGACAGTTTCTTAACAGTATTTTCATTAGTTGTTGTTAATAGTAAAACTAATCTGAACAAACAAGGATACTTAGAGTATTTCGAAGGGATTAACTGATCTCTAATATTTTGTAAAACTGGACAAGACAAAACAAAATGAATCTCATTTTCCTCACCTTTATAACAAACAGGGCAAATAAAGTTACGATCATCAACAGGCCTGTAGCGATTAGAATGTACACAGATATCAGAAATACCAAATCTTAATTTTGTCATATAACATTTCATTTGCCTGTTTATATTCATCATTAAATAAGTTGGAATGCAATGCAACGAGTTTAGCAATTTGTAGAAGTCAAATCGATTACTAGCCTGCATATGGGAACTCCATCTCTGCCAATTAGAATCTATCAATCTTTGCCTAAAGGCACGTATGAACCCATTTACATTCTCTACTCCCTGGTTTTGCCACACAAACCCAAACCCGTTTTCATACAATGTTGACCTTACATTAGTGACCCAATTTGTCTTTCCCCTATTATCCAATTCTACTAACATACTATACGCTTTATATGGTAATCTATTGGGCGACATTCTTGTTATTTTGACCCAATAACGAATACATCTAACAACAGATAACAAATAAATAGGAAATCTATTAGTCTCGCCGTAAACTAAATCATTCGGTGTTCGCATTGTCACTCCAAGGAACTTCTTTAAACCAAATAAATGAATTTTTTCAATGTGGATAGCAGCAGATTCGAGTCCCCATAATTCGGCTCCATATTGTACTATTGGTTGAATCTGTGAATCGAAAAGCTTTAAGAACAGAGATAAAGATTCATTATTTAACATTCTCAATTTTTTCATAATGCAAAGTAAAGCACGTTTACCCCTACTAACTAGATCTTTGCAAGCAAAACTGAAACTCAGACGCGTTGAGAAATAAATACCAAGATATTTATATACATTAACTACAGGCATATCTGATCCATTGTATATCCATCTTTCACGTGCTGCAAGATATCCACCCTTTCTAAATACAATGATATTACTTTTCGCTAAGTTAACCTTCAACTTTAATGATGTAGATACTCTAGCTAAATGGTTTAATTGATTCTGTAGCCCTACTACTGTTTCTGCTATTAATGCCACATCATCTGCGAGAAGGAGAACAAAAATTTCCAGTGCATCGTTACAAAACAGCGCCCCATGCTTCCCATGTTTATTTATTTCAACTGTTAATTCATTAATAAATAAGGAAAAAAGTATAGGACTACAAACATCCCCTTGTTTAACTCCTGAGGTACAGTTTATAAGATCTGTTAAAGCTGATCCATTTCTCACTCTTGCTTTTACTGAGGCATACATGCTCATAATACAGTGGTACAATTTACCTCTAACTCCATGTTTAAACAAAATAGGCCATAATATGCTTCTGTTGAGAGAGTCAAAGGCTTTCTCAAAGTCAATGAAGGCAACATATAATTTACGATTCAAACTAAATTGTTTTTGAACAAAAGCCATAAGAGTAAACATGTGATCTATTGTTGAACGATTTCGCCTAAAACCTGCTTGAAACTCATCAATTATGTTATTTTCTTCTACCCATTGTTGTAATCTTTTATTAATGATGGCACTATATAATTTACTACAAATATTACTTAAAGAGATTCCCCTATAATTATTTGGGTTGTTAATGTCACCTTTTTTATACAATGGAAGAATATTCGACTCAGTCCAACAATCCGGGAACACACCTCTATCAAATAAAGCATTAAAAAATTTAGTTATAAAATCTATTACCAAGTCAGACTTACATGCAAATTTAATCATTTCCCCTATGATCCCGTCAGGACCAGATGCTTTCCGATTTTTTAATTTACATAAAGCCTTCAAAATCTCTTCTTTTGAAATTGGGCAATTTAAATTACCATAATTACTATTTTCAATCACATTACTCTCATTACTATCATTGTCGCAATTTCTATTCATAATATTCTGTTCATTTAAGTCATCAATGTCTTTTTTTTATCAAGTAGTTCTTTAAAATGGTTGTACCAATGATCTATGCTAATATTATTTTGAGGCTGACTCCTTTTCTTATGAATCTTTCTCATAGTTTGCCAAAACTCCTGTTGATCGTACATAGAAGTGACTAACTTGTCAATCATATTATTATTAAACTCATTACATTTTATTTTTAGAAGATCTTTATAGTTTTTTCTAGCATTTGAGTATTCAGCATGATCAGGTGGAGACAAAGTACGACGATATCTAGCCAACAATCTACGTGCTTCTGATTTACTGCTACGACATTCTTGGTCATACCAATCTTCACCAACACTAGCATTTACATTCATTCGTTTCTGCATACAACTAGCAGCATCAGTTACACAACCATTAAATATTTGTAACGCTTCGTTAATATCAGTATCAATCAAGCTTAATGCTAAATTAAAGTTGTGTTGGCTTTCATGAGAATCAATCGCATTACTGAAAGAGTCACTATAAGTCTCATTCCAAACGAACTTGTCAACGAAACGTTTGGTGCTACGGCGTTCAACAAAATTCATATGCGTACTAGAACATGTTAAATAGAATTTTAAAGGCATATGGTCAGAATCTACACGCTCACCCACACACAACACACTATCACGAAACAGTGCTGCAAACATATCGCATGACATAAGAAAATAATCATTTACACTGCTACCATGTTGAGATATGTATGTGTAGCGACCTTTAAGGTCGCCCTTACACAATCCATTTAGAATACACAAATTTAAAGCAGTACACATATTCAGGAACATTTTACCATAACTATTTAAAATGTTATCTTAAGAATTTCTGTCTATATGCAATGGCTCACTGACATATTGTTCACAGTTTTCAAAAGCTAAAGCATTATCATCAAAATTTGGAGAAACATTTGAAGTTCTACTGTTCATATCTCCACTAACAAGAACATACACATCATCGCCAGTAGATAGCAAACAATCACACACAAAATCTTCTAATAAACACACACCATTCTCAGACTCAACATATCGATAATAAGGCGAACCTACAGGTGGCACATATGCACATACATATAACACATTTTTATCAACGCCAAAAAGAGTTTTATTAATAATAAATGCACAAAAAATATCTGATTCGACGTGCACCTGTTTAACAAAGGGCAAAAAGTTTTTCTTCACAAGGCACAATAACCCCCCTGATCGCCTCCCTTTATTCGTGAGTTTTCTTGCAGGCTTCACAAACACTTCATAACCAACAAACACAGATGACAGAAAATCTTCCATAAAAGTCTCAACCAAACATATGAAATCAAAAGAGCATACAAAAGAAACAAAGTCCTTCTCACGTAATTTAGAAAACAATCCATTCACATTCCAATGAAGGATTGAGAGACATTTTGGTTTATTGAATGAAAAAGAAAAATCCAAGTCATTATTATTATGTTCAGTATTAGAAGAATTAGCACAAGCATTCTCAAAAAACAAGTCAAACGGGTTTTCTGACCCAGCCACGCAGGATTCAGTATTGTCAATGTCAAACTGGGTACTGCCTGTAAAATGCGTGCTGTTGCTCGATTCATGAATTGCATGCGTTTGATTTGCACGTGCAAAGCCAGTGTCAATTACCCTTCTCTCTTTCAACAAAAACGGTGCTTTTTTACATTTTGTTCCCTCTACCCAGGTAGGACAATTATACACCTGAAATTTGGGCCGGCCACATTCCTAGGTTATTTCTACCAGTTTGTCAGCCTGAGTTACTGTGAATTTCTTCCCATCGATCAGGAGATGGTTGAACACCATTGTGGCTCGCTTACCATCTGCCCTAGCCTTCTTCAGAAGTGGAGACAACCGTCTCCTGACATCTCTTACTTGACTAGAAAAGTCTTCACCTATGAAGATGTCAGTTCCTCGGAGGTTTCTCTTAGCTTTTAACACATCTATCTTCTGCTTATAGAAAACAAACCTCGCGATGATTGGGGAGTCAGGTTTCGAACTGATTCGATGGACCCTATCAAATTCAATGTCTTTCACAATCCCTAATTTGTCCGTAATCAGATCCCTGATCCTACCTTCACACTCAGCCGGCGTCTCCTTCTCCATTCTGGGCAGCCCGTAAAAGATAAGATTGTTACGCTTAGACCGTCCTTCAAGGTCGTCCACCTTCATCACCAGCTCATCCACCTTCTTGGACAGGTCATCATTACTCTTTTGAAGATCTTCATTTTGCTGTCGAAGACTGGTCACCTCTGCTCTCAGGGACTTCAATTCAGCACCCATGACTCCACACTCCTCTTGCAGGACATGTATGTCCCCTCTCACCTCAGCAAAAGAAGACTGCATCTTGGTGCCCAAGTCTTGGATCATTCCCACAAGGTCATTGATTGTGAATTCTCTCATCGATGTGCCGGAAGATTCAACAGAAGGGGATTCTTTGTTTTCTTGGCCGACACTGTTGTTTCTAGACTTGGAGCTGGCCCTTGTCTGTATCCCAGCATCCGTGTTCTGATCTGGATCGGGCCCAGGGTTCCTTTCCACATCTCCCGCTTGGAGCAGGAGGCTCCCCCAGAACAGATAGGAGAGGAGTAGACCAAGTACAGCACTGTCACATCTTCCTGTCAACTTCAAAACGGCAATGTACATTGCTTTCTTCTTTCTTGCCCGTTTCAACATAAACTGCTGGTACACTGCACAGAAGCATCCACATCGTGCTCGGAAATCAAGTCCACCTGATGGCATGGTTAGTCATATGTCAACTTGCCAATCCTGGAGACTTAACAGTTTCTGGAGACCGCAAAATGACAGCTTATTAGCAGACAAACAGAAGGTCGTCGGTATGTAAAAACAAAACAAAAATACAACACTTCTTTTCACACAATGTATCAGGGTGTTTTTGTTGTTGTTGTTTTTTCTGTCTTTTCTCCAAGTCCAAAACGAGCTTCTTCTTTTTTTCTTTTTCTTTTTTTTTCTTTTCTTTTTCTTCTTCTGGAAAAACGAGCAAACAGTTCAGTTATGCATGGTCTTTAACACGCGACTGTTCTATCTGGGTCACACTGCTCCTTTCAGCACGTGCAATTTGCGTGCAACTCGTTTCACGGCTGACTGACTGACGATCCGGTTAACAAAGTTGGAAAGTGTGTCACTTCATTATTTCATGTAAATAATTACACGTTAATTAAAGACTATACCTTGACATTGGCAGTAAACCGATCACACCACATGAGTCACTGTACCTTTACACAGTTTCCTACAAAAATTCAGAACAAAACACAGCCTACAACACACTAAATTTCACCCAAACAACGAGAGAAGCAAAAACATGTCTTGTAGCTATGAATTCACAGACCAGAGAGAGAGAGAGAGAGAGAGGAAGGAGGGAGGGAGGGAGGAAGGGAGGGAGGAAGGGAGGGAGGGAGGGAGGGCTTAGGGAGAGAATAGCAATATTTGTAAAGGTAGGAAACATTGTTCTGCTATGCAAACCATGTTTCCTTTATTTTTTTAAAGGAATGTTTGACATTGGTATTGGTTTTACGCTTATAGTCACACAGACTCGTCTCTGTGAAATTCGGGTTGCTTCCACTTGGAGAGAGGGTCGCAGGTAGTGCTGCGCCATGCTTTTTTCTGCATGCTGTTTTTGTGGGGAAGTGGCGGTGGGGGAGGGGGGGAGGTAAATTTTGACCAAATGACAATGTTATTGTTGCCACTAGATTCTTTCTTTAATGTGTGCGAAGTGAATGGGCACATGGAACCTCAGTTTGTTTGTTGTCATGGCAGAAGTGACAATTAAATGCAATGAGTGCGATGGCTTAAGACTTTAAGAATTGACCCCAAAAAAAGTAATGTTCAAAAAAAGGCATTAAAACTGGCTGAAGTCGTAGTCCAATCCTCTAAAAATCGCGGAAAAAGGGACATCAAGGCCAAACCTAGTAGAAGGTCAAATACTGAAGTCGGTTCCAAACATGACCAAAAACACACGATTCATAAACAAAAATCATTAAAATGATATCTGACAGTCACGAGTCAAAGGCAAAACTTGGCCACCACAAACAAATCCGCTGTCAGAAATTTGAATTCCTGAGCTGAAATTTGCAAATCTTCTGACAATTCTAATGCCTGAAAAAAAACTCTTGCCCCCCTCCCACCCCCACTGATTTTTACCTGACGGTCAAAGGGGAAGAAGGTGATGTCCAGGTCACAGGACAGCACGTAATTGTCCATGATGACGTAGCGCGTGACGCCATTGTAACACACCTGAGCTTTGGTGTAATGGGTCTCGTCGTGTGACACGAAGATTCCTCGCATGCTGTATGAACATTATTGTTTCAAAAAGAACGTTGAGGATTGTTGGGTGTTCTTTCTCTGTCTGTCTGTCTCTATCTCTCTCTGTCTGTCTGTCTCTGTCTCTCTCTGTCTGTTTGTCTCTATCTCTCCCTCTCTTTCTGCTTTGCTTGTGCTTCAGTTTCTTTTCCAGAGGGCTGGATGTAAAAAAAAGTATGTATTTGCTCATTCTATTACATTATTTATAAAAGAGAGAGACAGAGAGAGACAGACAGACAGAGACGCAGAGACAGACAGACAACAGACAGACATCAGACAAACACACAGACAGACCAGCCCCACCTATTGATGACACTGAGGGGTGGCACCCAGATGTCCTCCCGGTGTATGAGCAGACAGGTCACGTTCCCCTCTTTGATGGGGTCCCACCGGAGAAAGTCATCAGTCCACATCTGATTTCAGAAATAACCCCCCAAAAACGAGCGCTTCTTCTTCTTCTTCTTCTTCTTCTTCGATTGCTCATACAGTGTCCTGTCAATCATGAGCGCAGATGCGTCATGCTGCCGTTATGCGCCTAAATAAGAAATAGTTAGGCCCAGCAAGTCCGACTTCGGCTGGAGGAAATTTGTTTGAAAGTGTTTCTTGAAAAAAAAAAGGCAGGAAAATGGACCGGTAAGGCAGAAAGATAGTAGATGACAGTAAGCAAAGGGGAAAGGCAGAGTCAAAGAGAGTGACAGATTAGAGGAAGTTACAAGCACAGAACTTCCAGAAGGTGGGGGAACTATTTATACAAAAGACCCCCCGGTATCCCCACTTGAGGGTAAACGCGCTCTTCAGGTGGATGTATCGCTCTTTTACATAGGTGGCGCAGAAGGCGTTTTGTCCTGAACGTCGAGTCCTTCGGATGGGGACTTAAAGCTAGGCTGACCCCGTGCGCTTTACGCACATAAAAATCCCACGGCAGTTAAAAGTCGATAAGAGCAGGGAGAAATCCCGCTGCCTGGCATGACCAAATTGATAGCTAGTTTTCCCCAAGTCAGCCCCCCTCCTCATCCCTCTCCCTCACCTCCCCCCAAAAAAAACAAGAAAAAAGGTGGCGCTGTGCTTGTGGCGACGCGCTCTCCGCATGAGAACTGCCCGAATTTCACAGAGATCAGCTTCTGTGTCTAGGCTATGCCAAATACCAAATAATATGAATACATTTGACACCCCAACCCTCCGCGATAGCAGCTGCCTCCTCCATTAACTGGAAGTCATTGTCGGAAACGACAGACCTGTATATTCACAGGGCTCCCAGGGACCCCCATTTGGGGGTCTATGAAGTACTAACATTCTAAAGGACCCTGTAAAAGAATGTGCAGGGGGTCCCAGGGACGCAGTAGAATTTTTTTTTTTTAGCATTGGCAATGCCACTGGGACCCTCTAGCCCGCCTCTAGGACCCTCTATACTGTAAGTGAAGGAGTCCCTGGGATCCCTTGTTTCGCGGGACGATTGGGAGCCCTGATTCATAAAAGGCCATTTATTTTTTCAATGAATGCAACATACCAATGCCAATACAGTACAAATACTGCACAGTGGAACCTCCCTTAGAAGACCTCCCAAAACCATCCAAAATGAGGTCTTTTAACTGGGAGGGTGTGACGAGGTAATGGGTTAAAAGGCTAAGTCCCTAGGGAAGACTTTAGAAAATTTGCCTTTAGCCCACTTCTCTAGGGTATGGGAGATGAGC
>CM065706.1:20827558-20830058 GCA_017654935.2 Phymorhynchus buccinoides | reverse complement strand
ATGACAAACTTAAGACTCCTTTGCCCGATCTACATCGGGGCAAAGGACAACAAACAAATGAACAGACACGCTACACAAACGCATTACCAAGTCGTCAATGCGTATTGGAGTGAAGATGACGTGAACATTGATGACGTCACTGAGGTTGACTAGGGGTCGCACCTCGGGGTCATAGTTCATGAGCAGACTGTGCATCAGGCGAGACTCTGGCTGCTGGGTGCTGTAGCTGGAATCTGGATGCTCTGCATACACACGGACACACAGGCAGACAGACAGACAGACAGACAGACAGACAAGAAAATAATATATGTATTACAGGCGGACAGAAAGACAGACAGACAAAAAGATGTACACAAGTACCAGGGCTCCCAGGGACCCCCATTTGGGGGTCTACGAAGCACTAAAATTCTACAGGACCCTCTAAATAAAAGAATGTGCAGAGGGTCCCAGGGATGCAATAGAAAAATTCTTTCTAGCATTCGCTATGCCACTGGGACCCTCTATCCCGCCTCTAGGACCCTCTATGCTGTAAGTGAAGGAGTCCCCGAGACCCCTTGTTTTGCGGGACGACTGGGAGCCCTGGGTACAGATTTACAATCGGACAAACACTGGAAATAACAAATAGAAAGTCGCGTTACAGCTAAAACTAGGGCCGCCACGATTCGATCCCAATGCGATTGGATTGTGACAATCGTGAGGCACGATTCTCGTGAAATTCTACTGTCCCCAAATAAATCTGATGAAATCCTACTATTTGAAGAAACGAAGATGACTGTTGGGTTCAATCAAAATCACAACAAATTAAAACGGAGTCGACATGTGAAACACAAAAGAAAAGATTTAAACCCCTTGACTGCCACCAACGTATTATACGCACTGACCTGATGACATCACTGATGATGTCATCAGATGAAGAGGAATAACCCTGATATTCTGGTTTTTGTTCTAAGTCAAGAGAGTAATATCCCCAGACCATTTTGCCAGATTGGCTCTATCAGTTGTCTTTTTCATGGCATAATTTGCCTAATGATTTTTGTTTGTGGCTCAAGCCACAAACCTATAACTCACTTTGTCGGTCGGTCGGTCGGTCTGTCTGTCTGTCTGTCGGTCTGTCGGTCGGTCGGTCCAAAATTGTCACACATTTTGACAAAATTGTCGCACTTCAAATCGAGGCTACACTTCAAATTGAGGCCGCACTTTAAAATGATGTATTTTAAAAGCGTACAAAATAATAAACATACGTAATACAGACACTACAACAGACACGACGAGTATGCGGTGCTTCTTTCGATGAGTATAAGTAGGATACATAGTTTTAAATGTTTTCCAAAAAGATATAAAAAGTTACGAAAGGGTGCAGAGATAACATTCTGGTTTACAGATTAAAATTATTGAAAAGCCAGGGGAGGTGACTCATGATTGGAGTGGTAAAAATAGACCGCGTGCCACAAACTATTGCGAATTCGCGCTTGTTTCTTTAATTTTCTCTGGCAGTCAAGGGGTTTCATAACAAATAACACAGAACAGAACAAATGTCAACATTTTGGACAACGGGTTGAACCCGAAACGTCGTGATTTTGTTTGTTCTGTTTTGTTGTTGTTATAGACGGATCCGGGTTCATGTAGGGGAAGACGGGGTAAAAAGCGCATGGGCGGGTAAGAAGCCCACCCCAATTATCTCATGAAATAAAGAAAATTTCAGTCAAATTTGCCCATGAGACGAATGCTAGACATTAACGCTCGTCTCATGGGCAAATTGAGACTGAAATTTGCTTCATTTCATGAGATAATTGGGGTGGGCTTCTTACCCGCCCATGCGCTTTTTACCCCGTCTTCCCCTATGCAAATGAGAATGTCACCTCTGTCGGCCATGATGGCTGGATTATTCGGGTTGCTAAGATACTTGGCGGTGGAACGCATTGAATTCTGATGTTTGCTTTTAGTCCTGAACATTTAACTACTGCACAGTTTATTACCATTGTGACGATTTGTCGAAACTCACTGACGCTCACCTCTGTAATCTGAACCAAAACGGCGCTCCAGCCAAAATGGCGTCCGACTTTCGTTACCAACAAAAGCACGTGACATTATGACGCTATCCCGGATCCTTCTATTAAATCTTTTCTTTTGTGTTTCTCTGTCTTAATTTGTTGTGAAACAACTAGGGGAAGACGGGGTAAAAAGCGCATGGGCGGGTAAGAAGCCCACCCCAATTATCTCATGAAATAAAGAAAATGTCAGTCAAATTTGCCCATGAGACGAATGCTAGACATTAACGCTCGTCTCATGGGCAAAATGAGACTGAAATTTGCTTCATTTCATGAGATAATTGGGGTGGGCTTCTTACCCGCCCATGCGCTTTTTTACCCCGTCTTCCCCTAGTTACTAGTTACTTCTAACTAGTTACTAGTTATGTTCACTACATTTGTAGCCCCCCCCCCCCCCCCCCCCCCCCCACACACACACACACACACACGAATCTGATGAAATATCTGGGTGG
>CM065706.1:20812558-20822558 GCA_017654935.2 Phymorhynchus buccinoides | reverse complement strand
TCTCTCTCTCTCTCTCTCTCTCTCTCTCTCTCTCTCTCTCTCTGTGTCTCTCTGTATGTGTGTGTGTGTGACTGGACTGGCTGTTTCTTAATGGTAGGCTGATGTCTGCACCGCTTCAACACAGAGACAGAGAATAAGAGAAGGAGGAGGAAGAGGAGGATTAGGAGGAGGAAGTACAACGGGTGGAAGCAACATTTAACGGGGGGGGGGGGGGGGGGGGGGGGGGGGGGGGGGGGGGGGGGGGGGGGGGGGGGGGGGGGGGGGGGGGGGGGGGGGGGGGAGAAGGTGGGGGGATGTGGCAGCAAGGACAGTAGCGGATAGTGGGGGTGAATGGGTCGTTACAGCAAGCAAGCCTGAATACACAAAGAGCTCGCACTCCGCAGCTGACGACCGAAGCCGGGTTTTTTTGTTTTTGCTTCCACCCTTTCACCTACACTACAGCTGGGGATCATCATTGCGAACTCAGTCACTGCCTACAACAACACTAACACTTCCTACCCTCCAGGTGGGAAGTGAGAAAGTTGGCTTCATTCTTTGCAAGGTTTTTAGTAGTAGGCTGCGAAGTTATCACTCTTTTTTAACATTTAGGCTTTGGGGTTACAGTGCCGAGTATTTAGAAGTAGTAGAGGACAGCAGCGGCGAAGCAAAGTCACAGAGATAGACAGCAAGCCGGGGGTAGCATCCTTGGACTAAGCTGTAGAGCTGCAGTGCCAGAGAGAGAGAGAACACAGAGGGAGATACACAGAGAGGGAGAGAGAGAGAGAGGCACAGGGAGAGAGCGACACACACAGAGGGAGATACAGAGAGAGGGGTGCTGCTGTGATCAAAAAGAGTAAAAAATCTCCAATTCTGGTGGAGGGGAAAAAAGATGGCGGCCGTGTTTGTTCACGTTGTCTGCTGGATGAGCATCGTCGTCCTCGCTATCATCTTGGGCCTCGCTCAGTCTGGATCGGAAAGGAAGGTGAGAGAATTGAATGAACGAACGAATGAATGAATAAAATGAATGAAAAGATGGAACGAATGAAAGAAGCCACCCTCCTATCCCTTGCTATCTTGGACCTTACCCCCCCCCCCCCCCACCCCCCCCCCCCCCCCCCCCCCCCCGTTTCCCTCAAATTTTCACTGAGAAACAACATTCTGTCATTTTCGGGAAAAGGATAAGGTTAGGATCAGCCTAGTGGGTTATTTTCATAAAAGTGAAAGGAGCAGACTTTGAGATTGAGGGTCGTAAGCATGAGGGGGTGTGTGGGGTGTGGGTGTGTGTGTCTAAAGAACAACGTTGCCCTATTCTTTCCCCATTCTTGCGTTATTGAATCTAATGACCAATGGGTTGTCAGTGGTACAGATTTGTCAAACATTGTTTGCATAAATAAAAGACAAACATTGACGTCAATGGCATGTTGCTGTTGTTAGTCCCCGAGCCGAAGGTTCGGGGAGCTATTGTTTTTGTCTGGTCCGTCCGTCTGGTGTCCGTCCGTCCGTCCGTCCGGTGTCCGTCCGTCCGGCTATTTGTCCGTTTTTCTCAAAAACTATTCAGTCTATCATCATCAAATTTGGCGTATTAGTTTGCCACGATGCAAGCTATCCACTGATGTATTTAGTTTTACATTAAGGTCAAGGTCGCGCCAGTTACGGGGTTCAAACCCCAAAACACATAATCGCTAATATCTCGCAAAGTTTTGCATCTATTTTAATGCAGTTTTTTCCACATCATTTCTTGATGAATGGTCTATAACACAGTTGTCATGGATTTTTCTGTGCGCGCGTGTGCGCATGATCGCGCGCGCTCAAATCACGGGTCCGAACCCCAAGGCTATATATCAAAAACTATTCAGTCTATTATCGTCAAATTTGGTATACTTGTTGCACAAGATGCAAGCTATCCAATGATGTACTTACTTTTACATTAAGGTCAAATTTACGCCATTCCGATTTCGGAGTACCTCGGCGATGCTGCGAGGGGACTTTGCAGCCGCTCGGCGTTGCACTTGTTTTTAGTTGCTTCGGGAAGTATTGTTTTTGTTTCGTCTGTCCGTCCGTCCGTCCGTCCGTGCGTGCGTGCGTCCATCCGTCCGCCCGTGCGTGCGTGCGTCCATCCGTCCGCCCGTGCGCGTTTTCTTGAAAACCGTTCTGTCAATGTCAATCACTTTTAGTGCACTGGTTTTAGAGGATGTTCGCATAGATCGAATGATTGCTTTAGTTTTATTTCAAGGTCAATGTCATGATGATTAAGGAGTTCAACCCCCCAAACACGTATTTCAATGCGGGTTTTTTTCCCCAACGTTTCCTGATGAAAGGGCTATAACATTATAAGCATGGGTTTGTCTGTGCATTCGTACGCGCGTGCGTGCAAATCACAGGGTTCGAACCCATGAAGGCTGTATCTCGAGAACTGCTTCAAATTTAGTGTGGTACATAAAAGGTCCTATACAAAATTATAACCATGCTGGCCTTGACCTTGAAGTTTGATCTTGAAAACGTAAATTTCTTGTGGCCATATCTTTCACGTCGTTGGACTTACAGTGTTCAAATTTGGTATGCAGGTGCATTGGCTTATGGTAAATCCGAATATTGAGTACAAGCAAGGTCAAGGTCAAGATCACAACTGTTATAGTCTGCCGATAGGACCATCTGTAACCGGTCATTTACTGCCACACATTTTTGATACATTTAGAAACATAATGGTGATTCCAAAATCGAGTATCCATCAAGGTCAAGGTCAAGGCCAAGGTCAGCAGCGAGTGAACTTTGCCGCCACTCGGCAACACACTTGTTTGTTGTTGTTGTTGTTGCTGTTTGTTTGTTTTTAATGCTTGGCTCACCTATTTGTTTAGACCTATGCAGTATATTGGCATTTTAATTCATAGGCTACATGAAATTCGAAATCTTTGTAATGGCATTTGATGTTCTTAGCAAACGTACGTCCCATTCGTTTCACCCTCCTTTATTTCAAGTCAGGTCTTCACATAATGTATTATTTTATATATTTTATATCATGGGAAACATCTGAACTGAAAATGTCTTAAATCTAAGAAATTAAGCTGAGAGCAGAGACATGTAGATAGACATGCAGAGAGAGAGAGAGACAGAGAGAGATTTCTCTCTCTCTCTCTCTCTCTCTCTCTCTCTCTCTCTCAAACACACACACACGCGCGCACATACACGCAACACACTCACACACACACACACGCACGAACGCACAACACACACATGCGCGCACACACACACACACACGCACGCACACACGCACACGCACACGCACGCACGCACGCACACACGCACACACACACACACACACACACACACACGCACACGTCAGAAAGCAATCAGTCCATCCGACAGACCATCAATGCAGTGAACGGAAGCCAACGTGTCAAGCCATTAATACCTCTCACTTTGCTGCTTTCAATGGAAATGGTTTGCCCACTAAACACCTCATCTACCCCCCACCCCCACCCTCACACCCACCCCGACACTCATTTTGTTTCCATCTCCCCTCCCTCCCCTCCCCACCCCCCTTCCACCAATCATGCTTTATTTTTAGTCCCTGAGCCGAAGGTTCGGGGAGCTATTGTTTTTGTCTGATCCGTCCGGCGTGCCTCCGTGCCTCCGTCCGTCCGTCCGTCCGTTTTTTTCAAAAACTATTCAGTCTATCATCATCAAATTTGGTATACTAGTTTGCCAAGATGCAAGCTATCCACTGATGTATTTAGTTTTACATTAACGTCAAGGTCGCGCCAGTTACGGGGTTCAAACCCCAAAACGCATAATCGCTAATATCTCGCGAAGTTTTGCATGTATTTCAATGCAGTTTTTTTCACAACATTTCTTGTCATGAATTTTTCTGTGCGCTCGTGTGCGCATGATCGCGCGCGCTCAAATCACGGGTCCGAACCCCAAGGCTATATATAAAAAAAAAAGCTATTCAGTTACGTGCTGTTCTGATGCGTTCTTATGTAGTTACGTGCTGTTTTGTTGCGTTTTTATGTATGTGTACAGCCGACACACGATTTCCGAGTAGCTCGGCGATGCTGCGAGGGGACTTTGCAGCCGCTCGGGGTGGCACTTGTTGTCTTTCCAGTTGTTCTCTCTCTCTCTCTCTCTCTCTCTCTCTCTCTCTCTCTCTCTCTCTCTCTCTCTCTCTCTCTCTCTCTCTCTCTCTCTCTCTCTGTCTCTCTCTCTCTCTCTGTTTGTGTCATACAATGAAAACACCCGAACGCCCACTTTAAAACCGTAAATATTTCGATTCATCATCATCATCTAGTAAAAAGCCAAGTGTTTGTCCGTGTGTGTGTGTGTGTGTGTGTGTCTGAAACACGAAACGGGCCTTATAACTCCGCCGTTTTTCGACCGAATCGCTTCAAATTTGCTGTGAGCCCTGACGGGGCGATGGCAACGGCAACCGAGGCGGCCGTGTCATTTGCGCGGTTCGGCAAATGCGCGAAACGCGCATCCGCCGGCCTCTCGGCGCCCGTATCTCCGGTGTTTCAGGACTGATTGCCTTCGAATTTGGCAGGAAGATCACCGGGGACGGTGACTATCCGTGTACCAACCCGGAAGCGAATCGGTTCAGAAACGCGCGCGCTATACGACTCCGCCGTTTCTTAACCGAATCGCTTCAAATTTGCTGTACTCGGCGTTACCAGTACTTGGCGTTACCGTTACTAGGCGTTACCGTCACAAGGCGTTACTGGGACTAGGCGTTGCGCTAGTTTCATGAATTCTTTGTCGTATATACACCCAACCACGGACTGAACCATAAAACTTCTTAGCGTGCTGCAAAAATTAGAAAATGAATCATTAACACAATTCACCTTAAAAACAAATACCTGTTTGTGTATGTGTTTATATGTCTGTGCCTCTCTCTGTTCTGTCTGTTGGTCTGCCTGTCTCGTTGTATATTATGATTGCGGTTTGTTGTTGTTGTTTGTTATCGTTCCTGGCTAAAAGACTCCAGGGATCATCCCAACAGCCGAACATCACTTGAACACTATGGTACAAATGCGCCAACTAGGGATGAGAACATTACGTGTGTGAACGGTTTTTGATTACCCCGCCACATGGGCAGCCACACTCCGACTTCAGAGGAGATTTGCGGTTTAAATATATCTTTATTCAAAACTTTCCAATGAAACGAACAATGGTGAGATGATATGGTACCCTTACACATTACATTAACATATATAACTCGATAGACGGAAGGCGAATGCACATGTAGCCTCACCAATTGGAAAACGCATTCACATTCTTTTTCTTTTTTCCAATATTCAAAACCAACCAATAAACAAACTAACCAACAAACTGAACAAGTTTGAGGTGTAGAGTGGCACAGAGGTAACGCGTTCGCCTTGCGTTGAGTAAACCCCAGTTCGAACCTGGGTACAGGGGATTTTCCCTCTCACTCTGCACTAGGACTTACGGTCGTGAACGTGGAGTCTTTCGAATGAGACGATAAACCGAGGTCCCGTGTGCCCATGCACTTAGCACACCGTAATCCCAGTGACAACGAAAAAGAAAGTTGTGATTTGGTCAAAATATACCACCCTCCCTTCCCTTCCTCATCAGTGACACAAAATTCGCATGCAAAAAAACCCCGTTGCGATGCTCTCTCCAGGTGGGGAGCAACCCGAATTTCACAGAGACCCTCTGTGACTATAAAGTACGTAATACATAATACAAGAGAAAACTATGTTTGTCTATCTTTGATTCCTCTGTTTACCTGCCCACTTTTCTGCCTGCCACTCCCCCTCCTCCCCCTCCTCCCCACCCTGTCTTTTATTGATCCCTTATAAGAAGTCTACCCCACCTTTTTCACACACACCCCACTCAGACACCAATCTTACCTCAGACATACTTCACCCTCACACACACCCCTCCTCAATCAGACACCCTTCTTTCCCAACACATACTTCAACACCCCCCCCCCCCCCACCCCACACTCACTCAGACACCATTCTCACCAACACATACGTCACCCTCACCCCCACTCGGACACCATTCTTACCCAACACATACCTCACCCTCACCCACACCCTACTCAGACAACCCTTCACCATACACCACTCACTCAGACAACATTATCACCAACACATACTTCACCCTCACTCCCACTCAAACAACATTATCACCAACACATACTTCACCCTCACTCCCACTCAAACAACATTATCACCAACACATACTTCACCCTCACCCTCACCCGCACTCAAACAACATTATCACCAACACATACTTCACCCTCACTCTCACCCGCACTCAAACAACATTATCACCAACACATACTTCACCCTCACTCCCACTCAAAGAACATTATCACTAACACATACTTCACCCTCACTCACACTCAAACAACATTATCATCAACACATACTTCACCCTCACCCTCACCCGCACTCAAACAACATTATCACCAACACATACTTCACCCTCACTCCCACTCAAACAACATTATCACCAACACATACTTCACCCTCACTCCCACTCAAAGAACATTATCACTAACACATACTTCACCCTCACCCACACTCAAACAACATTATCACCAACACATACTTCACCCTCACTCCCACCAACACTCAAACAACATTCTCACCAACACATACTTCACCCTCACCCCCTCACCCCCACTCAAACAACATTATCACCAACACATACTTCACCCTCACTCCCACTCAAACAACATTATCACCAACACATACTTCAACACATACTTCACCCTCACTCACACTCAAACAACATTATCACCAACACATACTTCACCCTCACCCCCACTCAAACAACATTATCACCAACACATACTTCACCCTCACCCCCACTCAAACAACATTCTCACCAACACATACTTCACCCCCAACATTCTCACCAACACATACTTCTCACCCTCACCCCCACTCAAACAACATTCTCACCAACACATACTTCACCCTCACCCCCTCACCCCCACTCAAACAACATTGTAACCAACACATACTTCACCCTCAACCCCACTCAAACAACATTCTCACCAACACATACTTCACCCCCTCACCCCCACTCAAACAACATTCTCACCAACACATACTTCACCCCCACCCCCTCACCCCCACTCAAACAACATTCTCACCAACACATACTTCACCCTCACCCTCACCCCCACTCAAACAACATTCTCACCAACACATACTTCACCCCCTCACCCTCAACCCCACTCAAACAACATTCTCACCAACACATACTTCACCCCCACCCCCTCACCCCCACTCAAACAACATTCTCACCAACACATACTTCACCCTCACCCCCTCACCCCCACTCAAACAACATTCTCACCAACACATACTTCACCCTCACCCTCACCCCCACTCAAACAACATTCTCAAACCAACACATACTTCACCCTCACCCTCACCCCCACTCAAACAACATTCTCACCAACACATACTTCACCCTCACCCTCACCCCCACTCAAACAACATTGTAACCAACACATACTTCACCCTCACCCTCAACCCCACTCAAACAACATTCTCACCAACACATACTTCACCCCCACCCCCTCACCCCCACTCAAACAACATTGTAACCAACACATACTTCACCCTCACCCTCACCCCCACTCAAACAACATTCTCACCAACACATACTTCACCCCCACCCCCTCACCCCCACTCAAACAACATTGTAACCAACACATACTTCACCCTCACCCTCACCCCCACTCAAACAACATTCTCACCAACACATACTTCACCCCCACCCTCAACCCCACTCAAACAACATTCTCACCAACACATACTTCACCCCCACCCCCTCACCCCCACTCAAACAACATTCTCACCAACACATACTTCACCCCCACCCCCTCACCCCCACTCACACACACACACACACTCCTCACGCACGCACGCACACGCACGCACGCACGCACGCGACGCACGCACACACACACACACACACACACACACACACACACACACACACACACACCATTATCACCCAACGTACACTCCTCCTTCCCCCCTAATATACACCCCCACCCAGAACCCCTCCACACCCCACACCCACACCCCACATGAATGACCTTTGGACCCTGAGTTGGCATCCGGACGATTGGTAATCGGTGTCCAATTCGAAGTTCCGGTGTACGGGGTGCGTTATAAATGCACCCTTTGTCAGTTTGGACCTAGGGGACTTTTAGTTGTGGTAATCTCTATGTCAGTGAACTCTCTTCCTCGTGGTTTCAGAGTGTGAGAAAAATATCTCTTCTGTCCGTCTGTGTGTCTGTGTGTGTCTCTCTCCTTCTCTCCCCCCCCCCCCCCCCTTTCTTTCTCTCTCTCTCTCTCTCTCTCTCTCTCTCTCTCTCTCTCTCTCACCCCCTCTCTCTCTTTCTCTCTCTCTCTCTCTCTCTCTCTCTCTCTCTCTCTCTCTCTCTCTCTCTCTCTCTCTCTTTCTCTTCCCCCCTCTCTCTTGATTATGAAAAAGCCTTCAACATTGCTGACCATATTATATTGCTGTAAAAAGTAGGCCTGTGTCTTCCAAACTCATCAGTTGCATCCTTCTTTCAATAACATGTTTATTGAACAGACTTCAACGTGTTTAGTTAGAAGGCAGATTGTCTTCAGTGGGTACTCTGCATTGTGGTGCACCCCAAGGCTCTATTCTTGGACCTCTTCTCTTTTTGCATTTTGTTTTTGCTAACGACCTACCCACGCGTGCAACAATGATGTTGCTTGTGATCGTTTTTGCTGATCACAGTTCCATCCGCTGTAGCATAAATTATACAGCTATTATAACGAGACAAGTGTAAATGATACTTCAGAATGGTACCATCAACACCACGTGGCACTAAATCCAAACAAAGCTAAACTATGATAATAACATCACGTGAAAAACATCAACAGCAGCCCATCACCCGTGCGCGCGAGCGTGGACATAAGCACATTCAAGAATGACTCCTTTGTTCATAAACGAAACTGTTGTTTACTTGCATTATTATTATTATTATTATTATTATTATTATTATTATTATTATTATTATTATTATGTCAGTGTTTGATTCGTTGTTTGTGTCAAATATATAAAACCATGTAAATGGTTTCAAAGACAGTAGAATTCTGATTCTGATTCTGATTCTTGCACATTTCGATTTACTTATTCATTATCTATCATCATCTTCATCATTATCACTGTTGTTGTAGTGATTATCCATTTAACTTTTTTAATGCACACGTTTATCCACTTGCACACACACATACACACATATGCATGCGCATGTGCACACACGCATATATACATGCACACGCACGTACACACACACACACACACACACACACACACACACACTCTCTCTCCCACACATACACCAGCTTCACACAGTATGAATGTGTCAGTACACCAAGCACTAGGTCACACAGAAACCCAGACATTTTTGTATCAAATAACAACACTTAAGGCTCTTGGAAATGTCCATCTTAGTCAGACACACAGACAATAGGATGAAAGAGAGCGGGTAAAAGCCTACTTACAAATAATTTGTTTCAAAAATAAAAGGGGGGGAAAAGGGGGGGGGGGGGGGGGAGAGAAAAGGAACAAAGAAAAAAGGAGGAAAGGAAGGGGAAAAAAAGGGTTAAAAATGAAGGCGGAAGTGGTGGTGGGTTGCATGATGAGTGAGCATTATAGCGGAGAGCGGATGAATGATTGGGTGTGGTGTGAGAGTTACATATTTGTTAATGTAAATTTATGGTATGTTTCATACTTTTATTTAATATTTTTATTTTCCACGGTGCGTGGAAGACAAGTTTCCATGTGCGTTGTACAATGCCAATGGACAATAAAGAAACTTATGACTTATGACTTATGTGTTTACCGGTTGGGTAAACTGTCGACCCTGTCAGTGTTCAAATATCACCAAGAAGCTGTCAACCAGATGAGACACTATATTGAGACCCCTGCATGTCCGCCAATTTTGTCCACTGTAATATTTCTTTTAACTGAGCACACCATAACGATGGCTTGGAGTCAA
>CM065706.1:20800058-20805058 GCA_017654935.2 Phymorhynchus buccinoides | reverse complement strand
AGACCCCCACCCGGTATCCCCACAGGGGGTTCCTTACATTCTGAGGGTAAGGGTTGGGTGATGAAAAAAAGGAGGGGGGGGGGGGGGTAGTTGAAAGTAAGTGGGTTGGTCTCTTTGAATTGTGTTCATATTGTGTCCTTCTTAAATGTCTTTGAATTAAATTAGCTTTATTTAATTTCTCTGTCAAGCTGTGAATCTTAATATCTCCACGCATCCAAATTGCACTGTGATAGAAGATGTTCATTTTCTTTTATTTGTCTTCATTTTAAAATCTTCTTGTTAACTTGTGGTTTTTCAATTTTTATGGACTTTTCAATGTTTTTATGGACTTAACGCTGTATTTAAAGCATCATTTTTTGTTAATTAAAAAACCCAAAAAACATCCGCAACTCGTAGTTGATTGTGTTTTAAATCTACCTGTGTGTAGCCAGTTGTTCTGGTGTTTACCAACATGAGATTACATAATACAGTAACAAACATGTGGTCTGTCTTGTACCACTTGGGTCTTTCCTGGTATGCCAGTACCTCCAGAATCGACCCACTATCTGTTCATTTATAAATGTCCCTTACATACCTGTTCCAGATCATAGGACGTTAAATGCATTTTTTTTATTCTCTATCTTGTTCCGTTTAAAACATCACATATAAGTGGAGACAACCGAAAGAAGCACCATTAACAACAATAAGATATAGTTGAAAATTTAGCGTATATTTTTTTTGTAACACCTCACCAATTGTTCTAAGTGTCAGTAAGGAACATGTTTACCTTAGTCAATGTTAAACCAGAGGGTAAAAACACTATTCAGTGTTCACTGAAGGTGTGGTGGTGGTACCTTTGAAATGAGATCCTACTTGACTATGTCATAATGTCAAAAAGTAATGATGGGGCGCCATTTTGGATGTCCGCCATCTTGGATTCCTGAAACACAGCAATGTGGCATCGCATCTGGATATCTTTCTAAGCATGTTAAATAATAATTGCTTGACGTTTATTTGCATCTAACACGTAAAACTGAATGTTTTTTTTGATAGCTACATATTCCAGCTCTCAGTGTGCACATCATGTTTAGCAATACAGGCATTGTGAACACAATTTGTTGTGTTTGTTTATGTACAATTACCCCTTTTCCCGTGGGAACATAAGTGTTTTCATGATTGTTTCTGTGCGTTGGAACACCATGTGTTCATTATTATAAAAAACCCACTTAGCTTACAGTCCTTACATGTGTGTATGGTAGGGTGGTGGTGTTGCTGCTGTGTGTGTGTGCGCGCGCATGTGTGTGGTGTGTGTGTGGTGTGTGTGTGTGTGTGCGTGCGTGCGTGCATGCGTGCGTGTGTGTGTGCGCGCGCCAAGTCAGTCGGTGTGCACCCATAAAGTCCAGATATAATATTATAAGTCTGTAGAAACAAAATGAAATGCTACTGCTACACGCGTCTGTCTTTAGATCGCTGTCAAATGCGGCCGACTTGTACTTAAACAGGCTACACAACCTATTTGGGTTTGTGGTTGTTCTTGGTGTTGTTATTGTTGTTGTGTTTCAGTTGCTGATGAATGGAGTTTGGGGCTATCTTCTACGTACTTCACGCAGCACCATTTACTTTTCTCTCTCATTTATTTAATTAAGTTAAGAAAAGAGAAGAATGATTGCAAATCGAACGAAACAGAGTTACCGATATAATGCATATATAAAGAAACGTAAGGCAGAAAAGACAGAACATTTGTTGTGTTAAAGACCCACCACGTCACGTGTCAAATCCATGGTTTTCACGTGTTTTCCCTCTTCTAGCTGGTAGGAAATCTTAAAAAATCTTCCAAGCATAAGAGAGAATGTGACACGTGACGTGGGGGTCTTTAATAGCTTTCTCTAATTACTTACAGAAATCAATCAATTGAAGACGTTTTCATTGCGTCAAGGTTTGCGGGAAATCGGAGTGACTTTAGTGAGGAGATTTTGTGTAGGTCTACTTGACCTTAGGTGGTTGGTTGTATGAGTGGATTTGTTTTTTATTATCTTTGTCTTCTCTTTGCTAAAACAATGTGCACTTGATGTCGCGGTTTCTTCTTATAGTTCACTTGCTGTGTATAATGTTTCGAATTATTCTGTGTGGTCTTCGTCATACTTGAGATTCTGTATAATTTAGAATTAGTCATGCAGCGCTACATAACGAGACAGAAACTGAAAACTCTGTGATTATGGGACATAGAACATACTTTTCCTGTTAATGCACTTGTAAAAAAAGTATTTTTATTTTATGTTATCGAATATTCTTTGGTATTTTAAGTGATGCGAGCATTCAGTTTTGTTCATAGTGTTCTTGTAAAATAAAAATTAAAACCACTAGAAACTTGACATGTGCATACGCGTTTGTATGTGTATCCGTGCTTATCCGTGTGTGTGTGTGTGTGTGTGTGTGTGTGTGTGTGTGTGTGCGTGTGCGTGTGCGTGCGTGTGTGTGTGCGCGTGTGTGCGTGCGTGCGTGCGCGCGCGCGCGCGCCCGCATGACATAATTCTCCAGTCATATATTCACCTGTTTTGCCCTGACAAAAAAGTGGCACAATCTACCGTAGAACTTGACCCTTTGATAGAATAGGGCATTTGCCACGAGCGTTCGTTCTCTATGCTAGATTACTAATTTGCCCGCGCTCGTTCTGCCCGAGTTACGCTGACCTTTCTAATTCACAACCGAGTTACGCTGACCTTTCTAATTCAACTCTCTAAATTCAACTCAGTGAAATTCAAGGTCGCTGGCGCGCGGCAAATGCCCTATTTCTTTCCGTTTGTACACATAAATCCCGTTTGTACCCACACCATTGTCCTTGTTGGTGGAACTTCAGTCAGGCTTCGTTAGAATCTGATTAAATTTTCACTTTTTTCTCTTTCCCATGAAGGAAAGGTTTTCTTGTTTCGTTTTGTAACTCGAAGCCAGTGAGGGAGAAGCAAGGTGAAGAGGCAACACACGAGAACGAATAATTGCTGCGAGATGAGGAGCCAGCATGGTCTTTCCATAAGTCAAGTCAAGTCAATTTAACTTCATTGTCTCATCAATTGAGAAACAATTGCAGCCAAACAGGGAGCCAAACACGCATGATTGATGCGAGATGGGTGCCAGCGTGCAAGACTCCATAATTGGAGTAATATGGGTCCCAGGATACAACAGTCTATACTTGCTGCAAGATTGGAAACCAGCATACAAGAGTCCATGATTACTGCAAGATGGGAGCCAGCATACAAGAGTCCATGATTACTGCAAGATGGGAGCCAGCATACAAGAGTCCATGATTACTGCAAGATGGGAGCCAGCATACAAGAGTCCATGATTACTGCAAGATGGGAGCCAGCATACAAGAGTCCATGATTACTGCAAGATGGGAGCCAGCATACAAGAGTCCATGATTACTGCAAGATGGGAGCCAAGAGTCCATATTGCTGCAAGATGGGTGCCAGCATACAAGAGTCCATGATGCTGCAAGATGGGAGCCAGCATACAAGAGTCCATGATTACTGCAAGATGGGAGCCAGCATACAAGAGTCCATGATTACTGCAAGATGGGAGCCAGCATACAAGAGTCCATGATTACTGCAAGATGGGAGCCAGCATACAAGAGTCCATAATTGCTGCAAGATGGGTGCCAGCATACAAGAGTCCATGATTGCTGCAAGATGGGTGCCAGCATACAAGAGTCCATGATTGCTGCAAGATGGGAGCCAGCATACAAGAGTCCATAGTTGCTGCAAGATGGGAGCCAGCATACAAGAGTCCATGATTACTGCAAGATGGGAGCCAGCATACAAGAGTCCATGATTACTGCAAGATGGGAGCCAGCATACAAGAGTCCATGATTACTGCAAGATGGGAGCCAGCATACAAGAGTCCATAATTACTGCAAGATGGGTGCCAGCATACAAGAGTCCATGAGCTGCTGCAAGATGGGAGCCAGCATACAAGAGTCCAGAGTCCATAGCTGCTGCAAGATGGGAGCCAGCATACAAGAGTCCATAGTTGCTGCAAGATGGGTGCCAGCATACAAGAGTCCATATTACTGCAAGATGGGTGCCAGCATACAAGAGTCCATGATTACTGCTGCAAGATGGGTGCCAGCATACAAGAGTCCATAGTTGCTGCAAGATGGGAGCCAGCATACAAGAGTCCATAGTTGCTGCAAGATGGGAGCCAGCATACAAGAGTCCATGGCTGCAAGATGGGAGCCAGCATACAAGAGTCCATGATTCCTGCAAGATGGGAGCCAGCATACAAGAGTCCAGAGTCCATAGCTGCTGCAAGATGGGAGCCAGCATACAAGAGTCCATAGTTGCTGCAAGATGGGAGCCAGCATACAAGAGTCCATGATTACTGCAAGATGGGAGCCAGCATACAAGAGTCCATGATTACTGCAAGATGGGAGCCAGCATACAAGAGTCCATGATTACTGCAAGATGGGAGCCAGCATACAAGAGTCCATGATTACTGCAAGATGGGAGCCAGCATACAAGAGTCCATGATTACTGCAAGATGGGAGCCAGCATACAAGAGTCCATAGTTACTGCAAGATGGGAGCCAGCATACAAGAGTCCATGATTACTGCAAGATGGGAGCCAGCATACAAGAGTCCATGATTACTGCAAGATGGGAGCCAGCATACAAGAGTCCATAGTTACTGCAAGATGGGAGCCAGCATACAAGAGTCCATGATTACTGCAAGATGGGTGCCAGCATACAAGAGTCCATGATTGCTGCAAGATGGGAGCCAGCATACAAGAGTCCATGATTACTGCAAGATGGGAGCCAGCATACAAGAGTCCATGATTACTGCAAGATGGGAGCCAGCATACAAGAGTCCATGATTACTGCAAGATGGGTGCCAGCATACAAGAGTCCATGATTACTGCAAGATGGGAGCCAGCATACAAGAGTCCATGATTACTGCAAGATGGGAGCCAGCATACAAGAGTCCATGATTACTGCAAGATGGGAGCCAGCATACAAGAGTCCATGATTAC
>CM065706.1:20785058-20797558 GCA_017654935.2 Phymorhynchus buccinoides | reverse complement strand
GAGAGAGAGAGAGAGACAGAGATAGAGAGAGAGAGAGAGAGAGAGAGAGAGAGAGAGAGAGAGAGAGAGAGAGAGAGAGAGAGAGCAGGCGAATGGGCATACGCTGAGAGAGAGAGAGAGAGAGAGAGAGAGAGAGAGAGAGAGAGAGAGAAGAGAGAGAGAGAGAGAGAGAGAGAGAGAGAGAGAGAGAGAGAGAGAGAGAGACAATAGACAGGCATACGCTGAGACAGAGAGAGAGAGAGAGAGAGAGAGAGAGAGAGAGAGAGAGAGAGAGAGAGAGAGAGAGAGAGAGAGAGAGAGAGAGAGAGAGAATGAGGCATACGCTGAGAGAGAGAGAGAGAGAGAGAGAGAGAGAGAGAGAGAGAGAGAGAGAGAGAGAGAGAGAGAGAGAGCAGGCGAATGGGCATACGCTGAGAGAGAGAGAGAGAGAGAGAGAGAGAGAGAGAGAGAGAGAGAGAGAGAGAGAGAGAGAGAGAGAGAGAGAGAGAGAGAGAGAGAGTTTTTGCTCCTTACACTTTCATGTTATGATGTAAGTTTATTTTATTTCTTTGAATTAATGTATGCACATTGATGTAAAGGGCAGACCCCCCAAAAAAAATTGTATGCACATGGATGGACCCACAAGAAAAATGGCACATTTACCTCGAATAAATCACAATATTTTGCATGAAGGTTTTAGTCAACATTGCATGACTATAATGCCACAAAAAATCCAGTAATAGAAACCAATATAGAGAGGGGGGAAATGTCAAAAATGAACGATCCCTTCAAAAAGAAAGTACAGTGTTATGGTAAATTTCATTTATAACCAAAAACCAAATACAATTAATGTGGTACAAACTGCGCAAACAAGACCTACTATCTCCATCTGCATCTTCCTTCCTCCTTCCCTCACGCCCTCAACTCTTCTCTTCTGCTGCTGTATCCCCCCACACCCCACCCAAAGCTTGATAAAACCCTTTCACCGCCAACGTCGCATTTTTGCACCACAATGATTTAACACCCATGTCACTAAAAGGCATCAAATCAGGGTCTGTTATCCAAAGACCCTATTCTCTTCATTTTGGGAGGTAAGGATAGGCCTTACTTTAAATATGTACACAGAGGAATCCCCAATATTACAGACAGATTTTTTTCTCTACCCAGGTAAGTTTAATGGACATTTTTTGCTGAAAAATGGCTGGCGGCGAAAGGGTTTTAAATTAGTCGAACATTTGATGGTAAGACAAAATTATTCCCAGTCGTGCGGCGCATTTTCTGCTCCAGTGACCTTGACCTTTGACCAATGACCTTCATTTTCGACCTTGATCTAGATTACATCTTAACTACACCTACGCGCGTGCCGAATTGGAGCCTCCTGGGCCTCTCCGTTCAAACGTTATCGTGCACACATGCATACATAAATAAGGATAAAGATAATTTTGACTTGACTTGACATGACATAGTCATCCAGCCAGGAATATGTTCTATTCCAGTGACCTTGACCTCTGACCAATGACCTTCCTTGGCGTGCAGGGCCTAGATATCCTAACTACCTATAGTGCATGCAACATCGGAGCCTCCTCTGCCCCTCCGTTCAAACGTTATCGTGTTAACATACACAGTAAGCCAGGAGCAGACAAACTCCACTGAAACCATGTCCAGCTTCGCTTCGCGACTGGTAATAAGATCAACTCTTTGTACCTTTCTCTGAACTGAAAGATTACCCATTGACACCAGTTGTCTCTGCTTTGCATTGTATTAAAAAACACTGATTGTGTGTTTTTTTCTTTTCTGTTTTGTGCTGCAATACATGCACATAGAGACATAATCGTTCGTTTTAGCTTTTCATTGCAATCAAAATCAATCTTCTCTGTTTTACAATAACAAGCCCGACTGACCAATCTCTGATCTCCCATTCCATACATTTGGCTTAGTTTCCTTTTGAAACAGTACACAAGCACACGCAATATGTATTTTCTCTGGTTATTTGATATACAGATGAGATCAGTCTTCCCTGCCGAACACCACACACACAATACACGAGCGCTCTTCTCTGCTTAGTATCGCATGCACAACAAATACACAACTGTCTTGTCTGTAAACAAAGACAAATATCTTCTCTGCTTAAATAACATTACATACAAAAACGCTAAAAACCCACAATATCACAACAGCTTAGCATCACACACAGACATAAATAGTATCTTCTCTGCTTAGCATTAATAATAATAATAATAATAATAATAATAGTGAATCATTTATATAGCGCACTCCTCCACCAAATGTGGAGCTCTATGCGCTTAGCAACAACACAAATTAAAAGCAAGAAATTCAAAAATAAAAACAAGTAATCGCTCACACACATGCAAAATAGGCATGTATACACCCCCCACCCCCCACCCACACATACACGCACGTACGCACGTATCCACACACACACACGCACTCACACAGTTACCATCACCACCACTCACCCCACCCAAGAACACAATACAAAATACAATCAGTTGAAGAAAGCATCAACACACTCTCTCTCTCTCTCTCTCTCTCTCTCTCTGTCTGACTCTCTCGCAACAAAGCTGACGTAGCCATTGCAGTCAACACACAGTGAAACTAATAGGGGGGGGGGGGGGGGGGGGGGGGGGGGGGGGGGGGGGGGGGGGGGGGTGTGTGTGTGTGTGTGTGTGATAATAGAGTCGAGAAGTAATGTGGCCTAAAGGTTGTGATGTAGCTTGAATAGGTGGGTCTTGAGAGCTGATTTGAAACGTTGCAAGGACTGGATACGGCGAATTTCGCGTGGTAAAGAGTTCCAAACTGATGGGGCCGAAAAGGAAAAGGAGCGCCCACCAAACATTTTTGTTCGTGTACTAGGAACACAGAGAATTTTGGAATCTGAAGATGACCGCAATTGCCTTGATGGAGCATAGACAGAAAGCATGTCAGAGAGGTAGCTAGGGGCATTTCCAGAGAAATAAGAATGACATAGAGTGGAAATGTTACGCACTCATTACACATTACACACTCAGACACGAGTGGTCCTTTCTGCTTGGCATCACACGCATCACGCACTAAGACACAAACATCGTCTATATGCATAGCCATACATACAAAATAACACAAATATCTCCTCTGCTTAGCACCGCACACAGACATATTATGTTTTCTTTGGTTTGACTTTCTCAGTCATTACAGTCGAGTTTTTCCCCCATTCTCCTCTCTGCTTTACACACTCTTTTTTTATTTTTTTTTATTATTTTTAGCTCATGTTTTTTAATAAACAAGCAAAAAATAAAATAAAAAGGCAACCCACATCTTAACAATCCACGTGAAATGCCACACTCTTTACACAGCAACTTGTAAAACCTTCGAAGACCCACCAGGTCACGTGTCAAAATAACGGGTTTCACGTCTTTCCCCTCTTACAGCTGGTAAGAAATCTTGTTTTGAACAGGTGTGTGTCTCCCATACAAATGCCCCCAAATTGAAAACGAAACATCATTTTAGAGAACAGCCTCAATTTGAAGTTGGGGGATTTGCACGTGGATCACATCTACCCAGAAATAAAACAAGGGACTTAATCGTGGTGGGTCAGTGGGTCTTTAAAGACCCACCACGTCACGTGTCAAAATCATGGTCTTCACGTGTTTACCCTCTTATAGCTGGTAAGAAATCTTAAGAAATCTTCCAAGCATAAGAGGAATGTGACACGTGACGTGGGGGGTCTTTAAAGAGCCACCAGACACATGAGTGAAAATCACGGGTTTCACGGGTTTCCCTCTCTCGCTGGTAAGAAATCTTATTTTGACTTACTTAAGAGCGCTGTCATTAATTTAGGGCTGACTCGCTCAAGGTCCTTAGCCCAGGGTGCTGTAATCCATTCAAGGCTGACGCACAGTCTTCTGCTTCAGAGTGTTTCAATCAATGTAGGTGTGACACAGTGTTCTGCGCCTTATAACTGCTTTAAACAATCTAAAGCTGACACATTCAAGGTCTTCAGCTTAATAGGGTTTCAATTAATCAAAAGCTAACATACACAAGCTTCACTTCAATAGCTTCTTCACAGTCTTCTGCGTAACAGTGCTTCAATTAATTACAGGTTGATACACAGTCCTCTTCTCAACAGTGCTTCAATTAATTACAGGTTGATACACAGTCCTCTTCTCAACAGTGCTTCAATTAATTACAGGCTGATACACAGTCTTCTTCTCAACAGTGCTTCAATTAATTACAGGTTGATACACAGTCCTCTTCTCAACAGTGCTTCAATTAATTACAGGCTGATACACAGTCTTCTTCTCAACAGTGCTTCAATTAATTACAGGTTGATACACAGTCCTCTTCTCAACAGTGCTTCAATTAATTACAGGTTGATACACAGTCCTCTTCTCAACAGTGCTTCAATTAATTACAGGTTGATACAGAGTCCTCTTCTCAACAGTGCTTCAATTAATTACAGGTTGATACACAGTCCTCTTCTCAACAGTGCTTCAATTAATTACAGGTTGATACACAGTCTTCTGCTTAACAGTGCTTCAATTAATTACAGGTTGATACACAGTCCTCTTCTTAACAGTGCTTCAATTAATTACAGGTTGATACAGTCTTCTGCTTAACAGTGCTTCAATTAATTACAGGTTGATACACAGTCCTCTTCTCAACAGTGCTTCAATTAATTACAGGCTGATACACACAGTCTTCTGCTTAACAGTGCTTCAATTAATTACAGGCTGATACACACAGTCTTCTGCTTAACAGTGCTTCAATTAATTACAGGTTGATACACAGTCTTCTTCTTAACAGTGCTTCAATTAATTACAGGCTGACGCGCAGTCTTCTGCTTAACAGTGCTTCAATTAATTACAGGCTGACGCACAGTCTTCTGCTTAACAGTGCTTCAATTAATTACAGGCTGACGCACAGTCTTTTGCTTAACAGATACTTCAATTAATTACAGGTTGATACACAGTCCTCTTCTTAGCAGTGCTTCAATTAATTACAGGTTGATACACACGGTCTTCTGCTTAACAGTGCTTCAATTAATTACAGGCTGACGTACACGGTCTTCTTCTCAACAAATACTTCAATCAATTACAGGCTGATGCACATAGTCTTCTTCTCAACAGATGCTTCAATTAGTTACAGGCTGATGCACACAGTCTTCTTCTCAACAAATACTTCAATCAATTACAGGCTGATGCACATAGTCTTCTGCTAAACAGTGCATCAATTATTTACAGGTTGATGCACACGGTCTTCTGCTCGGTGAAGAAGTCCATGGAGTAGTCGCCGCCCTCGCGCCCGGTTCCGGACTCCTTGACCCCTCCGAAGGGCATGCCGAGGTCCCTCAGCAGCCAGCAGTTGACCCACACCGTGCCCACCTGACGGCACAGGAATCAGTGTGTGGTTTATTTTAGCATTAATTAAGACAGCAGTCTTAAGCAAAACAAAACAAAAACCAAAAACTGGATGCCAGTGTATACTATAGCAATGATCAAAGCAGCAGTCTTTAGCAAAAACAAAACAAAACCTGGATGCCAGTGTATACTATAGCAATGATCAAGGCAGCAGTCTTTAGCAAAACAACAACAAAAACAGACACTAGGCTATAAAGCAAACATCGAGACAGCAGTCTTCATCAGTACTGGTACATGCAATAAAAACAGGTCTGTCAACAATGCCACGCTATAGTCTCTTAGCAACAATTCAGGCACAGCTCTTAGTATTTAGCTAATTACCTAGCATCAATAATGAAGACAGCAACCTTTTTGTTTTAGCAACAATCCGGACAGCGCGGATCTTTTAGCACTATGCATAACAGACTGCAGCAGTGATCCAGACACCGTGAATCTCCCAGCAGTAACCATAACACCAGACTGCAGCAGTGATCCAAACACCAGGAATCTCCCAGCAGTAACCATAACACCAGACTGCAGCAGTGATCCAGACACCAGGAATCTCCCAGCAGTAACCATAACACCAGTCTGCAGCAGTGATCCAGACACCATGAATCTCCCAGCAGTAACCATAACACCAGACTGCAGCAGTGATCCAGACACCGTGAATCTCCCAGCAGTAACCATAACACCAGACTGCAGCAGTGATCCAGACACCAGGAATCTCCCAGCAGTAACCATAACATCAGTCTGCAGCAGTGATCCAGACACCGTGAATCTCCCAGCAGTAACCATAACACCAGTCTGCAGCAGTGATCCAGACACCATGAATCTCCCAGCAGTAACCATAACACCAGACTGCAGCAGTGATCCAGACACCAGGAATCTCCCAGCAGTAACCATAACACCAGACTGCAGCAGTGATCCAGACACCATGAATCTCCCAGCAGTAACCATAACACCAGTCTGCAGCAGTGATCCAGACACCAGGAATCTCCCAGCAGTAACCATAACACCAGTCTGCAACAGTGATCCAGACACCAGGAATCTCCCAGCAGTAACCATAGCACCAGCCTGCAGCAGTGAATCTCCCAGCAGTAACCATAACACCAGTCTGCAGCAGTGATCCAGACACCAGGAATCTCCCAGCAGTAACCATAACACCAGACTGCAGCAGTGATCCAAACACCATGAATCTCCCAGCAGTAACCATAACACAAGTCTGCAGCAGTGATCCAGAGCATGTTTGATCTCTCAGCAGTTACCAAGATGCAAAATGACGTATAGGCCCTAGGTCTAACTGCATGTCAAGATCCAAAATGACTACTGAATCAAAACAAGCAAACACAATCAAGTTTTGTTGTTGGTGTACGCGGACGCGTGTGCGTGCGTGCGTGTGTACGCGCAGAAAGCAAAAAAACGTTTGATAATGACATCAAGTCCCGTTTCTTCAGCACACGGTGTAATTCATTTGCAGCGGTTCCCTCCTGATAGTCGGCTCTATATAACGGTAGCACTACTATAACCCAGCCCCCATCGGATTTCAAATCAGCAATGAAAACGGAGATGAAAAGTGCAAAGAAAAAAACTTTATGAAGCATTGCAAGGTTGTCAGCTTTGACCCCTGGGCTATGACCCACCTTGAGTGCGCGAGACACGCGATGAGCCGTGGACAGGTCTCTGGTCCACAGGGTGGAGCACAGGCCGTACTGCACGCCGTTGGCACGCTCCACCACCTGCACCCACAACACGGGTCACCGCGTGAGACTGATGCACGTGCTGTGTAGGCTTCTGAGGGGAGGTTGGGGAGAGAGGGAGAGAGAGAGAGAGAGAGAGAGAGAGAGAGAGAGAGAGAGAGAGAGAGAGAGAGAGAGAGAGAGAGAGAGAGAGAGAGAGAGAGAGAGAATATGTGGAGAGGGATAGATGGAGAGGGATAGATAAAAAGAAACTATGAAGAAACTTGAGAGGCTGATGCCAAGCGTAAAGAAAGTATTATGGAATCGACTCGGAACAGACTAGGCACAATCAGTTCAGGACCACTGACTACTTTTTTATTTTTTTATTTTTTTTTGGGGGGACGCGGGGGAGTTTTTAATGGCGTGGCTTAGCCGACCATTACACCGCTGTTTATAAATCGTGTTCATACATTTTGCATGAATTCTTCTGAGCAAAGTTAGAAGTCGTTAGGAATATCCTATATTCAGGATACCGAATACAAGAATCCAAAAGGATCAGTAAAACAACAACAAAACCTTTGCCCGCATTTAGGCGAAGTCTTTAGGCTGACATGCATACTAGTCCTTGAGCCAGACGGTTTTTCAGCACCACACAATGCGGCCATTTTTTAATGTGGATTTTTGAAAAGGAACATGCCCATAGCTTGTTTTACACATTTGTAGCAAACTACCATTGCCGAACAGGGGTGTGTACCGATTACGACGAGTCCTCTAAGGCAATAGTTGCCCAACGAGGACACTTCAGCTTTTCGTAATATACCACCGCACAAAATTTGAAGCGATTCTGTGTTGCGGCCCACAAGATATTGCTGGGAGAGAAGGAAAAAATAAGAAACCAGTAAGGAAAGAAATAAAAAAGAAAGAAAAGTAGACACGAACAATCACAGAATGTTTTTTTCTCATTTCCCATTTCATTTGATCTTCTCCACTCAACAAAAGAGTTCCAACGATTGTTTACGAAGGGTCAGGATGATATTGTTAGTATTACCATTGTTAAATCACAGTCATTGTTATTAACATTACTGCAGTTGTTATTGTCCTTGTGTTTGTTGAGTGCTGGCATAGTCATAGTTAATGTCATTGCAGCTTTTCTAAATTACTACTATTGTGTACAATATCAATATATGTGTCATAAATTTTGTAAAACAAAGAAAAAAAATTCAAAAAAAGAAAGAAAAAAAAGATAGACATGAACAATCACAGAATGGTTTTTTTTCCATTTCCCATTTCGTTTGATCTTCTCCATTCAACAAAAGAGTTCCAACAACTGTTTACGAAGGGTCTCAACTTTTTGTGCCTAGTGTACGTACCAGGTTAAGAGACAAACGAAGCGTGCCCAGGATCAGATCCATCTTGCACTCTTCACACTGTTATATCTTAGAGAGAATAAAGATCGTCCATACGCACCATGCACACGCACTACTTACCCTCACAACCGTTGATGTTAATTTGTCCGACAACTAACCTTGACCAGCGGAGAGCATGCCACAACGACGCATTGATTAAAAAGAAAGTAACATTATCACTATCATTAACCTAAGAAAATTCAAGCATCGCGTCAATGCGAACAGCGGACATGTTTGTTACAAATCTATTAGTTCCCAAGCTGCGTTTTGCCCCACGTTTCAGCTACAAAATGACGTTTACATATGCTTTGAGCAACTGAAGCCAAATCTTGCATGCAAAAGATCGGTTAAAATGAAGAGACTTTAAATTTAAAAACCCACAAAGCAAGCCTTAGCTTGAATACTGTAGATTGAAGAAGGCTTCTTCCCCGACGACCTTTTGTTGTCCGGCTCTCCGGAGACTTTCTTTGCACTACACAATGCAATGAATCACAAGGACGAACACATCATTTCTGGATGGGTCAAATTCAATAAAGCTTTTGTTCTAGTCAATCTATTTATGAGTATCATAATTATTAGGAAAACGTGATTGTCGTCTGCTACTATGGACTGTCATGCTCCTTACGTGAATTGTTATTAAGACGAGTCACTTTGCGCTTCTTGCTTCTACTAATATTATTAACTCTTTACAAAAATTATGAATTAAAACATGGCTAATTATATCCGTTAGATTACGCTTAAAAGCAATGCTAGGCTACATAATACTGAAAATACGAATATTTCTGTAATCAGACAACTTATAATGTTACCTTGTACCAGCATCATACACTATTCAATCAACACAAAAGACTTACTCATAGTACACTTATAATGGACGAGATAAACGAAATTCAAGATCTTAATTCTTGAATAAACTATTTAAGGTAATTATATTATGCTATGGTAACATGGTGGCAACTGAAGCCGATGATGTCCCCAAAATTATGTGGTAACCTTAACGATTCAACGTTATAAAGCTATTATCAAATTTGATTCAACGCTACACACAGATTATTTCCTATGATAAAATCGTTATGGCGACTTTTCCATCTTTACTGTTAAAGCTTAGAGGTTACTTTGGTGTTAATTACGGTGGTAGGCAGAGGCGCATTTCAGAAAGGTAAGCAATTTGTAAACTCTTATCCCAAGACTTTCAAGATTATTGTCTGTCATACTTATATAATCCACACTCAAAGACAAGCTTTCCTCCTTTTTAATACTTGTTTTCACTGCCTAGATAGGTAACGTTCAACGTGTCTGTCTACTATTGTTTCTCGTCTAAAAGCAAGGGCAAAAATAAATGGAGTTAGGAACCCACCCACCCAATCTAAGGGCCAGAGTTTATCTTCTCGTTGTTCTTCACCAACCACGCAGGGAAGAAATTGGTCAAAAATTATAAACATGGAACCACAAAACCCCCCCAGAAAAAACAAAAACACCATCCTCGTTTATCAGGGAAGCAAGACAGAGTAGATTCGCTGAACGATGTTGCAGTATTTGCTGTATAGGAAATGACATTTGCTTTTGTTTTAACTGTTTACTTACACGTGTGATTTCTGTTCTATGTTTTCTTTAGTTTTCAAAGAAGCGTAGAACGTGAACGTATCTATTCGTTTCACAACACAGTTATTGTATATGGCCAAGATTAAAGACATATGAGGAGGATCAAAAGACATGGTATCTTTGGTTGCCCAGTACATGACCTGTGTCTTCATTCTTCCGAACTGTTACAAATACTACTGTAGTGTACACTAACAAGTTGCTAGCTGCTCTCAAATGCGCCCCACGCCTCAGAACTTGCTGGAGGAGAAGCGAGTACGCATCTCATGCGGATCTCTCTCGGTTTCCTTTCGACTTCAATCTGGGCACGCATGCTCTCTGGCGAATTTCTCATGGTGCTGGATCCGTCTGGAAGAAATGGCACGTGTTAAAGGAAAACAAAGCGACAAAATAATGAAGGAACTCCCTTGTCCACAAACCTGGCAAGAAAGCCCCCGTTTCTATCCATGTACCTAACAGGAGCCTGGGTTATTTATATCCGTGTTATTAGATGGAGTACAACGACTTGAAGAGGGCTAAAGGGGTCAGCGCCATGTGTGTTCAGTACCGTTGTTGCCCAGTCCTGTTAAGGGCAAGGACACGCACACATGGACGCGGAAGTTCCTTGCGGAAACTCATGCACAGTCCGCAGAAAAAAATCTGTCTGTCTGCTATTGTTTCTCGCCTAAACACAAGTGCAAAGAGAAATTCAGTTAGGAACCTACACAATCCAAGGGCAAGAGTTTATCTTCTCGTTTTTCTTCACCAACCAGAAGAAATGAATCCCAAATTATGAAAATGGAACCACAATGGAACTTACTGCAAGTAAGAAATATGAAGGATCGAGTACATTAGGACTACACGCTCAAACTCAAGCGTAATCCCATCCGCTTATTTCTTATATAAATGAATGGGCTTGCAGATTGCGGATGAAATGTATGCAAGCCCTAAGAGTTAGGGTTAAGGTTTAAGGGTTAGGGTTAACCACACAGCCACAACAACGGACTGTGCAGCGAAGCAACGGGACTGGGCAAGAACGGGGTGTAACCAAGCTCAAGGCAAAGGTTATATTCATCAGTCCAAGGACAACAAGAAGACGAGGCAGACGCAGTCACCCGTGTTAAACTAAATACACTAGCCAAAGGAGAGCTCCGAGTAAGAAGACAGTCTACATGTCCGTTACATCACATACGTTGGTCAACAAAAGTGCTAAAGACATAAACATGGGTGCAACTACACAAACTGAAAAAAACTGAAAGGCCGGGGTCCAGGGGTAATGTCCCCCTGCAGCTGAAGCAACATTTGATTTATAAAGGTATTTTAGGTTTGCTTTTTCCACAATTTATACAAATGCTTATTTTAAAGTGTTTGAAAAATACAGTAGACAATCAAAGATCTTGTTAGACAAATTTTAAAAAAGGAACTTCCTTTTCTGGTAAAATTCAAAAGCGGGAAATCCTTGTATACCAGGAAACCTTGCACCCATCAGATCAAACATCAAGATCTAGAAGTAAGAGTAAAAGGGGGCTACGGAGGGAGGTTCAGTTCCCCCATGTTAAACAAAACACATCAGCCCATCTATACGTTAAAAACCAAAGTACACCCGTTCACAAGAAGGCTTCAAGAAGCGAGGTAGTGTTTCTTCTTCTGCTTCTACCGTCCTACCTCTTGCTCGGTGTCGAAGGGAACCACACAGGTGACCGGCCCAAAGATCTCCTCCTGCATGGCCTCCGAGCTGTCCGACATCCCCGTGAGCACCGTGGGAGGATAGAAATAGCCCTACACATACATGCGCATACACACGGACACACACACACACGCGCACGCGCGGGGGCGCACACGCACACGCACACACATACAGACAGACACACATACATACATACATACACACGAACGCAGGCACGCACAAAGACACACACACATTCACAGATATGCACATACACAGCACACAGTGCAAGTGCGCGCACACACACACACACACACACGGACGCAAGCACACACACACACACACACAATACATTAATATATAACACATATTTGAACATTAAGATGGCGCTTCACTACTCTGCTTGGCCGTCCGTCCCTATTAACCCTTTCACTGCCAGCCATACTTCAGCCAAATATTTCCATCAAATGTACCTGGGTAGAGAACAAAATCCATCTGCAGTATTGGGGATTGTTTTGTGACATATAAAATATGGTCTATCCTTACTTCCCAAAACTAAGACAACAGGGTCTTTGGATAATAGACCCCAATTTGATGCCTTTTAGTGACATAGGTGTTAAATCACTGTGGTGCTAAAATGCGACTTTGGCGGTGAAAGGGTTAAATAATCTTGTATCTTCAAGCCACTCACCCACCCCGTGGGAATACCGGGGGCTCTTTTCAATAAATAGTTTCCCCACCTACTGGAAGTTCTGTGCTTGTAACTTCCTCTAATCTGCCATTCTCTTTGACTCTGCCT
>CM065706.1:20775058-20777558 GCA_017654935.2 Phymorhynchus buccinoides | reverse complement strand
ACCTAGGCCCATTTGAAGGCCGTGACTGGGTAGGAGGTAACTTTTTCGGGCTGAGATTCTGTTGGAATGGCCAAAACGTTAAAACGCTCTTAGCACCAAACTGGACCTTCTACGATTTCAAGCAAGGTTGACGAACGGTGGATCTCCCTGAACTAACTCACCAGCCTCCTCCATGACCTGGGCCATTTGAAGGCCGTGACTGGATAGGAGGTCACCTTTTTGGGGGCTGTGATTCTGATGGGATGGACAAAACGTAAAATCGCTCTTAATTCCAAACTGGACCTTCTACCATTTCCAGCAGGTTGACGAACGGTGGATCTCCCTGAACTAACTCACCAGCCTCCTCCATGACCTGGGCCAGCTTGAAGGCCGTGACTGGATAGGAGGTCACCTTTTGGGGGACTGGGATTCTGTTGGGATGGACAAAACGTAGAAATCGCTCTTAATTCCAAACTGAACCTTCTACGATTTCCAGCAGGTTGACGAACGGTGGATCTCCCTGAACTAACTCACCAGCCTCCTCCATGACCCTGGTCCATTTGAAGGCCGTGACTGGATAGGAGGTCACGTGTTGGGGCTGTGATTCTGATGGGATGGACAAAACGCTAAAAACGCTCTTAATTCCAAACTGAACCTTCTACTATTTCCAGCAGGTTGATGAACGGTGGTTCCCCCTGAACTAACTCACCAGCCTCCTTCATGACCTGGGCCAGCTTGAAGGCCGTGACGGAGGTGAGCTCGCTGGGCTTGGCCACCACGGTGTTGCCGGCGGCCAGTGCTGGGGCCACCTTGAAGGTCAGCAGGTAGAGGGGCAGGTTCCAGGGCGAGATGAGGCCCGCCACCCCCACCGGCTCCCTCCGGGTGTACTGCAGGGCCCCCGAGGGCTCCTGGGTGCGAGACCTTTGTTTGGTTTTGTTGTTTTCGTGCGGGTACGGAGAAAGAAAGAGAGGGGAAAATTGTGTAGGGAAATTGAACTGAAAACGGACACATACGTGCTTTACCCAGTATGGCCTTTTGGCCTGGGAACGCAGAAGAAGAAGAAGAAGAAGAAGAAGAAGAAGAAGAAAAAGAAGAAGAAACATACGAAAATGAATACGAATACGAATGCTTTATTGAGGGTAAAATGGATTAACTACAATAGCTTATTTGTACCATGCCCTCTCTCGTTCACACACTCACACCATGCATCAATCGAGAGAGAGAAACAAATTCAGATAAAACAAATCAAGTCAAGCAAATGAAACAAAATGACAAAAAATGGCCACATGAACTAATTGAAAAAGAAAACAAACTGGAAGTGAGTGAGAGAGTAAGAAGGAGGAGGAGTGGGGGAGAAGTGGGGGAAGGGGGGGGGGGCAACGCGAAGAAGAAGATGAAGAAGAAAAGGGGGATGGGGGATCCTAGATGGGGGGGATCTGGGGGGAACTTTTTGTGGACACAGGCATAGAAAGAAAGGAACAGTGTGAGTTGAGTGAGAGAGTAAGAAAGAGGAGGAGTGGGGGAAGGGAGGGGGTGGGGAAAACAACGCGAAGAAGTAGATGAAGAAAAGGGGGGTGAGGGATCCTAGGTGGGGGAACTTTTTTTTTATGGATACAGAGAGAAAAAGTGGTGAGTGAGAGAGAGAGAGAGAGAGAGAGAGAGAGAGAGAGAGAGAGAGAGAGAGAGAGAGAGAGAGAGAGAGAGAGAGAGAGAGAGAGAGAGAGAGAGAGAGAGAGAGAGAGAGAGAGAGAGAGAGAGAGAGAGAGAGAGAGAGAGAGAGAGAGAGAGAGAGAGAGAGAGAGAGAGAGAGAGAGAGAGAGAGAGAGAGAGAGAGAGAGAGAGAGAGAGAGAGAGAGAGAGAGAGAGAGAGAGAGAGAGAGAGAGAGAGAGAGAGAGAGAGAGAGAGAGAGAGAGAGAGAGAGAGAGAGAGAGAGAGAGAGAGAGAGAGAGAGAGAGAGAGAGAGAGAGAGAGAGAGAGAGAGAGAGAGAGAGAGAGAGAGAGAGAGAGAAGGCGGGCAATATTAACATTTCTTCCCCTCACAACACTATCTGAACCATCTTAGACGGAAAAAGTGCTGTCTCTATAGGGGATTTGAAGAATGAAAATATCACTTTTTCCGTCAAACAAATTCACCAATATTTTCTGTCCCGGATAGTACACTTGACACTTGGAGCGCAAGTGAAGTTATAGTGCGCGTGCACTACAACTGCACTTGTCGCAAGTGAAGTTATAGTGCGCGTGCTCTACAACTGCACTTGTACCGTTTTGGGTTGAGGGGAAGAAATGTTAATATTGCCAGAAGGCGGAGGAGGAGGGGGGGGGGGGGGAAGAAAAGGTGGAAGAGGAGGAGAAGGAGGAGAAGATTATGAAGAAGAAGAGGAGGACAAACACCAATATAACCACAACAGTAAAAGAAAGGGGGGGAAAGAGAAAGAAAGAAAAGTGAAAAGAAAAATGAACAAGAACTAAATAAAAGCAAGAGCAAACAACGAGAACCAACATCAGCAACAACAAACAAAG
>CM065706.1:20755058-20765058 GCA_017654935.2 Phymorhynchus buccinoides | reverse complement strand
TCGCACTCCACAGCTGACTGAAGCCGGGTTTTTTAACTCCCAAATTGGTTTAGTGAAAGAGAAGGCGCCTTCTCTTTTCTAATGGTCGCAGTCGCTTAGAAATTACGAAATTTTCACAATACAAGCCTTTTTATTTACAGCTGACCAATATGAGTTTCGCTCACAACAAAGGCAATAACTCCATTTATGTTTTTAAAACTGCACTTGAAGAAAAAGCTTAAACCACTCGAGTGGCCTCCACCCACCCCGTCCAAAATGGCTTCTCTCAACGGCAACTCCGCAAAGGATTACTCGCCGTTTTCAGTGACGGTTTGATTTCTAGGAAACCAGAGCAAAGTGAGTGTTCCGATCCTTGAAAAGGCTGTCTTTCTGGTGATCTCCACATGTTTCTTGCCAAACCTCATCCACCCCGTTGATCGTGTGAACTTTGGACAAGCCGATCACACCCAATTACAAAGTCAATGGCCACTCTTGCCTATCGCTACTTCGAAGGCTCTCTTCCAGACTACCTTTCCTCTCTTCTCTCTGCCTACACACCAGAACGCAACCTCAGATCAAGTAGCCTCAAACTTCTTTGCACACCTGTCACCAAATACAAAACAGTTAGAAACAGAGCTTTCCGTTTCCAAGCACCACACATCTGGAACAACCTCCCTTCCTCTCTCCGCAGCTCTCCATCTTTGTCTTCTTTCAAAACTGGCCTGAAAACTGTTCTCTTAAAAAAATACCTCTGTTGATCTCCTGTATCTTCTCCCCTTCAGTTGACCCTCTGTGAGTTTTTGCTGAGTTGGACTATGTGTGAGTGCAGTGCGATAATGGGCTAATTGGTTTTTTCATGGATTTTTGTATGGTTGTGTTTCCACTTTTGTATAATTATGTTGTTTTTCTTCATGGTTATTGTGTGTATGTTTTTTGTAAAGCGCTGTGAGTCCTGCTGCGCCAGGAGAACGGCGCTATATAAGAGTTATTATTATTATTATTATTATTATTATTATTATTATTATTATTATATATAGTTCACGAGGTAGGTCATTCGTGTTCTTGTACAGGTGTCGTAGAACATGGTTTCTAAATAATGACTCATGAACAGGGGACGGAGCGCTACGTAGCGTGAGCGCACAACGGCGAAAACGGTACTAAGAAACACCTCTTTCGCCGAGGTTTGCCAAAAACGTTTTGTGGCTACTCCCAAAGTATCTCTTGGCGAACTATCACGTGACTTGCATGGGGTGAATACATCTCTTGTTGTTGATTGCTCCATTAAAGTTTGGTTACAAAAATACTCTTTTTTTTTTCTCTTTTTTTTTTTACCAATCAGACACTGCTTGTAATATTCTTCCGCAAACGTTTCCTAAAGGTTTCTTAGGCCCCTTTTGTTATGCGCGCGGCGACCGTCGTCTTGAGACACTATACCCGGGTATGATGTGTTTAGGATTATGTTGAGCATGACGTTGCTCGTTGTTTTGCAATTCAACACGCACGCACGCAGCCACGCACTCATGCACGCGCGCGCGCACCGGCACACACACACACACACACACACACACACACACACACACACACACACACACACACACACACACACACACATATATATATATATATAGAGAGAGAGACACACGTACACGCGCATACACACACGCACTAGGTATACACAGTAACAGGTACAGACAAACACGCGCACACATACACACAGTAACACACGCGCTCACACGCACGCACGCACGAAGTTGAACGTCGTTCTCTTTTCAAACCTTTCCTAACTTCAGTCGTATATACAAAAAAGTATGGCCTTGAACTTGACCTTGTCTTGTCTGTTCTTATTTATGGCGTCTTCTGCGCCATTTGATTGGATAGTAAGATAGGTGTGTAGGCTACCTTGGCACGCGGTGGGTGTGTCACGCGTGTGTTGACCGACTGGAAAAGTGTTTTTCTTATGGTAGAATCGAGATAATAAAGCTGAGATTCAGCGTAGCTTATGTTTGTACGTAAATATGTGTGTGTGTGTGTGTGTGTGTGTGTGTGTGTGTGTGTGTGTGTGTGTGTGTGTGTGTGTGCGTGTGCGTGCGTGCGTGTTTGTTTGTTTGTTTGTGTGTGTGTGTGTGTGTGTGTGCGTGTGCGTGCGTGCGTGCGTGCGTGCGTGTGTGTGTGTTTTTTTTTTTTTGTTTTGTGTGTGTGTGTGTGTGTGTGCATGCGTGCGTGCGCGTATGTGTGTAGGCAGACAGAGACGGAAAGAGAGAGATTAACATTCTATTGTCTTTACCTGAACAAGGTCTTATGACAAGGGGGGTAGCAAGTTTTTTTTATCAGATGTATTAAAAAACAAACATGACACAGCCATATCTGACTCGGTAAGAGTTATTATTATTATTTCAAAGGTGTGTAAGTGTGTGTGTGTGTGGTGGTGGTGTTTCTGTGTTGTGTAGCAACCCAACTATGTATTATATGTCATTATTATCATTTTTGCTATTATGATTGATGTTATTATTGATGTCATTATTATCAGAAGTAGGCCTATACTGTCTTTATTGATGGTTTTGCTGATGTGCTGTTATATCATCATCATGCTCATCATCATCATCATCATCATCATCATCATCATCATCATCATCATCACCATCATCATCATCATCATCATCATCATCATCATCATCATCATTTTTGTTGTTATTATTATTATTACTAATATTAGTAGTGGTGGTGGTGGCCTCTATTTTACTTATCCATTATTTATCATCATCTTCATCATTATTGCTGTTGTTGATGTTGTTGTGATTGTCCACTTAACTGTTATAATCCGCACGTTCATCCACTTGCACACACACGTACACACATACGCACGCGTGCGTACGCACACACACACACACACACACACACACACACACACACACACACACACACACACACACACACACACACACACACACACACACACACACACACACGCTTCACACGGTATGAATGTGTCAGTACACCAAACACTAGGTCACACAAGAACCCAGACATTTCTGTATCAAACAACAAACACTTAACGCTCTTGGAAATGTCCATTTTAGTTAGTCATACAGACAAACGGATGAGAGAGGGAGCGAGGAAAAAAAGTATGAAAAAAGGAAAGAACAAAAAAAGGGAAAAAAAGAAAGAAAGGAAAGGAAAAACAAGATGGCAACGCCATATAAACGTAGTCCCAGTTACCAGCAACATAAATACAAAAATATATATTCCCTCTCAGACAGACAGATAGACAAACACACACACACACACACGCACACACACATGCACACACACACACACACACACACACACACACACACACACACACACACACACACGCGCACACACACACACACACACACACACACACACACACACACACACTTCAATTTTTTTTAAAAAGAGTAAAATGCATAGCATGTTCTCCAAGTTGTCCTCAGCGAAACAAACAACCTTCCAACTTCAGCCGGAGGAGTTGAAAGAAGAAAAGGGTTTTAGAAAAAAGGACAAAAAAAAGATTGACTGAGCCTGTAAAAGGGACCGACACATTTGTCCAACTGCAGTCGTACCGCTATCCAACTGTAATATTTGTGGGGCATGATTCTCGTGAAATACTACTAGTACTTTCTACACGAATCTGATGAAATGTTCAACTAGTTTCGTTCACTATTTTTTGCAGTCCCCCATTCACGAATCTGATGACATATCTGCGTTTCTGTATCGTACCAGACCCTTCATTACACTTGTGCATTGGGGTCTACAGAGATATTGTGTAAGAAAATAGTAGGGTGTCATCAGATTCATGTAGACGGCGGCATTTCACCAGAACTACGCCTCACAGACGTTAGTCACAGTTGGATAACCGTACGACTGAAACTGGATGGGTGAGTCTGTCCCTTAAAGACCCACCAGATCACGTGTCAAAATCACGGGGTTCACGTGTTTTCCTTCTTATAGCTGGTTTAGGAAATCTTGTTTTCACCAGGTTTGACTCCCATGCAAATGCCCCCAAGCTCAAAACGAAACATCGTTTTAAAGAGCAGCCTCGATTTCAGGTTGGGGGCACCTGTATGTGGGGCACAGCTACCCAGGGAAATAACAAGGGACTTAATCGTGGTGCGTCAGTGTATCTTTAATGCAGGGTGGGTGGGTGTGATTTGTGTGCGTGCGCGCGTGTGGGGACTCAAGATTGTATGTACATGTGTTCTATTGTGCTGAATTGTAAATGGCTGCTGTTTACTGAGAAATGTTCGTAAAACAACTTCTGGAGTTTTCTTTGATTTAATCGTAACAATAAAAAATATTGTCTCTCCGTTTGCCTCGTTCTTATTCCTTGTAAAATAAAGTTTGTTTGTGTGTATCGAGTCCCCCCCCCCCCCTTCCTCTCTCTCTCTCTCTCTCTCTCTCTCTCTCTCTCTCTCTCTCTCTCTCTCTCTCTCTCTCTCTCTCTAGCTCTCTCTCTCTCTCTCTCTCTCTCTCTCTCTCTCTCTCTCTCTCTCTCTCTCTCTCTCTCTCTCACCCACTTACACACACAAACATACACACACTCTCTCGCTCGCGCGCACGCACACACACACACACACACACACACACACACACACAGTTTTTTGTTTGTTTGTTTGTTTGTTTTTTGTTTGTTTTTTTGGGTCTAATATCACTTGCGGGTGAACAGACGTTAAACTAAAGAACGAACACACACACACTTTCTCTCTCTCTCTCTCTCCCCCCCCTCCCTCTCGTCTCTCTCTCTCTCTCTCTCTCTCTCTCTCTCTCTCTCTCTCTCTCTCTCTCTCTCTCTCTCTCTCTCTCTCTCTCTCTCTCTCTCTCTCTCGATTAAAGTACTTGGTGTACCTCAAGGCTACTCTTGGGTATGCGTCCACAGTCTGAGTTGACAAAGAAAAGCGACACAAACTGGGAGCAGGATGGTGACCCGGTTTGCGAAAAGACACGATAACCGAGATTACCGTGCACTGTCACCTCTGACAGTGATAACGATGTGCGCCGCTAGGTCGTGTCCAACTATGCCTTCCAGATAGCAGAGGAGGCGGATGCTATTCTGGAGGAGTGAACTATGATTTCCTCGTAGTGGGGATGCCTTGCACAGGGTACATCCCGACTCTCTCAGACAAAAATGCACGAGAAGACATTTGGCTTTAGGCATTAGGTATTAGGTACATAATAGCCACAGAGGCGTTTCTGTGGAATTCGGGTTGCTTCCACCTGGAGAGCGCGTCGAAGCCAGAGGCGCGCCACCCTTTTTTTGTTTTTGCATGCAATTTGTTTGTGTGACTGATGAGGAAAGAAAGGGGGGTGGGTGCTTAAATTTTGACCAAATGACAACTTTTTCGTTGCCACTGGGTTGTAACGTGTGCTAAGTGCATGGGCACACGGGACTTCGGTTTATCGTCTCATCCGAAAGACTCCACGTTCAGACCGTGAGGCCTAGTGCAAAGTGAGAGGAAAAATCCCCTGTAAGCTTACCCAGGTTCGAACTCAGGTTTACTTGACACAAGGCGAACGCGTCACCTCTGTGCCACTCTACACTGTGTTGTGACACTTAAGGACTCTCACGCTTACTTAGAGAGAAAGTCCTCTAAGGCGGAAGTAATCCATTCAGCTACAACACCGGGAACCAGAAAGAAGAATTATGAATAAAGTGGTGAGTATTTACCAACTATAATGTCTGTAAACTTGGTCCTGTAAAATAATATATCCAACATCAATCAATTCAGTAGCCTACTCGAGGTTGTAGAGAGACGAATCATTTCGACTGATCCGTTTTCTGTGTCTCGAAGACCAGTTTCATTCCAGAGTTTGTTGTATTTTACTAGGGTCAATTTTGTGGTTTTCGGGAAATTAAGATTGTTCACAACATCCGAGCAGGCGAGCACATTTTGTTTTGGATAGGCATACACATATTTAACGTTAGTGAAAGCGCATGTAAGCGATAAATACAGTTTAAAAGGTATCATAATATAGGTCCAAGGCCCTAAAACTTTACGTTCATCCATTGTTTTGGGCAGGTGGGATGGGGAAGGGGGGTGGGGGGTGGGGAGGGCGTTTGGAGAGGAGCAGATCAACCTTTTGCAACATTGTATGGTCTGAAATATGTCGTCATCGTCGTGTGGTTAGTGTAGTCCATAGGTTTTGTTTGATGTTTAGTTCATTAACCCCTTCACTGCCAGAGAAAAGTGAGAAATTGTCGATTTAAAAGAGACCCGTTAGACTCAATCTTTGGAAATGGTCTACAGATATATCTTTCCTGACTTGTCTAAACCCAAACCCAGCACTCCAGGACTATGGCATCAACAGTTATTACATCATCATCAACGACATCACACACCCCGAATAAGACACAGCGCACCAGTGAAGGGGTTAATTAATGAATTAAGTAAGTATTTCAGAAAAAATGCATTTTTATGTTTTATGATAGTACAGGCACCCTGGCACACTTCATGCAGATACACACTTAAAAACTCTTGATCAATAATGCTAAGACCTGATCACTGATGACATTGTTAGCAAAGGAATCACAAAAAAGACCAGAATGTTGACTCGTCAGGATCGATCACCTGGCTGCCTCTGTGGGGGGTCCACTGTGGGGGGTCCACTGACCACTGCCAGCAGGGACACTACCAGGGCCCAACTTTTGTCAAATGCATCAAACACAATGCGTTTTTATGCGTTAATTAACCCTAAAACTGATAGTTCCATTTTCACAAAACAAATAAAGCAAAAAAAACTGAGCTTGCCCATTGTATCATATATGATACACTGGGCTTTATGGCGTTTTCAAGTCCCTTAAGGCCTGGCGTGTCATATATGGTACATGCTCAAATTTTAAAAAATAATGGCAAGATCAAAATGTTTTCATTATGTTTGTTCTAATTTGTTCAAAATAATGTTGATTTTTTTCAGTGGCATAATTTTCAGTGAAGTGTTTCTAGGTGCTGGCCTTAGAGGGTTAAAAAGACAGGACAGAATGTTGGAAGAGTATGTCCGTATGGCTTTTGCCGAGAGGACGTAAAATTTTAACTTCGCGTTGGAAGAGGGGGGGGGGGGGAAGGAGGAGGAGAGAAAAAGGAATAAACGAAGACGAAGAGGAGGGGCAGAGGAAGTTAATTAGTAGCATATCTGGAAAAAAAATTCAGTTAAGTTGGAAAAAGGCCTATGGACCGGATATACTCCATTGGATCAAAAGTTACATTCACAATACGAAAAAGCCTATGGACCGGATATAATCCATTGGATCAAAAGTTACATTCACACTACGAAAAAGCCTATGGACCGGATATACTCCATTGGATCAAAAGTTATATTCACAATGCAAAAAAGCCTATGGACCGGATATAATCCATTGGATCAAAAGTTACATTCACACTACAAAATCATAACTAGAAATGCACTGCGACAGTGAGCACCCGGCCAGACCATGCATTGCAAAACAAGGTCAAAGGTCATGGTCAAGTAGCTTCAAAATTTCTCCCACAGCATTCTTTGAGTGATGCAGACCGAGAATATATTTGGTTGTATTGTTTGCCATGATTGGTTTTCTTGAAACAGCTTCAAGGTCAAATACCAAGGTCGAGGTCAAGAGGCTTCAAATGTAGCCACGGTGTTGCCTATGCCATGCTGATCAAGAATATATAAGGTTATGTGGATATACGGCCAATGATGTTCGAACTATAGCTACATTGAATCTACATATCCACTGAACACCAATGTGTTTCAACTTTCGTGAAGATGATTGTTTAAACATTTTCGTGCATCTACAGTTTTATTGCTGATTTGATTTTTTAAATTATTTTTCAGCCTTGCAGTGTCCGATACAGGATACCTGCTTTTCCTGGTGTGTAGCAAGTCCTACGCTATCGTCAGTCTGGTGGACCAGGAGGCTGGAGACTTCTGGAAGGAATATCACTTTGGCACTGTGCTGGCCAGTTGTCTGGGCTTTCTGGTGACCTCTAACGTCATCACGGCTCTCATCCCTGTAGAACGATGCCTGTGTGTCATCAGTCCCCTCAAAGCTGCCAGCATCTTCAAAACAAAGTCAGTGTGTGTGTGTGGCAGAAGGTTACAATTCTAACTTAATTTGCTTCTCCTGTAATAACGAAATATGTATTAGAAGAAAACAAATGTTGAAACTTCCATGGTCCGCATTTTGCACTGCATTATGTATGGAGGAATATACCTTATACTTTGTATCAAACATCAACTAAAAATCAATCTATTTTTAATTATTTCATCAGCAATGTTCACAAAAGTAGGGGTTCCGCTCCGACAAATTGGAGAAGATACTCTTTATCCCAAAATGATTATCAAACACAATACATATAGACTTCATTCTATCAAATACCACTACTTCTACTTCTCTTCAATGTCCCTTTCATCGTTTCAGATCGTCAGTCGTCACATGCATCACTCGTTGATGGAGATTGTGGCTGGTGTTTTTCAGCGTACACATCACGTACCGAGGGTTCAATGCCAGAAGATAGCATCATGTTTCTCAGGTAAAAGCCAACAGGTACTGTGAATCGTCTGTATTCTTTCTGTGATTGTACTTTCTGGCTTTCACCCAAGAATGGTGACACTAAGTTCTGGTATGTAGCCCGCGACGTTTTCATTATTCTGTTTAGAGTTTGTATCCTATTTGATTTGACAAAGAATTTCACATTTAGTCAATGCCTTTTCCCAGGTACACTGGAATCCTAGTCCTCTCAATGGCTGTGTACATTCTCACTGTGGTAAACTTTGCCTTCAGCACACATTTCCAGACAGTGAAAATCACAGACAACCGCTTTCTAGCGCCAGGCGGTGGTGACTTTGAGACGAAAGATGATGACGCTGGTGCAGACGATGACGATGACCACGGACAGGAAAGGGAGGCTGATTAAAACCGTATAATTGTGGAGAATGCCAATCATAGTTCTGTGACGCAAATAGAAAGGAGAGAAACGGCAGATGTAGGTAGAAGTATTGGTCATGGGGTCTGTGATTTTCACTGTCTGGAAATGTGTGCTGTGTGTGTGTGTGTTTCTCCACTGAGAAACAGGAAGTGAAGGTGACCAAGATGTTGGTGACGGTGTGTGTTGCTTACGTCACCTGCACGATTCCCACACTGGCTCGTCAAACGGTGCTTGTTCGTGTACCCGGTTTTTGAGGTCAGACTATCTGTGCAAGGTGTCTGCAGCAGTCAGTCATCTGTTTGAGATCGTAAACGCTTGCAGAAATTTCATCATCTATCTTCGACAGAGCTCACGCTATCGGTCTACCCTTCAAAGACCCTCCCAAAAAGATGTGTTGCAAAAGAAAACTGGTGATTGTGAACACAATAACATGGTGTTTTCATGGTCACCATCAATCCATATAGAGCAGTAATTGTGCTGTTGGGTCACTCATCAAGACCCATACATATTCTTGACAAGCATCACGTGGGGAATGTTTTTAAAGGGCCACTCTGACGAATGAGTTTTCGTAAGAAACACGTTCAGATCACCAGGAAAACACCCTTTACAGAGATTGCAACACTCACTTTGCTCAAATCGGCGATTCCTCCTTGGCGGAGGAAGTCAAATTCTTCCACCCAAAGAGAAGGCGTATGTCGTCTCTTTTCTAATGGCTACCTGCGTTTAAACCAAATCGTTTGCACAAAATTTTCGTACTACAAGCCTCTTGTTTCTTCTTTTTTAAAACTTTTATACAGATTATCTAAAGGAGTTTCGCTCACAACAAAGGAAACAGTTCCATTTTTTTTTTACTGCACTACAAATAAAACCCAAAACGTTTCAACCACAATGAGTGACCTTCACCCACCCCATCCAAAATGGCTACTCTCTCCGGCATCTCCGCCATGGAGGAATCGCCGTTTTGACGGTTTAATTTCTAGGAAACCAGAGCAAAGTGAGTGTTCCGATCTTTGAAAAGGCCGTCTTTCTGGTGATCTCGACCCGTTTCTTGCAAAAAGCTCACCCGTCAGGGTCCACCTTTAAGCACCTTTTAATTGCTG
>CM065706.1:20745058-20750058 GCA_017654935.2 Phymorhynchus buccinoides | reverse complement strand
CGATGTTTTTGTGTCTCACTAGAGAGGTCTTGTTTGCGTCGGGTCCCCCGTGGGGATACCAGGGGGTCTTTTGCATAAATAGTTCCCCCACCTTCTCGAAGTTTTGTGCTTGTAACTTCCTCTAATCTGTCACTCTCTTTGACTCTGCCTTTTTTTCCCTTTGCTTTACTGTCATCTTCTATCTTTCTGCCTTACCGGTCCATTCTCCTGCCTCTTTTCAAGAAACGCTTTCAAAAAGATTTCCTCCAGCCAAACTCGGACATTCTGGGCCTAACTATTTCTTGGTTAGGAAAATAACGGCAGCATGACGCATCTGTGCTCACAGTTGACAGGAAATTGTCTGAGCGATCGAAGAAGAAGAAGTCTGCGTCGGCAAAACGAAATAAATCAAAACAAAAGACGCACGCGTGTACGCACGCGCACATACACACTCACACACACACATGACACACGTGCACATTCGCACACACAGACACACACACGACCCCGCGCACACACACACACACACACACAGACACACAAGCAAGCGCGCGCGCACACACACACACTCACACAACGGGCCTATCCATCAACTATAATTAATAGTGTGTAATTACATATACACAAGCTTTCACTACCTTTTGTTTTTCGTCTAAAAAAAGCTTATGGTTGAACAGACGAAAAACTACGGAGTTAAAACACACACACACACACACACACACTTACACACACACACTTACACACACACACACACACACACACACACACACACACACACACACACACACACACACACACACACACACACACGGGGGCATGGTATTCTTTTTTGTATTTGGCATACTCTAGTCACAGAGACTAAGCTCTGTGAAATTTGGTCTACCCCCATCTGGAGAGCGCGTCGCCGCAAGCGCAGCGCGACCACCGCCTTTCTTGGTAGGGGTGGGGAGCTGAGGAGGGGGCGGACTTGGACAACCTAGCTATCTATTTAGTCATACCATGCAGCGGGGGTTTTGACGAGTTTTAACTGTGGTGGGATTTTAGCGTGCGTACAAAAAACACACACGGGTCAGACTAGCTTTAAGTCCCTATCCGAAGGATTCGACGTTCAGTTTGATTTTCTCGTCGAGCTGGAAAGAAAGGGCGAGGCCGGGTTTCGAACCATGTCCACGATTTTGCACGAGTCAGTCTAGTTGTGGCCTAAGCGATTTAAAGGGCCAGCCACACGTCAGCTAAAATTGCACGACTGTACGATACGATTCGATCACGTGGTCTCCAAGAACAAAATGTGAATCGCGCTTCGAGATCACGTGATCGAATCGTATCGTACAGTCGTGCGATTTTAGCTGACGTGTGGCCGGCCCTTAAATGCCCCGTCTCATCACACAACACTCACTTTCGTTTTGTTGTTGAATTTGTTGCTTTTAATTTTTTTTTTGGTTAAGCGCATAGAGCTCAAAAACCGCGAATGACTGACATGTTTGTTCTTATCCAAGCAAAGGGAAACGTAAAATAAATCAACGGCTATGCAGGCTACATTGGATGCAGTAAGAATATGCCTACACAATTTGTACATATTTTGTATTTTTCTTTGGGGACAAACCTTTCTTTATTGAACTGGACAGAACCAATCAGAAAGTCAATAATTATGGTAGTTTACGAAAAAACAACCTAGGATGGCACCTTTCGCTTCACTTTAATAAAAAATGTAAGCCATCATTTGTATATTTGATGAGGGGGGGGGATGAACTGTTCACTCACTCTCTCATCAACTGCTTGCAGCTGAGTTGTTTTACATGCACCAAATACGTGCTTTGTTAATGGTCAAAATACGCGTTACGCCTGGGCTTAAGGCTGTGTCAGACCACCTGACATAGGCTAGAACACCAAGGCTGCATAAAAATGATGTTATGCGGGGATTTTTTTAAATTATTTATTTTTATTTTTTAACTCACGCGCACGCATCTGTATTTCTTGGAAAGGGAAGAAGACAGGGAGGAAAAAGGCAAATTAATATTTGCAATGATAAACAAAGTTGATATATAAAGTGCAGCAACAGATGCTACAGGCGGGTTTTATGTCACTGCTATGTCTTGTTCTCTTTTTGTTTTGCCTCGTTTTTAGTAGGGAGTTATGCTCGTCAAGGTGACCACGTAAACGATGTATACCACTTTAACATCACTAGGTCTTCAAAGCGTCTATGGTGGAAATAGTTCATCCAATACCAATTCATTCATGGACCATACAAACCAGACCACCGTTCTACCCCATCAAGTGTTTTTACCTTGTGACAATCCTCGAAATATCATCAGCCCACATGCAGCAAATACGGTCGGTGTTGTCGTGTTTGCTGCGATGTTTCCAGCCCTAATGATCTACGGCGTCATCACCAACGTCATCAACATGGCGGTCTTTGCACGGCAAGGACTCTGGGATCGAATTAACCTGTGTCTGTTTAGGTAGGGTTTATTTGATACTTGAGTTCTTTGCGAATTGGTTTACCTGAGGTTTACAACAAAGTTGGAACATACGTTTGTAGCTTCTTTATGGTTGAACGGTGCCCACAGTGTCTGTTCCTGTGTTTCCTCTGTTCTGTAACGCCCCAGCACAATAACAGAAGAATGGACACAGTCAACACTAGAGCATTGTGTTTCTTTTTTAAAAAAAGTACATGTAATACTTTCATGGAACCCAGTCTGGAGAAAAGGGATAATATTCAAGCTATTCAGCCACCTTCTCTATTGTTAGGGCAGATCAATGATTCAACAGACCTAGGTATGATGCTTTCTGATGTTCATTAAACTCCATTTAACAATATTCAGTGTATGTTTGACTGGAAAAAAAGTATTTCAATGCTTTGTGAAGATGACAATTTCCACATGCCTCGTGGCTATTGCAGTTTTGTTCACGTCATTAATTCACAATTATTTCTACACTGTTCAGCCTTGCAGTGTCCGATACAGGGTTCCTGGTCTTCCTGGTGTGTGGCAAGTCCTACGCTATCGTCAGTCTGGTGGACCAGGAGGCTGGAGACTTCTGGAAGGAATATCATTTTGGCACTGTGCTGGCCAGCTGTCTGGGCTTTCTGGTGATCTCTAACGTCATCACGGCTGTCATCGCTGTAGAACGATGTCTGTGTGTCATCAGTCCCCTCAAAGCTGCCAGGATCTTCAAGACAAAGTCAGTGTGTATGCTCACATGTTTGCGTGTAACGAATGCACATCTTGAAACAGATTGTAAAACAACTGCCTTAATTTGGATCTCTTTCCATAAGGAAATAAGAATGAAATTGAAAAGACAAACAAAACTTTGAATGGTCCACATGTTGCATTTTAATTGCCCGGGAAGAATCTTCCATAACCTTATCACGCATCAAATAGATTTTTTTAAAAATAATTAACAAAGTTACTGATCAATATTTAACCCAAATAATGCATTTTAACTTTGTGTTTTTTTCCGTACAGAATACTGTATTACTATATTTAACTTTCAGTTGGATCTCTCTCGTTTTCGCATCTCGGTCGTACACGTTGGTGGTTGTGTGGTTGATTAATGTACGTACAGATTACATATTTTTTCCAGTTCATGTTCTATCCTATTTGATTTGACAAACATCTTTCTTTTTGGTCAATGTGTTCACAGGTACACTGGAATCCTGATCGTCACCATGGCCGTGTACGTTCTCATCGTAGTAAACTGGGACTTCAGCACGCGTTTCCAGACAGTGCATGTCACAGATCCTCTGACCAATACATCAACTTACATAAGCCGTTTCTCCCCGTTCTACTTACGCCACCAAACCTTGATTGACATTCTAGATAACTTTATGATTTTAATGACTCTCCCTGTCCTCTCCGTTATCATCGTCATCGTCTGCACCAGCGTCATCATCTTTCGTCTCAAGGTCACCTCAGCATGGCGGCGAGAAGCCGTGTCCAACATGACGTCAGTGGAGAAACAGGAAGTGAAGGTGACCAAGATGTTGGTGACGGTGTGTGTCGTTTACGTCATAAGCATGATTCCCACACTGGCTCGTCAAACGGCTCTATTTCTTCAAGTGCCTGGTTTCGTGAGGTCAGGCTATCTGTGCAACGCGTTCAAGGTGTCTGCAGTAGTAAGTCATCTCTTTGAGGTTGTAAACGCTTGCAGCAATTTCATCATCTATCTTCAGCAGAGCTCTCGCTACCAATCTACTCTTCAGAAGTTGTGTTCCCGTGTATCCCAAAAGTGATAAGAACCAAAAGATTATCACTGGACAAGGCTACATTTTAGCTTTGTATTTTCATGATCAATAGTTTGGAGCTAAATCTGGAGAAAAAACAAACCCATTCGCTCCGTAATAATGTAATCAATGATATTTTGTGCGTGTGCTGAATTAGTTATATATTTTACGGCTATTCTATCTATCTATCTATCTAGGGTAAGACGGGGTAAAAAGCCCATGGGCGGGTAAGAAGTCCATGCCAATTATCTCATGAAATGAATCAAATTTCAGACACATTTTGCCCATGAGACGAGTGTTAATGTTTAGCATTCGTCTCATGGGTAAATGTGACTGAAATTTGCTATATTTCATGAGATAATGGCATGGGCTTCTTACCCGCCCATGGGCTTTTTTTTACCCCGTCTTCCCCTATCTATCTATGTTCATAGGATAATTTGGTTGCAGTCACGTCATACACATACACATACACATACACAAGAAACACAAATGTTTGTTTATATACTACAATGAAACGACTTCAGCAAAGCTACTGACAGTCGAAATCCTCCCCAAAAGATAACGATGGCCAATGGAAAACTACAACGAAGCTATACAAGAACACAAGGTTTTGGAAATTATTATTTGCTCTTCGTTTATTGTTAATGATTATTAATTAAACTGTTCGTTTTTATCACAAGAAGGGCGTGTGTGAGCATTTGCGAGCGTGTATGTTAGAGTGCATTCATGTGCATCTCTCTCTCTCTCTCTCTCTCTCTCTCTCTCTCTCTCTCTCTCTCTCTCTCTCTCTCTCTCTCTC
>CM065706.1:20667558-20735058 GCA_017654935.2 Phymorhynchus buccinoides | reverse complement strand
CCACCTGGAAAGGGCGTCACCGTGCGCGCAGCGCCACCCATTAGGATGCAAGTCTCTGTGAATTTCGGGTTCCTCCCACCTGGAAAGGGCGTCACCGCGCGCGCAGCGCCACCCATTAGGATGCAAGTTTCTGTGAATTTCGGGTTCCTCCCACCTGGAAAGGGCGTCACCGTGCGCGCAGCGCCACCCATTAGGATGCAAGTTTCTGTGAATTTCGGGTTCCTCCCACCTGGAAAGAGCGTCACCGCACGCGCAGCGCCACCCATTAGGATGCAAGTTTCTGTGAATTTCGGGTTCCTCCCACCTGGAAAGGGCATCACCGTGCGCGCAGCGCCATCCATTAGGATGCAAGTTTTTGTGAACTGATTTCGGGTTCCTCCCACCTGGAAAGGGGGTCACCGCGCGCAGCGCCACCCATTAGGATGCAAGTCTCAGTGAATTTCGGGTTCCTCCACCTGGAAAGGGCGTCACCACACGTGCAGCACCACCCATTAGGATGCATCCTATGTGAATTTCGGGTTCCTCCCACCTGGAAAGAGCGTCATCGCGCACAGCGCCACCCATTAGGATGCAAGTCTCTGAAATGATTTCGGGTTCCTCCCACCTGGAAAGGGCGTCACCGCGCACAGCGCCACCCATTAGGATGCACGTTTTTGTGAATTTCGGGTTCCTCCCACCTAGAAAGAGCGTCACTGCGCACGCAGCGCCACCCATTAGGATGCAAGTCTTTGTTAACTGATTTCGGGTTCCTCCCACCTAGAAAGAGCGTCACCGCGCGCAGCGCCACCCATTAGGATGCAAGTCTCTGTGAATTTCGGGTTCCTCCCACCTGGAAAAAGCGTCACCGCGCGCGCAGCGCCACCCATTAGGATGCAAGTCTCTGTGAATTTCGGGTTCCTCCCACCTACAAAGGGCGTCACCGCGCGCGCAGCGCAACTCATTAGGATGCAAGTTTCTGTGAATTTCGGGTTCCTCCCATCTGGAAAGAGCGTCACCGCGCGCGCACCCATTAGGATGCAAGTCTTTGTTAACTGATTTCGGGTTCCTCCCACCTAGAAAGGGCGTCACCGCGTCATTAGGATGCAAGTTTCTGTGAATTTCGGGTTCCTCCCACCTGGAAAGGGCGTCACCGCGCGCGCAGCACCAACCATTAGGATGCAAGTCTTTGTTAACTGATTTCGGGTTCCTCCCACCTGGAAAGTGCGTCACCGCGCACAGCGCCACCCATTAGGATGCAAGTTTTTGTGAATTTCGGGTTCCTTCCACCTAGAAAGGGCGTCACTGCGCACGCAGCGCCACTCATTAGGATGCAAATCTCTGTGAATTTCGGGTTCCTCCCACCTGGAAAGTGCGTCACCGCGCGCGCAGCGCCACCCATTAGGATGCAAGTCTCTGTGAATTTCGGGTTCCTCCCACCTGGAAATGGCGTCACCGCGCGCGCAGCGCCATCCATTAGGATGCAAGTCTCTGTGAATTTCGGGTTCCTCCCACCTAGAAAGTGCGTCACCGCGCGCGCAGCGCAACTCATTAGGATACAAGTTTCTGTGAATTTCGGGTTCCTCCCACCTGGAAAGAGCGTCACCGCGCGTGCACCCATTAGGATGCAAGTCTTTGTTAACTGATTTCGGGTTCCTCCCACCTAGAAAGGGCGTCACCGCGTCAATAGGATGCAAGTTTCTGTGAATTTCGGGTTCCTCCCACCTAGAAAGGGCGTCACCGCGCGCGCAGCGCCAACCATTAGGATGCAAGTCTTTGTTAACTGATTTCGGGTTCCTCCCACCTGGAAAGTGCGTCACCGCGAGCGCAGCGCCACCCATTAGAATGCAAGTCTCTGTGAATTTCGGGTTCCTCCCACATGGAAAGTGCGCCAATTCGTCTCCTGTTTGAATGCAATGCAATGTAAACTAAATTAATTTAAATGACTCCTTTAATTAATGCTTCACAAAGTCATTTATGATCGAACGAGGAGAGTAGTCTTACTAATACATAAATTATGCAGCATTTTTATGGTTTAACCCTTTCCTAGCCAGTCCCGTATTTACTACCGGCGCTACGATGCCACTGATGATGTCATAACTTTTGATTTCACCAGTCCAGACTGCTAGTTCTTTTTTTGTTACAGAACAATTAACTCCAAATCATTTTCCAAGAACGAGTCTAGCAAGTCTCTTTTGCATTAATTATAATTTGGAGAAAAAAAAAAATCTAAAAAAATAATTCTTCAGTGGTGAATGGGTTTTTAATTAACCCCTTCAGGACTTCACTGCCTTACACAAACTTCATTAGATATACTGGCCTGGGGCTGCCTAGAAAAAAATATAACATAATATATATTATAAGAAGCGCAACAAAACGCACACTGTCAATGATTCAGTTTTGACAACATTACTGGTTGATCCAAGTTTATTTTTCGCGTCGAAATTGTGGTGACTTGCATTAAAATCGATATAATTCGTTTCCTTATCACTGTTAATGGAAACATAATTGGAGTATTTTCTGAGGCTTGTCTGGGGCTTGCATAAGGCCAATTTTTGGGACAGTTTTAACATTAAAAATTCAGATAGAAGTACGATGAAATGTTGACTGCTTGAAATAGAAGTCCCAAATATTATGTGAAACGAAAGGTGGAACAGTGATTAAGAGAGGTAACCAGAAAAACGTGGTTTGGATTGAGAAAACCCCCCACATCGAGTTAGACAAATTTAAACTCAAAAATCGCTGTTCCGAGAATAATCGGAATTAGGCCCTGACTGGCGTTCTCCTGTTCCGAGTATACTCGGAATTCATCCGGAATTATAAGTTCAGACCACTGTTTGTGCAATGTATTGATGTCAACCGCTTTCTTGACAAAAGTCGATTTCTAAAGGCTATTTTATTTGTTTGTTGATATACTGCGACAAGGCGCAGCTCTCGCAGTAACGCTCTGACTATCTTGTTGATAGTATGACTATCTCGTTGATTTTACTGCATGTTTTTCATCTTATAATGTTGCTTTTGTATAGCGCGTCGAGCATACTACTATATACTGTATGGATTTTAGCGCTATGATGAAATACTGTATACAAATTATTACTATTATTATTCAATAGTAGTGGACTAAAGCAATACTTTGGAAAAGGTAACACAAAACAAGAAGAATGGAGACTGTAACCCGGCCTTTCACCGCCAATGTCGCATTTATGCACCACAATGGTGTAACACCCATGTCACTAAAAAGCTTCAAGTCAGGGCCTGTTATCTGAAGACCCTATTTTCTTAAATTTGGGAGGTAAGGATAGGCCTAATTTAGCACATGTCACAGATGAATTCCCAATACTGCAGATAACTTTTGGTCTCTACCCATGTTAAGTTTAATATTTTTGGGGCTGAAAAATGGCTGGCGGCGAAAGGGTTAAAGACCCCACCACGTCACGTGTCATATTTCCTCTTACGCTTGGAAGATTTCTTAAGATTTCTTACCAGGTACAAGAAGGAAAACACGTGAAAACCATTATTTTGACACGTGACGTGGTGGGACTTTAACAAAAAAATATGACGAACATGGTCATGTTGATACTGCCGCAGCTACTGCTAGTGATAAAGAATGACAATGATGATGATAACGAATCTCTCTCTCTCTCTCTCTCTCTCTCTCTCTCTCTCTCTCTCTCTCTCTCTCTCTCTCTCTCTCTCTCTCTCTCTCTCTCTCTCTCTCTCACTCTCTCTCAGATTATTTGTTGTTGCTTTTTTCTCTTATATTTATTGATATCTGTTTATTTATTTACTTACTAAGTTATTTATTTTGGCTTAACTGTTTAAATCCACAAGAATTTGTGTTCTTTTCTAGTTTTTGATGAGAATGTTATGTGTCATTATAACCCCACCCCCAGCCTCCCTATGATACGGGCAGAAGGCCTATTCATTAACATTGTTTGAATTGAATTTGAATATCTCTCTCTCTCACACCCCCTCTCTCTCTCCCTCTCTCTCTCTCCCCCTCTCTCTCTCTCTCTCTCTCTCTCTCTCTCTCCCTCTCTCTCCCTCCAGCCCATCTGTGACCAAGGCACGAGCAAGGATTGTGGGAAGGGCAGGTTCGACCTGACAACCCACAACATCGCAGTACACTTCCAGTGCCGCTGTGCCGTGGGCTACTGTGTTCCGGTGGGAGAAGGCCCCAAGATTGAATGCTCCACTAGAAGAGCATTGCAACTATAAAAACAAAATCCCCTGCTTCACGCACCCAACTCCAGTCGTACGACTAATCAAACAGTGACATCCGTTGTGAGGCATGAATAGAGCATTTGCCACGAATGTTCGTTCTCTATACTAGACTACTAATTCGCCCGCGCTCGTTCTGCCCGAGTTACGCTGACCTTTCTAATTCAACTCTCTATAAATTGAACTCAGTGACATTCAAGGTCGCCCTCACGTGGCAAATGCCCTATTGGATTCAATGCTACTGATGACATTACTGAATACTCTGATATAAACAACAAAAAACTGCCAGTTTCGTTCACTATGATTATGTGTAGGCGGATCTCATAATTTCTAAGGGGGTGGGGAGGGGGGGGGGGGGGGAGGTGTTTCAAAATGGCTACCAGGCATAATATTCTGGAGTGGAAAAAAAATGGTTGTGAAGAAAGAATAAGATTAAGATTAAAATTATAGCCCCGTCGACAGCAAAGGCCATGTCAGGGCTGTGAAGGAAGATATCGCAGTCACAAAGCACCAAGTCGACGTCGCAAAGTGCCTAGTTTGCTAAGGGGGGGGGGGGGGGGGGGGGGGAGGAGGGGGTCTGGGGGCATGACCCCCCCCCCCCCCCCCCCCCCTCACCGGAAAACAAATGTTCCCCAAGCAACTCAAATGGTGCAATCTGGTGCCATCTGAGCTCACAATGTATTGCTAAATCCTTCAAAAAATTATCAAGATCCCCCCCCCACCTATTTTGTTGCAAGCGGGGATTTCCGGAAACCAAGGAACCCCCCTCCTAATCCGCCCCTGAGATCTCCCTATGCACAAATCTGATGAAATATATGTATTTCTGTACCAGACATTTCATGAAATTCCTGTATTGGGGTTTACATGATGATATTAGTGATCGAAACTAGTTAGGATTTCGTCGCATTCATCTAGGCAGTAAGATTTGATCAGATTCACACCTCACAGCCGGATAGTCGTACGACTGAAGCTGGATGACTGCCTTAACTCGAAGTGCTGCGCATGAGAAAACCGTACATAAGTCGCACAGCAAAAGCAACAAAAAAAGTCACCCATCTTTAAAAAGTGAACTTTTCTGTTAAGGACACTTTTCAGTCAACTTTTATGTATTTTATATTTTTAATGTTGTAGTACTAAATATATAGTTTTAAAAAAATCGAATGATGTATTTTTTTAATCTAATCTTTTTTGAAACCACGACAAAGAAAACGAACAGCTCAAAGTGTTCTTTCTGTGTTAAATTTCTGCAAATGAAGCATATTAATTGGATGTGTCAAACTTCAAATGATTGTTAACATTTTAAAAATTGCAAAGTTATTCAAAATTATATTTTTTAGTTCCATCTTGCAACAATAAATCTCAAAGTTATGTTATGTCTCGTTTTCTCAAGCACAATCACAGTGTCAGTAGAAGAAGAAAAGCCTTCAAGGCTCTCTCGTGAAACAGGTTTTTCATTCTTCTTGACTGTTCAATTTGAACGCAGAGATGAGGATCAATAATTTTCTTTTTTCGGGTTGACATACGTACCAACCTCCACATTCAATAAGTGGAAAAAAAAGAGAGAATATTTTGAAGATTAAACTGATTATTATTATTATTATTATTATTATAATGATTATTATGATGGATAATAAACGTCAACCAAAAGACTTTTAAATGCTTGTGTGTGTTTACGAGAGAGAGAGAGAGAGAGAGAGAGAGAGAGAGAGAGAGAGAGAGAGAGAGAGAGAGAGAGAGAGAGAGAGAGAGAGTGTGTGTGTGTGAGCGTGCGAGCGTGCGTGTGTGCGTGCGTGTATGTGCGCGCGCGTGTTTGTGTGTGTGTGTGTGTGTGTGTGTATATATGCGTGTACATGTGTGTGTGTGTGTGTGTGCGTGCGCGAGCGCGCGTGCGTTCATGCGTGCGTGCGTGTGTGTGTGTGTGTGTGTGTGCGGGTCCGTGCATGCGGGTCTCTGCGTGTGTGTGTTGCTTTGGCAGCTAGTTTTCTTTCACAACATTTCAAGACATCTTAGCAAAAAACAAAACATTTCCACAGCATTTTTTCCATAAACGACAAAAATCAATTTAATAGTGTGGTTATTTTATAGAAAATAAGAACGAATTTGCAAGTAAGTCAGCCAGCAAATTCATGCGGGCATTCTACTCCCTAAAAGTTAAACGTATCCAACTAAAAGTCATCACTATCTATTATTTCTTTGAATAACGTCGTTGGCATACCAACAAAAAGAACTCCGGCAATAATACTTTTGTAGTATTTTCGTTTTTGCATAAAATACATACTCATTTTCACTAATCTTTATTTATGTGTATAATCAGGGTTTTTTGCCACCACACTAACGAAGATGACATGTATGTAGATGTTCTTTTTTTAATTTAAATTATTATTATTATTTATTTTATGTTTGTTTTTTAAATTTAATTAAATGCTAAGTGCATGGGCACCTCCGACCTCCGACCTCGTGTGATAAACAGCAAGACACTTGAGATAGGATAAAAGCAATATCACACTCGCAAATCCTAATAACTGATATTATTATTATACGAGGTTAAAAGGAATTGAACGCATCATAAAATACCTTTCAAAAGTACGTGTTAATTCTTTTTCCCAAAAATTGTCTGAAAACATAATTACAAAATCGTTCAAGACTACAAAGAAAAAGCTTGATGTTTTTATCTTAAGCGATTTGATGAAAACATAGTTATGAACAGGAAAGCAGCACTTTGCATATTTGCAAGAAAGCAGCACTTTGTAGTTTTTGCAGGAAAGCAGCAGTTTGTATTTTTGCAGGAAAACAGCTGTTTGTATGTTTGCAGGAAAACAGCTCTTTGTATCTTTGCAGGAAAGCAGCAGTTTGTATTTTTGCAGGAAAACAGCTGTTTGTATTTTTGCAGGAAAGCAGCACTTTGTAGTTTTTGCAGGAAAGCAGCAGTTTGTATGTTTGCAGGAAAACAGCTCTTTGTATCTTTGCAGAAAAGCAGCACTTTGTATGTTTGCAGGAAAGCAGCAGTTTGTATCTTTGCAGGAAAGCAGCAGTTTGTATCTTTGCAGGAAAGCAGCACTTTGTATCTTTGCAGGAAAACAGCACTTTGTATTTTTGCAGGAAACAGCACTTTGTATTTTTGCAGGAAAACAGCACTTTGTACTTTTGCAGGAAAACAGCTTTGTATCTTTGCAGGAAAGCAGCTGTTTGTATCTTTGCAGGAAAGCAGCTGTTTGTATCTTTGCAGGAAAGCAGCTGTTTGTATCTTTGCAGGAAAACAGCTTTGTATCTTTGCAGGAAAGCAGCTGTTTGTATCTTTGCAGGAAAGCAGCTGTTTGTATCTTTGCAGGAAAACAGCTGTTTGTATCTTTGCAGGAAAGCAGCTGTTTGTATCTTTGCAGGAAAGCAACACTTTGCAGCCTATCTTTCGGAAATTTAGCCTTCACACTTACAACGCATAGCTCGAGCCTACTAACAATCAGTATATAGCAGGCAGATTACAAAGAAACAAAAATAACTTGGGAAAAAATTGTTTTTTTAAAACACGGCAAAGCAAATACAAACAAATGGAAAATAAACTCGTGGGGAGTTCACGACCGCATCCACACATCACCTCTCCCTAGCTAGGTGACGTCAGTCAGGGCCTCCAGGTACATCCACGTACCCTAGGGGTCAGCCTGTGTACTGAAACACATTGTGGCGCCCCAATTACACATCAGGACAAAATTCATAAATTAATCTTTTCAGAGTACTCATCCATTTATAATTATTACAGGTTGCCACAACCTAATCACCGCACATATTGAAACGCCATCACATATACACCACTCATTGATATACCACCCTCCTTTTGAATATAAATCCATTTATCAAAGGTTTTTGTTTTTCCACATTGATTAAAAAAATCATTGATATAAAAAGAATTAACTCATTCTTTTAAGCACATAATTTTCTCCTTTACAGCAAAGCTTATATTACCTGCACATTTATGCAGACAACCCAACAGATCGGCCTGTGTGCTACACACACATACAAAAACGAGTCCTCCAGCCTTCCTATAAGGCAGTTCCTTCAGAAGTTAATACAAAAAAGAAAAAAAGCAGTGCGAGGCCGAAACAAAATGTAGGTGAGTAGAACTCGAAAAACATGTACAGGCTAGTATCATATTCGCACGGGAAAAAAATCATTGGGCCACACACTGACTCTAACTTGGCGGCACACCACGAAATAATCAAAAAAGAATTATGTTAACATGATGTAAGCCTATTTTAGACCAGAAAACAATGTGTGCAAAATGCCATAGCACCAAGCACCATGACCAACAGCGAGAAAACAACAAAAAGCTGTGCATGAATGCAATTATGTTTTCTAGATTTCCCAGAACCAATATACAGAGAATTAAATGGGAGATACACGTATTTACATCTGCTGCTCGTAGTTGAATCACTCATGATTTTCATCCACAATTCCTAGAACACGTAGGCTATTTTAAACAGGTAAAATTACAGTCTTAACTAAACATGTTGAACACAGGTTCCGATCCACTTTAAATCTGCAGTATTGTTTGTATTGTTGTTATTATTAAGACTGTCATTTGAAAGTCCCGAACCCATTCACAAGCCAGAACAACTCTGTAAATGAACAGTACATTGGTCCAGGTAAATAAAAAAACCAATAATAAAGAAACAAACATGGAGGCAAACAAATGACAACAATAAACAAAGAAACAAATGACAACAAACAACAACAAATAAATATAAAACAATGAAGGTTGTGCAGACTTTGTAGGTGGTGCAGGGATTGAATGAGAACCATGTGTCCAAGCATCCATCCAGAGTCAACACAACAGACAGTGATCTAATCTTCTTTGAAGAAGAAAGCCATGACGAATGCACACCCCCACACCACCCCAGCCACCCACACACACACACCATCTGCTTTACACCTTTACATGGTCTGACGACAACATTACCAAATTTGATTGAAAAACAATAACAACTTCAGGCCTTATGCACTAGCTTATGCTTAATAATATGGGCAAGGGAGCAGTCCTTAAAATACTTGAACCTTAATTTCAGACGTAGAAACTTCAAAGCATAATTGTTCGAGAACTTCCACACACCCCGTGTAGTCTGGTAAAGCTGTTTTCAATTTTGTTTTATGAATTATACACTTGAAATGTCATTTTCATACAGTCACCCTTATGTAAAATAAGCTGCAAGATCACTGTGATGGACACTGTGATCTGATCTGTCATCGCTCAGGATCTTGTTGAGCTTCTTCCGACAACACATGTCGTAGTGGCTGGATACTGGCGTGATGTCCTTCTTTGAGATGTTCGATGCAGCTCGTGAAATGCGGTCTAACTTGGTAGAATCAGCCTTATTGGTGTTATTGAATTAGCACACCTGATTGCGTAGTGTGACACTTTCGACTGCAGCCTGGTAGAACCTGTACAAGATGGCACAGCTGACCTGGAAGCTTCGAATTTTTGTTCTCATAAAGAACAGTCTCTGATTTGCTTTTTTGTAGCAGGCATTGATGTTTGCAGTCCATTCTAGTTTGTTGTCAATGATGGTACCAAGGTACTTGTACTAACTGACAACTCTTACTTCTTCATTCTTGATGGTGAGTGGCTCTAAGGTGTTCTGACTTATACGGAAATCAATCCTCATTTCTTCTGTCTTTGTCACATTCAGTTCCCGGCATCACACCAGTCCACCATAGCTTTCACTGAAGATCTGCAGGAGGTCTTGTCACTGTTCAGGAGTCTGGTGAGGGATGCATCAACAGCAAACTCGGTCTGAATGTTGAATGCGTCTGAAGAATGGCAGTCAGCAGTGTAGATTGTAAAGAGAGCTGGAGAGAGGACACACCCTTGAGGATCCCCAGTGTTTGTTGTGAACTGATCAGACATCTCTGTTCCTAATTTCACACGTTGGGGTCTTGCTGTCAAAAAGCTAAAAATCCACGTAATCAGCACTGGATTGACCTTCATCGTCTGCAGTTTCTGTATCAGAATGTGGGGCTGGATGGTGTTAAATGCACTCGAGAAGTCGACGAACAAAATTCTGATGCAAGTACCTGGTATGTCGAGATGTTCATATATCTTGTGCAACAGCATTAGGATGGCGTCGCCAGTGTCACTGTTCTTGGTGTAGAAGAACTGGAGTGGGTCTTGTTGCTCAGCAGTGGCAAGTCTCAGCAATCGAAGGATGATTTGTTCAGTGCACTTAAAGGGAATGGAAGTCAGTGCCACAGGTCTCTAGTCATTGAGCTGAGTAGGACATTGCTTTTTGGGGACGGGTACCACTGTTGATGTTTTCCACAGAGTGGGGATGTGCCCAGTGTCTACGGACTGATGGATCAAGTGGGTAAAGACGAGGGAGTCGCTGCATTCCTTGATGGTCCTGGCACTGATGCCATCAGGTCCACAGGCACTCTTGGGGTTGACTCTCTTGAATTCATTGTGCACAGAATCCTCAGTGATGGTGAGTGGGGTGCCTATTTGTTCCCTCACTGTTCTCATTGCTGCCTCGTGTTCTTCGTGGAAGTCCTTGTTATCGAATAGAGTGTAGAGCACATTAAGTTCATTGGCCAGCTTGAGGGGATCATCAGTTGCGATGGCTTTCTTCTTATATTTCTACCCTGTCATGGTCTGAATGTCGTCCCAGTACTGCTTGGGTCTGTTTTCTTTCAAATGTTCTTCAACCTTAGCAGAGTATGCCCTTTTGTCTTCATTAATTCTTTCCTTGATGTTCTTCTGAACTTCGCTGGTACACTCATTTTGTTTGAAAGCAAGCTGCATTTGATGGAACAGGCTTGTAAGTTCTCTAGAAACCCATGGTTTTGAATTGGGGTAGATCTTTATCTCCTTGCTCTCGAGAACAAAATCGACACAGAAATTGATGTAACATGAGATCACATCCAATTGGACATCTGGTGACCTGTTGTCTTGGAACACTGTCCAGTCAGTTGAATGAAAGCAGCCGTTGAGAGCCTCCACTGACTCCTGCGACCATATCTGGACCTGCTTGATGACTGGTTTGGACTGCTTCAACCTCTGTTTGTACACTGGGGTGAGTTGCACCATGCTGTGGTCGGATCTACCCATGGCTGGCAAAGGATGAGAGCAAAAGGCTTTGATACTTCCATAACAGAGGTCAATGGTCTTCTCTCCATGCGTGCGGCAGGTCACGTAATGCTGGTAGTTCGGTAAGACTCCTTTTAGCCTGCATTCATTAAAGTCCTCCAGGATAAAGGATGGAGAGTCTGGGGACAGAGAAGATAGTTCCTGGATGACGTCAGCTACGGTGATTGCAGCTAACATGGTGTCCGCTCAACAGTGTCAAAAATTTGATTGAACTCCCTTGGCAGGTAGAAGGGACGGAGGGCTAGACTTAAGAGTTCGACGTCACTAGAGCACATTTTCTTCTTCACGGTGACATTTTGACACCACCTTTTGTTGACTAAAACACACACACCTCCGCCTTGAGTTTTTCCAGTCTCTACAGGTGACCGATCAGCACGGAAAGTAGTAAAGCCGGGTACATCAGGATCGCCGTCATTTTCAGTAAGCCATGTTTCCGATAGGCAGATTAGATTTGCCTCTCTGTACTCGTGCAGAAATCTACAGCATGCAGTCAGTTCGTCGATTTTGTTACGAACGGACTGGACATTCTCTAATATAATTGATGATAAAGCAAGTTTATATCTTCGTCTGCGAGCTCTTATTCTTATTCCACCTCTCTTTCCTCGTTTTCTATGGCAAATCCACATCCACATGACTATCCACATTCGATAGATATAGATCTAGCGTACCCTTCGTATTGCAGGCGTGAGCAGAAATGCACGACTATAGTGCATGACAACATGGCGACGTAAACGACAACTGAATCAATAAAAGTCAAATTAAAATATCTTATAAATAACAGTTAATCTAATAAGGTGCCTACCTCCATACACTAACACACTTCTTGCATTCTATCTCGCAGACTATCAAGCTCTAAATCAAAAGAAAAACAAGCTGACGAACAAAATAAACAGAGATGATCTTATTGCTGCCGGTTGCACACCGAGTTACGCCCCCTGCAGATAAGACCATATCAATTGACACGCTTCTTTTCCTTTCACCCAGGCAAAAGCTTACCTTAGTATAGTTGGAGTTTGTCAAAGAGCTCACTGATGCTGTACTAGAAGGGAAGAAATCGTGGGCAGCTGGTGATCAACATATTAAAAAAAGATCTGGGCTGTTTAAGGAACACTTGCAAAAAGGACATTAAATGGAGTGGTGTGTAATAAAGGGCGGTCAGAAAAAATGACTTTCTAAAATGTTTTTCACGTGCTTTATTATACCTGATATTTAATTTACATGGAGGCTATTGCATAAGTTGGAACATTGAGAGTTTGAACGTTCAATTGAAGACCAAATTGATTATTTTATTTTATTTACATGGAGACTATTGCATAAGTTGGAACATGGAGATTTATGAACTTTCAATTGAAGACCAAATTAATTATTTCTAGTGGATAATAAAATCAATGGAAAAAGAACTCAATAACATTATTGAAAAATTAGTTTTAAAATAGTATGATAACTTATTTTCATTACAGCAGTGAAAATAATGCTTCTGCTAGTTGTAACAAATGTTAATATACCGATCTTCAAGTAGCGTTAAAGAGGCCTGCAACCGTGTAATATAAAACAATGTCTTGACATATCATTTGCGTAAATTAACCCATAGGCTTAGTGTAAACGCGTGTAAGAATACACCATTGCTATTAGAAACTTGACGTCACAGTTATTTATCTTGACATATCATTATCATTATCGTATTATATCGTCTTGTCGACGCGATCGAGATCTATGTAAAACATGGCTCAAAAGCGGTTTGTGTCTTTGTCCGAAAATGAATGGCAGTAACGGGACATAAATCCGTCTCTTCCTTGGCAGTTTACCAGCACACCTCATCTTCATGAAAGATGAAGATGGGCAACACACTTGGAAGACACGTCGCCGGGACATCTAGGCCTAGGCCTATCGAACTCCATGACCCACAGCCAGGCGCGTCGACACCGGTAGCAGACGAACAATGGAAGGTCGTCACAGGGAGTGTCACAGTTCAAAATAATGAGGACTCTATGCTGTCGCGAGAACAGATGGATTTGATCTTCAGTCCAGAAAACGAGCTGACTGGCCCTTCAAGAAGAGCGAATGCACCTCTTTTTCAAAACTGCGTATTTTCAGGTTCTGTGACCAGATTTTCAACATCGCAAAACATTGATAATGTTGTAGAAGCTGACACCCCTCTGTTTTCACGTTTTGGACTCGCTCTCATTAACTGTTACTGTTTATGTTTTATTGCTTGTTACACAAGTTTAATTAAGTGCAACTGTTGTTAGTGTTTCAGTTCATTCTTTTACTTTGTGTTAATTTTTACACTGTACGTGAATTTGTTTCACCACATGTTTCGAAATACATTTCTGTTTAAATGTTCTATTTTGTTGAACTGTATTATTTGCGTAAGGATGTGTGTGACAGCGTGTGTGCTACGACCACTTCTTCTTCACTTCTCTGCTTTGCTGTTCCGAGCCTTTCTTTTTCTTTATTTTCTGTTGATACATATCGGTATATATCCGTTATTAGTATTTATGAGTGTTATATTGCTTTTATCCTATCTCTCGACCGAGTGTGATAAACAGCAAGCCACGAGATATAGGATAAAAGCAATATCACACTCACAAATACTAATAACTGATACTGTTGAATAGGATAATAATAATACTAAACTGCATTGAAGGTGTCAGTGAAAAGAATTGGTAAATATGCTGGTCTAACTCTGTACACACATTCATTCTTGTGTTTGATTTTGACTTTAACACTTTGTGTGCAAGAACCTGATTCTATGCCTAATATGATTTATCCTTTTCATACATACATGTGTATGTGTGAAGCCACTTGGTTGGAAACTTGCAGCTTTTGACTTGTTCACTTTACATTCCTTTCCAAATGTTGGACTGAGAATGATATTTGCTTGTTGGCTTGATCATATATTTTGATCTGGCTTGTTACTGAATCAAAACAGTTGATTCCAGTACACCTTTCATGTTTATTTCAGTTTGACAACTGAAATTCATATTATTTTTCATAGTGCTATTGTACAAGTACGACCTTCTAGCTGGCTGAGATTCACTAATCTCCCGCTGGCTGAAGCCCATATCTCTAATCCATAGAAATCTACACCCATATTCTCCTGTGATTCTCAGCAGGGCATCATGATCAGGAAGCCTAACCCCTGACTCACAATAAAAAAGACGGTGCTGCATCCAAGTCGCTGCCGCACCCGGAAACTGTGAGGAGACCATGCCAGTGCCGTGCCATCCCGCAACGCCTCATCCAGAACTTCTGGGCGACCTCTCACCTGAACAGCCAGTCTAGTCACCCCAGCACTCGCCGATCCCGACAGAAGAAACTTACTTAAGCTAAGTCCTTAGGACAGTGCAAATAACCCTAACTTAACCAGGACACTTGATAATCTAAGTGACCCTTCCGGCTTGGGGCTAAACTTTTCAGACAAACAAAAGTCTTGTATAATCCTCTCGGATTTCACTTTTTATACATATTTTGTTTTGGCACCATTGAACTGCTTTCCTATTGCGTCATAATCTGTCATTTAGATCAAACCTACCACTTGTATTTCCTTCAATCATACGAGCCAGAACCCTGCAAAAACTATAAATCTATTAGTTGAAAAGGGGCCGGGAAGTCGCTCATCTCCCACACCCTAGAGAAGTGGGCTCAAAGGAAAATGTTCTCATTGAATTTAACACTTTAAAAGTCTTCCCCTAGAGAATTCACCTTTAGCCCATTCCGTCGTCACATCTAACATGGACGAAAAGAGTTATTCACAAGGGCTGTATTTGTATAGAAGTAGATTGTGCTTTCAACTTTACGTTTGCTTCTATCACAAATGTTGGCTTACTTTGTGACAGACGACTATTGTCTTCAACCTCCAGGTGACGGGATTCTTAATTTAAAAAACTGCCAAGTCAACTACAAGGAAAAGGGTTGTGAAAAGCGTGAGAACCGTGCTGCTGACTAAGAGTTTTTCTGTTGCACCCTGCCTTGACATGTTTTAGATTGTCTGATTGGTTGAGACTAGCCAATGAGAGATAGTGAGAGGAAAAGAGTAAAGGAGAAGTCTACTCACTCGATTCAGAAATGGATGTAGTTTTTGAGAGCTGTTTGTTGGTCACTTCGTTCTCGACTGATCTACGGGGAAGAGGTCAAGTTTTTCCCGCCGGGAAAGATAGCCCATCATCACAGACGGCTATTTGGTCTTCCTTGACCCACCCAAGGCGAAGTGAGATTCGGTTCTCACTTGAGAAGAGGACAGCCTTAGGACCTTCAAAGGACCTTGGAGGAGGTTGGACCAGGGAGAAGTATTCAGCGAGTCGAGTCCCTCGTCTGGAACTGCTCGGGTGTACACACTCATCATATTCATTCACCGGGAGGTTTGTCCTCGCTTCTCCGAGCAGCACTCCAGCGAGTTTCACTTCATTTATGAACTTCATCATCAACATTAGTCTCGGTACTATTTCTTTATTAACAAAGCACTTCAGGGCTATGTCTCAGAGAGTTGTAAACATAATTGTCATCAGTATTTGTTTGAAATATGAAACCATTCAACAGCAACAAAAACAGTGATAACGACTTTATAATTGTCATAACATCATACACCTTTTTATCGATTATACTTCATGTTGTTATTATAAACAAAATAAGAAATAAATGTACACATAAGTAATAAATCTGTGCATGGACTCCCTGAGCGTAGCTTGTACAAAATAAAAGGATCCAATTTTAATCGCCGCATTTCAGGTTATGTTTTCTGGTAGTGAAGCACAAATGTATGTGTTGAGCAAGTACGGGTTGGATGTCTTCAATTACAAGGAGTTCGGATATTGGTGCCTTGCATATGTTTAGAGGTTTACCCATTTCGGCCAACCGTTTCCTTAGTGTAGTGCGTTGATTGTCGTATAATGAACAGCTATTCAGGAAGTGTAGCTCGTCTTCTACCGCGCTGCATGTGGGGCATACTCTGTCCTCTCTTTTCGTGTTCGTATAGCGACCTCTCTCAATGGCTAGATCATGTGCACTGATTCGCAATTTTGTTAAAGCAGTTCTAAAATTTATATCCATGCTTTGATCGAAATATCAAATCAAATCAAATCAATTTATTGTCTCCACAAGAAGAAATTTGTTGCCCAGCTTGCGCATAAAATACAGAATGAATAATAAAAACATTTCATTAACTGGTCAGTTACACAACATACATATTGAAGAAGACAATTTTACACAACATGACAATGTGATTCGCTACATAACAAGGCCTGGCTAAGATTGCAAATACAATGGAAAGAAAACAAAACAAGAACAAGAACAAACAGTTTATTGTCGTAAGAAAACCAGAGGGTTTGTGGGACACAAATGGTAAGAAAATATTGAAAGAATTTGGCACCATATGGTTACCGTATGCTTGTTTCACTATAGTAAAATGATGTGTGTGTGTGTGTGTGTGTGTGTGTGTGTGTGTGTGTGTGTGTGTGTATGGTGCCTGTTTGTAAACAGTTACCACTGTTTTTATGGAATTGGAGTTTAGACAAATTATCATTGTTTTGTTTCTTCCAGAAGTTATCATAAAGTGATTTAAGTTTGTTATTAATGACACACATAGAAGTTTAATATACATTGAAATCGTATCCAATAAACTATGCAAGACGCGGATAAAAAACACACCAGTGTTTACATTCCAGCTTACACGCATGTTAGACTCTGAGACGGCCACAAACATGTAATGCTGTATGTATATGAATTCATGCACTGCTACAACAACGGCTACTACCCCCCCCCCCCCCTCCCTCTCTCTCTCTCTCTCTCTCTCTCTCTCTCTCTCTCTCTCTCTCTTCTTTCTCTCTCTCTCTCTCTCTCTCTCTCTCTCTCTCTCTCTCTCTCTCTCTCTCTCTCTCTCTCTCTCTCTCTCTCTCTCTCTCTCTCAACTGTGTAGATGTCTGTGTGTATGCGCGCGCGCGCGCGTGTGTGTGAGTGAGTGTGTGAGTGCACGCGTGCTTGCATATATGTATGTGTCCAAGTACGCATTCGTGCGTGTGTGCGTGTGCGTGTGCGTGTGCGTGCGTGTGTGTGTGTGTGCGTGTGCGTGTGCGTGTGCGTGTGCGTGTGTGTGTGTGTGTGTGTGTGTGTGTGCGCGTGTGTGTGTGCCCGCGTGTGTGTGAGTGCGTGTATGTGTGTGTGTGTGCGTGCGTGCGTGCGTGCGTGTGTGTGTGTGTGTGATGTAAATTTGACTATATTTTATCTGTGTGTGTGTGTGTGTCTGAATGCATGTATGTGTGTGTGTGTGTGTGTGTGTGTGTGTGTGTATGTGTGTGTGTGTGCATGTGCGTGCGCGCGTGTGTGCGTGCGTGTGCGTGTGTGTGCTATATTTTATCTGTGTGTGTGTGTGACATTTGTGTGTGTATATTTTATCTCTGTGTGTGTGTGAATGTGCATGTCTGAATGTGTGTGTGTGTGTGTGTGTGTGTGTGTGTGTGTGTGTGTGTGTGTGTGTGTGTGTGTGTGTGTGTGTGTGTGTGTGTGTGTGTGTGTGTGTGTGTGTGTGTGTGTGTGTGTGTGTGTGTGTGTGTGTGTGTGTGTGTGTGTGTAAGTGTAAGTGTGTGTGTGTGTGTGTGTGTGTGCGCGCGCGCGCTTCGGCGTGTACGATGATGGGAATATTGAACTTTCCAGAAATCAATCTAAAGTTGTAAGTAATGTTTTATTTTGCCAGCGATGATGATAGTAACTAAGGTATGATATTGACAGAACCTGTTCAATATTTTTGACGGGTTTCTCTTCATTTACTCCGAGAGAAAGGAATGGAGAGGCCCGGTGGGGGTGATAGGGGAGAAACAGAGACAGAGAGGACAGACACAGAGAGAGGCACATACACATAGACACACAGAGATATATATATATAAATGTGTGTGCGCGAGTATGCGTGTGGTATGTTAGGTGTCCACCTTTTCTATATGCACTTGTGCAAAGACATTTTCCTGTCGTTAAGCCTACCACTTATTTAGCAAGGTTTATGGCGTAGGAAACGCGTCAAACACTCGATACAAAAGACTCGGTACTTTCTGAAAAGGATCGACCCTTTTTCAACGAGCGTTTCCGAGTTGTGCACATATACATTTGGAATCAGAAATTAACCGAAACCGCCCTTGCCAATGCGGGAAATCCACACTATCTCTCTTTCACTTCACAGCTCTCCTGGCTTTTTATATCCGGCTTTTCGTACTGAAAATTGTCCATTTGAACATCTATCGTTTTCGGTACTGTACGTTCCATTCAAACAATAGAAATATAGATGCGAAAATATCACGAAATGCGGAGAGTGGAGTCAGTTGTAGAACGATGGAAGCAAGTCAAGTCAAGTCAAGTTGAGTTTATTTTCCAAAACAAACTAGGGGCACAAGAAAACAATCACAATTATGTTGCGGCAACTGAACAACACCTCACACACACTGGTTTTAAACAACATACCAATGCACAATGTATGTAGCCTATGTATGTAGCCAACTGTCTTTCCCGAACCTACTTTATGAATTTGCTTATTTGATGTGTGTGTGTGGGGGGGGGGGGGGTGGGGGGTGCCTGCGTGCATGCGTGTTTGTGTTTGTGTGTGTGTGTGTGTGTGTGTGTGTGTGTGTGGAACGGCTTGCACATCCCGTTATTGTCAATTGCATGCGAGAGAGAGAATTAAGAGAGAGAGAGAGAGAGAGAGAGAGAGAGAGAGAGAGAGAGAGAGAGAGAGAGAGAGAGAGAGAGGGAGGGAGAGAGACAGACAGGCAGACAGACAGACAGAGAAGGTGTGTCTTGCTGTCTTCTTCTTCTACTAATAATGTCCACCTGTCGTAACCGGCAATTACTGACATGTACTGGGGTTCAAAGATGTATGCTGTGCGGGAAAAAACCAAAACTAAAGATATAATGATAGATGAGATGGCCTGCACGACCGAGCACCCCTGGCTGTGTGTGTGTACGGATGCATGTTCTTGCAGTGTTTTTCCCTTTCAACTTAAGTTCTGTTCGCTTTTTGTTTGTTTATCTTGGTGATTTACATCATCATGTAGGCCTATGCCCGTATGTGTTCGCTTTTTGTTTGTTTATCTTGGTGATTTACATCATCATGTAGGCCTATGCCCGTATGTGTTCGCTTTTTGTTTGTTTATCTTGGTGATTTACATCATCATGTAGTATGTGTTTGCTTCTTTGTTTTGTGTAGTTTAATTCTGTTTTCTATTTCAGTCGTCGAAAGAACAAGAGACTGGAGATGTTCTACAAGGACAACCAGGACCTTGCTGAAATCAACTCGGCCTACATGCCAGTTAGATCAGTCACAAGACGAGGCGCCAGGAAATCAAACACCAAGGCATACGACGTTCCATCTTGTCGTACTCTGTACAGGAAAATGTCCTTCTTCCCCCGGACAATCCCAGACTGGAACGTGCTTCCCCAGGACATGGTGGAAGCTGAGTCCCTGGACCTCTTTAGGTCCAGACTCGGCTCCCAAATCTGATTCAACAACCGCAACCCCCCCCCCCTCCCCCCCCCCCCCCCCGCGCCTTTCACCTTTGATTCTCCCCTCCCCCCTGGTCTCCATGATAGCCCCCCCCCCCCCCCCCCCCCCCCCCCCCCCCCCACCGACTACAGCTATTTTTGTTTCTCTCTTCTGGTCTGGCGACTGTGGGCCTGGTCCAGCGTTAGGCTGGGTTGGGGCCGGACTAGGTCTCCAGCTTGCTGGGGGTTGAAAAGCATTTAGCCTGTCCGACAGCTCCACTAATGCTGGGCACATCAGACTAGGGACACTGTACCTTTTATTTATTTGCATCCCTCCCCGCACCCTCTTTTGTCTGTTTGTGTTTGTGTCTTTGTACACTTAGTTCTTCTAATCAGTTATGTCTATTTAATTTACTTATTATTTGTTTCTAACTTGCTTTGACTCACACCATCGTTTTTCTTCATTGTTTTTCTCCAACATCGGCAGAATCTTCAACTTGATGAAGGAGGCCGATCAACGGGAAGAAGAAGAAGAAGACTGATGTGCACATGCGTGTTTTGGAAGAATCTTCACCCCTCAACTTGAAGTTCTACAAGTACTTTGTTTGTTAAAATAGACAGACAGAAACACACACACATACACATACATACATGTAGGCGGCTTTGGGCATATTTTTTTGTTAAAGAAGCGAAAACAACACAGCCTCCCCCTCCCCTTCCCCCCAAAAAAGCATACGCAGACACGCATAGGTACACTAATTCATTAATAAGCCCTACAAAAACGAGAGAGAGAGATCAGAGAGAGAGAGAGAGAGGGGGGGGGGGGAGTAAGAATGAAATAGAAAGAAAAAGAGCAAAGATAGAGGAATACCCACACACACATACACGAACGCACGCACGCACGCACGCACACGCACGCACGCACGCACACGCACACGCACGCACGCACGCACGCACGCACACGCACACACACACACACACACACACACACACACACACACACACACACACACACAGAGACAGACAGGCACGCACGCACGCACGCACGCACGCACGCACACGCACGCACACACACACACACACACACACACACACACGGATCTCGATTTTGCTTTGCCTGATCCAGAAATATCCGAAACACTGACCACGTCTACAGCCTTCTCTCTGACTGTTGATGTCAATATTTTCGTTCCACTATGAATAATAGAGTTAACTGTAGCGCACACTAATTATTGACAAACTAAATAGCTGAAAGATCGCTAAAACAAATAAAAATAGGCCTACTGCATAATGGTAGCTAAGCAAAGCGAGACTGAAAAAGCAAGTTGAGTTGACAGGGTAAGTTAACGGATATGCCTAACGGCACCTTTGCCATCGTTTCGTTTGGATACATTCGTTTCATATCCGCGTAAGCCTTTCGCTGTGACTCACTCGGATTAGTCCGTACATGCTCGTTCAAAATAGCATCGATGCAAAGTATGGATACTTTCATTAAAAAAGGATCCATACTTTCGTAAATTACAGAAAGTATCGATACTTTTTGAAAGTGCGCGATCCTTTTCGCAAAGTAGCGATACTTTCGCAAAAAGGATCGATCCTTTCTTAAACGGATCACTCCATTTGGAAATGAGCGTTGTTTTGTATCCATACTTTTTGAAAAGTATCGAGTCTCTGCATCGAGTGTTTGACATGCTTCGTACTCCATAAACGTTTACAAACGCTCAAACAGTTGCTACGTGAAACCCTGATTGTGAAGCCCTGAAAAAACCGGAAAAACAAACAAACAACCCAAACCGCACTTATCATAAGGAACAACACGAAACGAAATAACGACAACTACAGTTACGTCCGCCCCCCCCCCCCCCCCCCCCCCCCCCTCTTCACACTCCACTAGAATCCAAACCATTGCAAATAGGGCTTCACGTTCACGATAAAATCTTCAACCGGCAGAAACATCGTGTGGAGAGAATTGTGTTCGAGGCCCAGCTATTCTAATTTCTTTTCCAGCAAAATAATGGACTGTAAAACATCCGCTCAACTCTATCAGCTGACAAACAGTCTGTTGGGCAGAAAAAGCATCACTCCACTACCTACTGTTTTCTCCCCTTCTGACCTGCCTGTGCTTTTCTCTGACGTTTTCAACTCAAAGATCAAAACCATAGGAGACAATTTGGACAAACCTTGTTTGGCACAGTCCCCCTTTGTCAGTGATACTAGCTTTTCTGGACAGCCTTTCACCTCGTTTAGTAGTGTGACTGAGAGTGATGTTAGAAAAGTGATAACCAACTCAACGTGCAAAACATGCGAACTTGATCTGCCTGCATCTTTCACGATTGATTGTCTTGATGTTTTGCTTCCCCACATAACTGATGTTATCAATTGTTCTCTTTCATCTAGTATTTTCCCCCTAGTGTACACATCTGCTGTTGTTCGTTCCTTACTTAAAAAGCCCTCTTTGGACCCAAACCTCTTGAAAAACTACAGGCCTGTTTCTAACCTTCCCTTCCTGTCCAAAATCCTTGAGAGAATTGTTATTTCCCAGCTTTCAGCGTATCTAACTCATCATAAGTCATAACAATCTCACTGACCCCCACCAGCTTGCTTACAGAGCTGGTCACAGCACAGAGACTGCCCTCCTCAAAGTAGTTAGCGATCTGCTTCTCGCCCTTGACAATGACAAAATCTCTCTTCTATCCCTTCTGGACCTATCTGCAGCATTCAACACGATAGATCACGACATTCTTCTTTCCAGACTTCAAAACTCTGTTGGTATTCAGGGCACCGTTCTCAGCTGGATAAAATCCTATCTGAGCGCTCGTTCTCAGACAGTCTGTGTAATTGGCCTTTCCTCTCCAACCACTCCTCTCACCTGCGGTGTACCACAAGGCTCTGTCATTGGGCCCGTTCTTTTTGCCTTGTACGTCAGACCTGTGTTTGATGTCATTGACCAACACTCCTTGATGCATGAGAGTTTTGCTGACGACACACAGCTGCACGAGTCAGACTCTTTGTCTGAAGTTGCTAATATGGTCAGTAACATCCAGAACTGTATTCCTGACTTAAAGCACTGGATGCCTTCAAATAAGTTGTAATTGAATGACGATAAGACAGAACCGATCCTCATTGCCCCTCCCAAGTTTCAAAATCACCCCGCCCTCCCTTCTTCCACCATCATTGGCACTTCTGATATAGTCTTCTCTTCTCAGGCTCGAAACCTTGGAGTCACTTTTGATTCAACACCCTTTCAAACAGCACGATTTAAACGTCTGCAAAGCTGTCTACATTGAAATTCGTATAATTAGCTCCATCCGGCATAAATGTCAGTTGAAGCCACAAAGACACTGGTCTGTGCGCTAGTCCTGTCCAGGGTGGAATATTGTAATAGTCTCTTGGCTGGCTCTCCAAAATATCTTATTGATAAGTTGCAGAGGGTCCAAAACAGTGCTGCCAGACTTGTACTGAAGTCGTCTAGACGGGAACATGTTTCCCCACTTCTAAGGTCTCTTCATTGGTTACCTATTCAATCCAGGATTGACTACAAACTAGGGTCCATTTGCTTTGCCTCTGTCACTGGTGCAGGACCTCAGTATCTCAGAGACATTCTTCATGCCTACCTCCCATCCCGTCAGCTCCGCTCTTCTGCAGATACCCGTCTCTTGCGCATTCTGACAGTCAGAACCAAATCCTTTGGTCAGCGAGCTTTTGCCTTACAAGGCTCTTCTCTCTGGAACAACTTACGTCTCAATGTTCGCCATTCTCAGTCAGTCATCTCTTTCAAATCCTCCACAAAACCCCATCTCCTTCAGCCCACATAAACACCCTGTCATGTATCCTGTCGGTATTATGCTGGAAACACTACATTTAGTATGTTTATTCAGGACTAGCTGCGTGCGTGCGTGTATGTGTGTGTGTGTGTGCGTGCGCGCGTCCATGTTAGGTGGTATTTGTCCCTCTGCACATGCGCGCGCGCGCGTGTGTTGTGTGCACATGCATGCAGGTAACTGTAATTATTGTTATTTCGTTTCGTGTTGTTCCTTATGATAAAAGTGCGGGTTGTTCTTTGTCTTTCAGATTTTTAACTTCTTTGTGAAGCGCTTAGAGCCCCGTAAGGAGAATGTCAATAAAAAAAATAATGGACATTATTATTATTATTACTTTAAAGAAAAGGGATTGTTAAGAATGCTCGCTCCATCAAAAACGTTTCGAAAATATGTTTTGAAATTGTTGAGCCCCCCCCCCCCCTCTCTCTCTCTCTGTCTTTCTCTCTCTGTGTGCGTGCTTGTGTATGTGTGTGTGTGTGTGTGTGTGTGTGTGTGTGTGTGTGTGTGTGTGTGCGTGTGCGTGCGTGTGCGTGTGTGTGTGCGCGTGCGTGTGCGTGCGTGCGTGCGTGGTGTGCGCGCGTGTGTGTGTGTGTTGCGCAGCTGCTGCTGTTGTTGTTGTTGTTGTCCTGTTGTTGATGACTTTTACTTTTTATGGTGAGTACCGTTTCTGCCTGTTTGTTTTGTGAGGAACGACCAATGCAAAATGTAGAGAACGATATTCCCTGGATGATGGTCAGACGTAGTCATGGGGAATCCTACTTGGTTGACGTTTTCCTATTAAATATGCTTTTTTGTGGTGTTTCTTACAATGCATACACCTTGTTGTAATTTCCCAATTTTTGAGATACTAAAGTTAACTTTGACTTTGACTTCGGCTTTGACGTCTTGAATTGCTTAACGTCGTTTGTAGGTTGATTTGTGCACCTAGGTGATCACTTAAACAATCCAGTCTACTATTACAGCTTGACAACATGGATTCTGGAAGTCGAGACAGTTCGTCTGATGCCAATTCATCCACTAACCACACACACCAGACCACCGTGTCATTTTTGCCTTGCGACAATCCCCGAAATATCATCAGCCCCCAAGAAGCAGAAATGGTGGAGACCGCGTTGTATGTTGGAATATTCCCCGTCCTCATGATCTATGGCGTCATCAGCAACGTCATCAACATGGCGGTCTTTGCTCGCCAAGGACTGTCAGATCGAATCAACCTGTGTTTGTTCAGGTGAAGAAAATACTATGGTTGTTTTTGCGTCAGTTCAGTTCTAAAATGAATGTTATAGAATAGAAAGGGGGATTGCGTTCCCCTGAAGGCTTTATTGTAATATGACTTCAATTTGTGGATCTCCAGTTCAATATTGGAAAAGAATTAGATTACCAGCATCTGTTAAAATGTTTCTACTTTCACTGTACCAACTCTCTTGTTTGTAACTGAAAGCGTTTTATAGACGCAAACGAATTTCTGAAGACACATTGGTCATTGTGTTGCTGTACGGGTCAGTGCACCTTAGTATCGCGTTCTTGCTCTAAAAGCCGTACTTTCAACTTAAAGTGAGTTCTTTTCAAATTATGAAAATATGTAAACATTCAGCTTTCTTTTACAGTCAAACATATTTGGACTTTGTCTATATTTAGATCAAAATGAGAGACAAGACAATCCGAGACAGTGATCTGTGCTAACAATCATACAGTGAGAGAGATAGAGTAGTTTTTTTTAATATCTTTCTAAACCTAAAATATGATTATGCGTTCTAAGTGAAAAAGATCTAGAATTGAGATCTAGCCTAGATGTAGATACTCACATATCTACTCACTCTCTCTCTCTCTGTGATTGTGTGTGTGTGTGTGTGTGTGTGTGTGTGTGTGTGCGTGTGCGTGCGCGTGTGCGTGCGTGCGTGTGTGCGCGCGTACGCGCGCGTGTGTGTGTGCGCGTGTGCGTGCGTATGTGCGTGCGTGCGTGCGTGCATGTGTGTGTGCGTGTGTATATTTTAGTTTACAATGACATCATTACGAGCTCCAAAAAGAGAGAAGGGGAGTTGGGGTGGGAGGACTGCACTATTGTGACATCCTATTACATATACACGGTACGCATCACCAATGCACCCAGGGGGAGGCATGGTCTACGCGTACACCCCATACAGTGCTTCCAAAATAAGGCCAGGGATGTTGCACACTTACCCATGCACAGACCAACCAACGCACAGACCTGTTTGTACTATATACCTTGAACGTTTTTGTTCAAGCATAAAAGTATGGGTGGTGGTGTCGTGTCATCTATTTTTGTTTTGTTTGTTTCAATGGAGCCCTGTTACTACCCAGATTGTTGTCCTGCCCGAATTGTCGTTTTCCGTCAAAACGACAATACGGGTAAACCTCACTGCCCAAATTGTCGTCCTGCCCGTACTGTCAGAATTGTCGTCGGCTGAACAAAGCATTTAGAGAACAGAAGAAAGGGGATTCTGGCTCAGACTATTTTTGACCCCTTTTAGACACGAATTCGCGACTTTAAGGCATAAAAAAAGCAAAAAATCTGACTTTTTTAAAACCCCTTTTTAGATACAAAAACGCTACTTTAAGGGGTGAAAAAAGTGAAATAGCTGTTCTTCCCTTATTCGGTCATTCGGGAGGGGAAAAAAAACCCACTACTTTTTGGTGAAACAAAAGTAAAAAATCTGACTTTTTAAAACCCCATTTTAGATACAAAAAAGTTCTGGATTGGTTGAGAGTTACTTCCTTTACCTATAAAAATACATGCAAAACATTTAAGCGTACAGCCATAGCCCTGTTCAAAACAAAAGCAAAAAGGCTGTACGTACACAACCCCTTATTAAGTTAACAAAATGATTTATTAAGTTCTTTTTAAGTTCTTTTATAGGTTCTTTAACAAGTTCATGTTAAGTTAACTTCAAGTTATTAATAAGTTCTTGGTAAGTCACATCAAGTATTTATTAAGTTCTAACACAAAAACTTGACAAGTTCTTATTAAGTTCTTACTTAAGTTATTGTTAAGTTCTTATCGAGTTACTTACTTAAGTTATTGGCAAGTTTTTATTAAGTTCTAAAACAATAATTTATTGCATTAAAAATGGATCGATCTCAGGTTTTAAGCTATTTGGCTTTTGTTTTTCTTGTTTGTCTGCTACTTTCTCTGATTGTTTTGTTTGTACTTCTACTCGTTTTTTTAGCTTTGGTTGCATGTGTGTTTTATATAATTTATAAGACAAATAACCAACACCAGCAACCACACCAACAGTAAGCAATACAACATCGTAATTCGTACTGTTTTGTTTGTCTTCTTCTTTTTTAACTGGCATTGGGCTTATGGTTGATTCATCTTCATTCTGAGACAACAGTTTTTGTTTTGTTTGTTTATTCATTTTTTGTTGTCGATTCCACTCTGATAATCTTTTACCTGCTTCAACTCGTCCTGGGTGCTTCGTTACCTTGGTTACTGTCTGGCTGGGGCTTGTTTGCTGTTCTGTCTGATTCGTTTGATTCTCTGTCACGTTCATTTTTAATAGCCATAAAATCTATATGATTAAAAGTAATTAACCCCATAACAACTGGCGAAAGAAGCCCGCCAAACCTATAATAAAGATCACAACTAAGAGACTCTAACGTTTTAGTTAAAACAGGATCTTGACTTAAATCATACATTAAATCCTGGCTTGAATCGACGGGAAAAAACTGACTAACCAACTTAGTGTACAAGCCTATTACAGTTTGACCTAAACTTTTAACCATTTTAGATCCTAATTGTGCTTCGTATCTGGTGTAGTACTTTTCGATGTCAGCAGATCCCATTGCTTGAATCTGTTCTATACTAAATTCTGTTCCTAAGTATTGTTTTGTTTTTCCACACGCAGCCAGAGAATACAACTTTTCCTTTTTATTCATAACACTTGTCGACACTTCATCAGACATTACGGCTTCCTGCGCATTTAACAACAGTTCGTCACAATTCATTTTTAGTTGATTTATTATTTTTATTTTAAAAATAAAAAATGAGTGCTGAAAAAACTGTTGCTAACCTTGTATATCAATCTGCTCTGATTGGTGGACTTTCTGTTGCGTACACGATGGTTGGTAAGAAACTATTGAAAATGAAAGCAGCTGACCTTGGAAAACTTGACCTAGAGGACTCCGGTAAACTAATCGCTATAATCACTGCTTCAATCGCAACAAAAGACTTTCTAGTTAAGCAAGGAATAATTCCAGAAAATATAAATATGTAAAAATAAAATGGCTTCACTCGCAATGATGATTGGCGGTGCTGTAGTAAACGCTCTTGCTTTTTCAGGAAGTAATTATATGTTTAGTAAGCTAGAAACAAGCAAGGAAAGACAAAGACATAATCGAGCAATGGAGCAATTAGCAGCTGCTCAAGACGCTTATGAAAAACAAAGACTCGCTCAGTTAGATTTTATTAACAACAAATTAAAACTGCAAAACCATGCAGCATACACTTTTAAGAATGTTGACGACGCTATTAAAGAGTATTATTTAGTGACAGGAGAAGACCTCCAACAGCTCCCACCACCAAAGCTAAGTGACTTCTACCAACCATCCGAAAAACAAAAACTCCAGGAAATAGCTTTTATTGTAGTTGGTATGTCTGCTGTTTATTTCATAGCAAAAAACGTGTAGTATTAAAATGAATGATAAACTATCTAAAATTTATTATTCACCGAAAGGTTATTGGAAAGGTTTAACTGCTATTCAAAAATTAAATCAAGCTGCTGGAGTCACTGAACAAACAGCAAAAGAATGGCTATCTAAACAAGCTATTTGGCAAATTTATTTACCAGCGCCTAAACGAATCAAAAGACCACACTTTGTCAACACAACACCAAATGACACTCATCAAATGGATCTTCTATACCTCCCTCATGATTTAATCAGAAGAAAAAGATTTAAATACGCGCTTACAGTTGTTGATTTAGCTTCAAGATATAAAGATGCTGAACCATTAACTGATAAAAGTGCTACTTCAGTCTCTGTCGCTTTACAAGAAATCTATAGACGCGGTCCATTAACCTATCCTCGTTTAATTCAAGTTGATGAAGGAAAAGAATTTAAAGGACAATTCAATCAGTTAATGTTAAAACACAAAGTCGTTATTAAAAGGGGTATTCCTGGAAACCATAGATCTCAGGCCTTAGTTGAAAACTTTAACAAACAATTGGCAGAAAGACTTTTCTCTTATCAATACCATAGAGAACTCCTTGATTCAACTAAAAACACTGAATGGGTTAGAAGACTACCCTCCGTTCTGCGTGTCATGAATAACGAAGAATCTAAGGTCATTGGACTCCGACCAGTAAAAGCAATACAGAAGAAAACAATTGACTCTTCGATAGACTTGCCCATTCAACATTCAACTACAAAACAACTAATACCATTTGGAGTAAAAGTTAGGTTTCTTTATGCACCAGGGGAAGCAGAAGGAGACACCCGCATAAGAGCAACTGATCCAATTTGGAGTATTGATCCCTACGAAATAAAAAGTGTAATAGAAATGAATCCTCCCGTGTATTATTTAAGAGAAACTGATACGACAACTCATATGGCACGACCCGTTCCAAAAAGAGCATTTGTTAAAGAAGAACTACAGATAATCCCACCAGACACAGTTCCTATCATTTGATTAATCTAAAAAATCGAAGATAAATTTGTTAGGCTTTTAACAATTATTCAAAAAAAAAAGACCTTGCAAACAATTTTTTTTTTTTTTGCTTTCACAAACATTTATACTGACTAGGAAAATCTGTTTTTAATACTAGTTTACAGAATTTTTCTTTTCTTAACTTTTGTTTAATTTTTTCTTTTTCTTCTTTTGATTCGACAACATCATTTTCATCAAGACATTCTTCAAAGCTGTTTTTGTCTTTAGTAAAAAACAAAACAACCGTCTTTAACTGTTCTCTAAAGTCCTTTAAAACCGAATTATACTTCTGTGTTAAAATCCATACGCTAATTCCTGCATGCCGACCACTGAATGCTAGTTTTGCTAAACTATTTCTTTTTTTGACTATGTCTCTTTCAGCCGAACAGTCATCAATGATAAACAAAGTTGGTGTTCCTTTAAACAGTTGATAAAAATACTCTAAACATTCGCTTAGTTTATTACTTGGATTGACTAAATAGATTTCGTTATCTGTCCAAATAAACTTTCTTTCTTTATAAGACTTGTTGAATTCTAAAGTCGTACAAAAAATTACTATGTGTTCAAAGTGATTACGATAAACCGTTTGTATTAAATCTAAAGCGAACACACTTTTTCCGCAGCCTGTCATTCCACAAAATAAACCACAATGAGGTTCTTTTGTAAGGAAATTTAAACTGTTCAAATCCATTATTTTAATACACAATATCTTTTAATCTGTTGTTTTCAATGTTCAGCTGAGCATCACATAGCAAATAAACATAAATATATATTTGCTTATTCTCTTCTGCTTCTTTATGGATTTGAATGTTTATTCCTCCTGACCCATCACCAACAGTTCTTCCGCTGCCATGTAGTTTGTTGTCTTCTGTTGTTCTAAGATCTAGCCACAAGGCATACTTCGAAGATAAATAATCTTCAAGTCTGACATCATGAAGATGGAGGTCTTTGCAAATTAAATCAGCCACAGGGTCTCTTTGCCAACCACCTCCACCCAACAGTTTTCGTATTTCATCAAAATGCTGATAAGGTAAAAGACCGCTTGCAAACAACTGATTCGGTTGTCCTTCAATCGTGCATGTTAGTTTAGTTATTTTAGGATTATGAAACTTCTCGCTTAATCTGTTAAAGGGTTTTTTGGACTCCTCAAACAGCAACAAAATCCCTTTTAATGACCTTGCTGATACATTCAAATCGATGTTCCAAATTGTGTCTGATTTGTTTTTAGGTATTTTACTATGATTTAAAATTCTGTTGTAGTATATTGCTAATCTTGTTTGGTATTGTTGGGAGATCAACCGAGCTAATTCTGGATGATGAACGATGTCAAACTCTAATGTGATGTCTGAAATACTATATTTTGCATCAGGATCTGTCGCTGATCTGATAACACGACTGTAATCATTAAAAGTTAATTCATACATAAGCCTATCTTGTAAAGCACCCTGATAATACGGGGAGTGCGTGTTTAATAGCTCGAAGTCAAGAGGTATATAAAATCGATTACCATAAACTTGTGCAACCAACGCATCTTGATTGCTATCTTTTTTGTCTTCAGCATCAATTCTATGTTTTATAGCATTATCCCCCTGTATTCCTTGATAAGTTCGATCTTTTCTTTCATTTTCTGTTAACCAGAGGTCGCAATAACACAAAAAGACATCTGCGTTATCTAATGACATTACCTCTCTCCCTTCAAGTTTAATAGTAATCTTGCTAACGATCGCTCTACCAAGATTAGCAACTAAAGTTCTGCTCGGATCCGTCGCTGACTCCAGTTGTATTTTAAAAGCAAGACGTGCGGTACTTGGCACAATGACTTCATTACTCCCCATACTAGGAAATCTTACTGATAATATTTGTCTTTGATCGATAGTTGAAGGATTATTACTTATCACGATACTCTGCCTGATTCCTTTAACACCCAGTGGTTCTTTTAACCGTCTGTATGGATCAAGAATTGTTCCGTATGATTGCGACATCTCTCTTTTTTTTAGAAATAAAATAAAAACATAATTATAAATAAAAACATGGCAGGAATAGAACCAGACCTCGATTATGATGATTTTGACGATTTTGAACCTGGAGATGACATGAGTGAAAATATTCCTTTATTATCTCGCCGCCATAACCTACTATCTTTAAGACATGAACTAGATGAAGCAGAACCAACCCCTGCTGTTAGTATAGATGAAAGGATAAAGGATAATATAGAAAGCGAAAATCGTCGTGAACTAAAAAAATCGAAAGTAATGGCTTTTCGTAAATTTATAGGTCAAGATTTATCCGATCTTTATGACCCTAATGACTATGTTTTGGCTCCTGGGGGGCATTTACTTGTGAAGGATAAAAAAGGAATATTTAGCAAAATTACACGTGATAAAAACCCCTCAGTGTTTTTAACAAGAAGTGGTCTTCGTAATAGGTTTGGTGTTAGCGTGCTGAGACAACTGGGGATCGCCCCGTACATAAACACACAGACTGTTTCTGCTCTTCAAAAAACGTTAGAAAAGTTGCCAACTGATAACCAACTTCAATCGATTCCTTTTAGTGGCTTGCCAATAACTGCTGACCAAATAATAGAATTGGAAACTAGTTTTATGACTTCAAGAGATGAAGAAACCCATTTAAAAACATTGAATGACCCCCCATTACCTATGAGGGAACTATTGGCTCTTAACGAATCATTACAAACTATTAGGGGCGAGTTAACAAATAATACAGCAAAGTTAAGCGAACTGGATGCCCACATTGACAGAGAAAAAGAAAAGTTGGTTGAAGCTGATGACGGTAACCTTGGACAAGACGTAAAAGACAGAATCATACAAAGACTAGCTGATCTTCAGTTAGAGAGAGCAGCAAGACTAGAAGTACTGTCGACAAACCGTGAACAACTCCGCAGTCAAGTTAGTAGAATAAAAGAAACAATCCAAAGAATTTTACACGAAGATACAACGCTGGCTGAACGAATAAAAACATTGTTTAGAGAGCAGGGTGTTACGATTGCTAGTGTTTTAACAGCTTTAGGTTTTGCAATCTCTACTTTAGTGTTTGCTTTAACCGGGTCAGGATCAGGAACTCCTGCTCAACCGCCAGCTCCTGGCCCACCATCAAGCGATAAGAATTGGATTAAAAAACAACTGGATCATTTAAAGAATCTATTAAAAAAATTAGGAATAAAAGCTCTAGACGCTATACCAGGAATATTAGGTGGAATAATTAGTTGGCTTTTTTCTACAGCAAGCAAAGTAGTTGGTTTTATGGCGGAACATTTATGGTTGCTGCTAGTTATGATTGTAGGATTACTCTTTAGTAAAATAAAAATAAACTAGCCCGGCTGCAGTTAGAAAAATAACTAGTGCCGTCTTTTCGTTTTCATGACTGTCAGTTAAGTTCGTTAAGTTCGTTGAATTCGTTAAGTTAATATTCTCTTCTTTTTTTTGACTGACAGGGATTGGATGGTGTATTCTTTGTATGATCGACAATGTAGAATTTATTTTTGAATTTTTACCAACTGCTTGATTATCTCTCGCTATAAGGATTTCGTTGTTATAGTTTACAATTGTTCCTATTTGAAGTCTGAGATCAGAGGGCAGCATGTAGAGTCCACTACCAACAGCAAAGTCTACTTTCGATCTTGCGAATCTTAAAACATCTTGATACCTTTTAATGCTAGCTGGGAGGTCAACTGTAGAATTGATTGCATCTTCTAAATTAGCTAAATACTGTTTTTGTGCATCAAACCCAGTTGAAGGATCCATTATCTCAGATTTAACTTGCGCTTGAGATCCCAGCAAACACCACACGTAAGTACGAATAGAATCATTTACTCGTTCTATTCCCGCCTTAGTTAGTCCTTCAGAAGTATCAAGAATAAATGTAGACCAAGCGTTTTTATGTTTTTGTTGAATAGATCCTAGATGAACAGTCGTACCTGAAGAAAAAGACGTGTAAGGAGGATTCCAATCATAGTTATACTTTCTGTGCACGCCCCCAATAATAAAGTGTACCCAAACCATGATTACGATCTAACTTTTGTCTAAAGTCTGTATTCAAGTTAATGTTAAACTCATTACAAATCCGTTCAAAGGCCTTCAAGTCAATTCTGTTGTTGAACGGATTAAATGTGGAATCATTCGGTAATGGGGCATGCAGTTCAGACAAAATACGCTTGAAAGTATAATAGAAATGAAATCTATAAACTGCTTTTACCATGACTCCAGGATGATTTAAGTGATCAGTGAAAGAAACACCACACCCTGTTGTAGCACAGAACACAGCAAAGTTTAACTGGTTTTGATAAAACTGCATTGGATGACTAAACCATGCCTTTGCGATGTTATCATGTTTGACACTAGGATTTAAATAATGGTTTAATGGATTACTGACCTTAACTTCAAAAGAATCAACCCCCACTGCAACAACTATTGAATCAACAGCTATAGTTTTAGGGTTATATGATCCAACTGCATATTTAGCGTCTTTGTTATATTTAAAAGCATTCATTTATATATTCGCAATAAAAATGTTTATTTATATAACTGATCAAGACGAGCCAATACTTTTACAACGCCCTATTGAAAATCATGGTTCTCTAAAAGTAGCGCTCCATGAAATTTATTACAAAGTTAAATGGATTAACATAAGCGAATCCTTAAAGAACAATTGGATAAGAAAAATTACCAAAGAAGAAAGGGTTGAACTAACTATACCAGACGGTTATTACGGTTTTTGTTCATTAAAAGAGATGTTAAACGACTTCGACATTACTTTAAAACTTAATGAGGGAAATTTGAAAGTGAAGATGACGTTTAGAGGCCAAAAAGGTGAAGTATTTGAATTTGCTAATGAATTGGCTAAACTATTAGGTTTTAGATTAGACAGGTTCCATGTTACTGATAATGCACTGCAAAGTAATTCATTTACGGCTGTAAAATCACTTAATCTTGGAATACATTCTTTATTATATTTTCATTTAGATATTCTGAGTACGGATAACAACTTATTTGATAACCAGCCGTCTACTGTGTTAAGAGTTCTTCCAACAGCAAAAGCGGCATACTGTGATTACGAAATTATTACGTTCACCAACTTACAGTTTAAAGAATTAGTTTGTGGGGTTCACCATTCACTAAAAATAAGAATAACTGACGAAAAAGGAAAAGAAGTTCAGTGCGACAGCCTTAATGCTTTGTTAGAAATAAAATAATTTAGTTTAAAACAATGTCGCGCGGACCAGATCAACCGGTTATGCTTGACCCTGTTAGATGCGCAACTTTAGAATTGAAGGACCTAGCGGACACAGAAGACTTTGATTTAAACGGAGAGATAGGGGCACTGTATGGTTTTGAGTACACAAACAACGGCTATTATAAACGTGCAGAAGTAAGTGATAAAAAAGTACCTAAACTAGAGCAACTGCGTAATGTAGTAGCTGACAATGTTGGCCAGTTTGAATATAAAGTTGTTAAGAAAAGGGACAACAAATGGCATTGGGAAATAAAGTTTGAATTTTTAAGCCCGTTTACATTCTTTGATAATGACAAACACTTTCGCAAATCATTTAACTCAGGACCGTTACATGTCAGTCTGATTCCTCAAAACAACAGCAGAAGAGAAATAGCAATCAAACCTTATAAAAAGAGACAGTACATGCTGCACAGAAAAAAGACAGTGACAAAAGATTCGGCCACGCAATTAGAGTTCATTCCTAAAATGGCTTTAGCAGACGAATTTACTATGATATTTGAACTTTCTGTTAGAGCAGACAACCCTGATTCCCTACCTGTTGGTGTTAGCGACAACCTAATGAAAGGGATTCTTATTTCTTGGCAAAACTTGGATGTTGAATCAGTGAGGTGTACTATCGTTATTCAAAACCGCGGTGAAGAAATTAAGGCAGTGTCGACCAGCGATAAAGTTATATTGAGTGTTGATCCAAACAATCTCAAAGAATTAACGTACATTAATGTTACTAATTTAGATCTCATTGGGTTTTATTACACTGAAAGCATTTTGTCTGATGATCTTCTTAAAATGATAGCAAGTGCAAATTAAATGTTAATTTTTTTTTTTAAATATAAAAAGATGTCCGTTACAGTTTATCCAAAAATACCGAAAGAAAATACTGACAAAGAAAAAACAGAGGGTGGTGATGAACCTGAAATCAGAAAGTTCAGATTGTCTACTATTACAGAAATACAAAGAGAATTGGAAAAAGACCTCACTAACTATAACAGAACCAAACGAAGGTACTCTTGTTTGTTTAATTCAACAACATACTTAAATACTGGATTTGGGAGTCTAAGTACTTTAACAGCAGGAAGCTCTGTAGGGTTGTTAGCGACAGGGGTCGGATCAGTAGTAGCTTTGCCTCTAGGGTGTGCGTCGTTGACTTTCGGGTTGTTGTCAATCAGTACGTCTGCTTTCAACAAAAAAATAAAAATAAAACTTCAAAAGCATACAGCCATGGTTCAATTAATAATGGCAAAACTTAGTTCATTTCGATTGATTATCAGTAAGGCTTTGCAAGACTCTCAAATTTCGGATGAGGAGTTCAATAGACTCCAAGCAGACTACAACGACTACAAAATGCAAAAGTTTGAACTTCAGAAAAAATCAAGAGCAAGTTTTTCACAACCGCAAGACATAGAAGCGATAAAAAAAGAATGTGAAAAAAAAATAAACGACACATTAAAATCTGTTCTAGGGAAATAACAATAAGAACTCTAAAGGGTGTATACAGTTTAACGTATGATTACAAGTTTAAAAAGTCTACTGACTATGACACTTAGTTCTCCAGTGTCCAATTGAATACGAAAACTCAGGTGATTTAAACACACGCTTTGTATTGTTTGAGTCGAGTGATTTTTTATTTACAACTGTTGTGTTTATCTCGTGTAACTTAGATTGTATTTTTACGTTGTCATGATAAAACGTCTTGGAGTCAAACAGTGCTTCTTTATAGTTATCGTGTGTCATAACCATTTGAACAACCGGTCTAGAAATTCCTTTAGCTTTTTTAATGACGCTAGTTTGACTGGCAATTGAATACATCTTTGCTCTCAGTCCAACGTACTCTTTGATTATAGTTCCATTCAGTTCATCCTTCATCTTACCGATTACCTTTTTATTTACGGATGAATGCAATGGAGATTTACTTGGGTAGTCAGAGGTGTCATACCAGGAGTCAACACCTTTTGCTGAATCTGTCTCTAAATCTTTGTAAAAGTCTTCAGTCGGAATATCTAGAATAAACGAGTCCGTGTCTGTGTAGAGTACTCTAGAGTCTGGGTAGAGTGGTTTAAAGTAGTCGTATAAAAATTCCAGCATCAATAGTTTAGAGAGCTCAAGAACAGCAAACCCAATGAAGACTGGTTTATCTAGTTTTACTTTAAGTTTTTTCATCATAATACCGTAAAGGTTGTCATGGAATTTTTTGAAGTCTTGATAATTAGGTTTTGAAGTTAATTTGATTGCTTTGTTTTCTTGTGTTACTAATCTGACGTCTTTTCGTTTGTGCGGGTTTTCCATAGTCTTTCCAAAACAACTGTTATTCATTAGCTTGAAGAAGTCTTTTTCTGAAGGTTCAGTAGCTAGTGTTCTAAGATTAGTGTTCTTCATTATATATGGCTCTATGAATTTCTCCTGACTAAACGAAATGACTCTATGGACAGCAGTTAGTCTTAATCCATGCCGCAAGTAGAATTGAAGGAGTCTATAGTGGCAGACGTACTTTTTTTTTGCTTGCAGATTAGGGACAAGTTTAGGGAGGTCATTCCCCACTTGCAGTCTTTCAGCTGCTAACGGGTAGTCATTGTGCAGGTCATGGAGTTCGTCAGGATAGTCTAAGTCAACTTCTAGAATAAATCCTCTTGGGTTGGAGTCTGGTATTTTTAAAAGCAGTTCTATGAACTCCGGGATGTCAAAGCCAAAAGGGGTTGTATACATTTTAAAGTCGCGTAATGGAAGTGCCTGACACATCGCCCAACCATAGAGATTGTTAGCATCCAAGTACATGATATAATTTGATGGTTTTGTAGGATCGTAGTCGTCTAAGTACTTGTTATTGGCTTTACAGTAACCGTGCGACGCCATAGAGATTCCACCGCGTAGTCCGTCTTCAATCATTTGGAGTATTGGTAGGTCAGACACCAAGTCAATTTCTACTCTAGTAAATCTTAAGAATGCATCCCAACTCATACCAGGAGCAGTAATATAATTAGCAGGGTCTAGACTGTAATGTTTCATGCACGTTTTTCTGTAGTTCTCGAAAACATCGGCAAGCAAACAAACATCGGCCATCAAGTAGGCATCGTGGTAGTCTCCCATGGTTTGACATTTTAGCTTAACCCACGCTGCCTGAGCATGGTCGTAGTCAGAGTCGCTTATATCTTTTCCTTTCAAACTAGAGTAGAATGCACCTTTGGGTGGTAATTCAACTTCATCGAACCGCTCCCAAGTATTCATGTACTCGTAAGGGTAAACTCCTTTACGTACAAGTGCTGGATCAAAGTATTTTTCTGTTATAGTGCATTTGGATAGTGACTGGCCTAAAGACTCTAGTGATCCCATCATATGTTGTAGTGAATCATAAAAAGATAATTGGTCTAATGTAAATGTCATGTACTTTTCTGAAGACTGAGCTATACAACTGACGGTTCTAAATTCATCAGTAACTGCTTGTAGAATTAAATGAGAGTCATATCCACGTAGATTGTGAAAGAATATAGGCAGTTTCCAATTCCTCGGTTCAAACTTTAACTGGAGATTACATGAGTTGTGTGCTGCTCCTCTGAATTTTCCACTAATGTGATCATGGTCTCGTACTTTATGGTTGTCTGGACGGTCAGGGGATTCCTCTTCCACAAACCCTTTTCTGCAAATCCAACATTCAGTAGCTGATTCGAATTGAATTAAATCTTCAGGCGTCATGATTAAATCTAACAAATTTAGTTGGTTAGATAGTTCATTTCGTAGTTTCATCATTCTACTTAAAAAGATTGTTGCAGCATCACCTCCTCTATAAAGTTCAGGTGATGAATGTTTTCCGTCTGATCTAATAACAATGAATGCGTATGAGCAGATTTGATGGTTGTTCAATAAAACAGTTTTAGGAAGATGTTTTGGGGCTGGACCTTGATAGGGCACAATAATAGATTCGAAGTCAGCATAAACGACGTATGGACTTAATTGCAGTTTTTTGTAATTTTTAAACCCCACCTTACTACCTTCTTTCGGCGTAACAAGTTCAGTATTACAGTCAATGGATGAATTACAATGTTTTCTATGTTCAACCGCTGCTTGAATACTTGGCATTCTTAGTAAACATCTTCGACAGAATTCTTGTTTTTCTTTGTGATTTGTAGTATAGTTTATAAGTCTGCTCATTGTTCTGATTAAAGTGTAGTGTGTTTTTGTTCCGTCTGTTACTAAGAGAAGATCAATATGTTTTTTATCAGGATCACCAATCATGGGAGAGTTCTTTGAAACTCGGATTGGTTTAAGGTTTTCTTCTACAGACCATGTGTAGATGTTAATTGAAATTGGTTTATTCTGTTCTTCAAATTGATCAACTTCGCTTAGGCTTACAGGGAAGTCGATTCCATTAAAGTTTAATTCATTTATGTAAGGTTGATAGTTAATTACTCTTTCTGCGTTCTTTTTTACATAATGAAGTTTAGCTAAAACGCACCACATAAAACATTTATCATCAGTATTTTTAATGTTTAATACTGCACGCTTTAAAACAAGTTCTTTAGGTAAAGGAATAAAGGAGTTTCCTACGATTGGAGCATATTTACTCTCCTTCATTTTAATTTCTAATACCCCGCCTTCTGACCAACCAGATCCTCTTAGTTTTGCCTCTTCTGATGCGTTAATGAACTGGGTGATTAAATTGTCTGCCCAGGTTTCTGTAAAATCATTATATGAAAGAACTACTTGCTGTTTAGTGGAGACCCATACTTGAAGCTGCTCACCTTGGATTGTTTTATAATCTACGTACACTGCTAACATTACTTTAACTGGTGGTTCTATAGCTAGTTTTTCAGGTATTTGCGAAATAGCATGTTTTACACTTTCTAGTACATTTTTTGGATCAATAACTTCTAAATCCGTTTCTTTAAAAACTTTGTCTAAGTGCTCAATTATTTCATCAAGTGCCATTGTCATGTTGAGTTCCTTTTTCTAACTCAAATTATTTTGTTTAATTAAAAATAATTAATTTTGTTTCACCTAAAAGTAGTGTTTTTTCTTCCGAATTGACAGAATAAGGGGGGTGACGAATTTTACTTTTTTCACCCCCTAAAGTAGCGTTTTTGTATCTAAAAAGGGGTTTTAAAAAAGTCAGATTTTTTGCTTTTTTTATGCCTTAAAGTCGCGAATTCGTGTCTAAAAGGGGTCAAAAATAGTCTGAGCCAGAATCCCCTTTCTTCTGTTCTCTCATTTTCAATTTCGTGTTTCCACTCTCTCACTTAATCTGTGTGTGTGTGTCTGTCTGTCGGTTCATCTGTAAACACAGATTTCTAAAAAAAAGTACTCGGCCGATTGGAATGAAATTTTACAGTCTGGTACAGTTTGTGAAAGCGATTCAAACATACGTCGCATTTTGACAAAAAATGTATGGGTTTAACTTCTTTGTCTCCCATTCTGTCTCTGTATCTGTCTCTGTATCTGTCTCTCTCTCTCTCTCTCTCTCTCTCTCTCTCTCTCTCTCTCTCTCTCTCTCTCCCCCCCTCTCTCTCTCTCTCTCTCTCTCTCTCTCTCTCTATCTCTCTCTCTCTCTCTCTCTCTCTCTCTCTATCTATCTATCTATCTATCTATCTATCTATATATATATATATATATATATATATATATATATATATATATAAACGATCAAAAAAAAAATATATATAGTTAAGAAATAAATCCTATAGACCATATATATATATATATATATATATCTTTGTCTGTCTGTCTGTCTGTCTGTCTGTCTTATCTTCAAAGAAATTGAAGCCGAGAGAGAAATTGAGAGAGAGAGAGAGAGAGAGAGAGAGAGAGAGAGAGAGAGAGAGAGAGAGAGAGAGAGAGAGAGAGAGAGAGAGAGAGAGAGAGAGAGCGCTGACTTCTCCACTGAGCGTTCAAGTGCTCTCCTGGAGCTGGCTCAGCGGGACGATGGCGAGGAGGTGCTGACGGAGGAGGAGGTGAGGAGACAGTTCCGTCAGGTCAACCCACGCAGTGCCTGCGGTCCTGATGAGCTGTCCGGGGTGGTGCTGAAGCACTGCCACGACTCCCTGGCTGGTGTGTTCAGGGTCCTCTTCCAGCAGTCCCTGGACTCCGGGCTGATTCCCTCCATCTGGAAGTCCTCTGCCCTCGTCCCTGTCCCCAAGAAACCTTCCCCCACCACCCTCAACGACTACCGCCCTGTGGCCCTGACCTCTGTCCCCTTCAAATGCCTGGAGCGGATGGTGCTTCGCAGGCTGCTGGGGGCCACACGCCAGTTCCAGGACCCCCTGCAGTTTGCCTACAGCCCCAACAGGAGCACGGACGATGCCATCATCACCGTGCTCCACTCTGTGTTGTGTCACCTGGAGCGGCCGGGGAGCTACGCCAGGCTTCTGTTCCTGGACTTCTCCTCGGCCTTCAACACCATCCAGCCTCACCTGACGGTGCGGAAGCTGATGGCGACGGACGTCAATCCCCTGATCATCCGATGGCTCTGCAGCTTCCTTACAGACAGGCCTCAACACGTGGTGGTCAGGACGTCCACGTCGTCTGTCGCCTCAGCCCAGGTCCGCACTAACACCGGAGCTCCACAGGGGGTGTCCTGTCCCCAGCCCTGTTCACGCTGTATACGTATACCGCCGATTGCCGCTGCACCGCCGAGGGCACCGTCCAGGTGAAATTCTCCGACAACTCCTCGCTGACCGGCCTCATCCTGACCAGCGAGAGCTCCTAAAGGGATGCTGTGGAGGCGCTGGTTGGCTGGTGCGACGACAACCATCTCCTACTGAACGTGGCCAAGACCAAGGAGATGGTTGTCGACTTCAGGAGGAACCCGCCTACGCCGGCTCCACTGTTCATCGGGGGGGAGGTGGTGGAGATGGTGGACCAGTACAAGTACCTGGGATCCATCATCGACAGCAGGCTTAACTGGTCCGCCAGCTCCCAGGCCCTGCTCAAGAGGGGAAACCAGCGCCTCTTCTTCCTGAGGAAGCTCAACAAGTTTGGGGTGGGCCCGAGGCTGCTGGAGCTCTTCTATCGAGCAACAGTGGAGTCGGTGCTTACCTTCAACTTCCTCAGCTCCTTCGGCAGCCTCAAAGAACTCGACAGGGCCAGGCTGTCGAAAATCGTCAAGACAGCTGGCAGGCTGATCGGCAGGCCTGTAGATGGCCTGCAGGAGCTGTTCGAGCGGAGAGCACTCAGGCGGTTGAGGGCCATCCAGGATGACCCCAGTCACCCTCTGTGTGAAGTGTTGCAGGCCCAGGTGTCTTCAAGATCAGGAAGGCTGATCAGTTTTTGTGCCAGGACCGATAGGCTGAGGCGGTCTTATCTGCCCACAGCGGTGCGCCTGTTGAATAGTGGCCTGTGAACTGGTTGGTCTGGTGGCCCTGCCTGCAGCATTCCCCATCCTGTGAGGGAACAATGGCAGCAAATGTGTGTGTGTGTGTGTGTATGTGCGTGCGTGCGTGCGTGCGTGCGTGCGTGCGTGCGTATGTGTGTGTGTGTGCGCGCGCACACACACATTAGTCCTTAAGACAGCGTGTGTTTATGGGGAAGGGGCATGGATGCAGGTGCTATTTTTGTTAATATCATTTCTTGTTCCATTTGCTTTTACATTAATTATTTTATGTGCGATATTATACCATGTATGTTATGGTCCTGATGTTTAGAGGAGTGTGTTAGTGTGTGTATGGAGAGGATGGGAGAGCAGGGGAGGAGGGGGGTGGGAGGGGGGAGAGGGGTAGGGTTCAGTCTGTGCTATAATTTACATTTGATTTTACATACAAGTATTTGTTTTGTACAACTTTTACCTTTAGATTGTTCTTCAGCCTTCCCAGGGCTGGGTGGAAAAAAGCATGTAACTTGTTTATCTCATGTTCCCTGGTTAAATAAAATTTCGTTTTCGTTTTCGTTTTCGTGTGTGTGTGTGGGGGGGGGGGGGGTCAGTCTGAAATAGTTTACATTTGATTTATTTTACATACAGTATTTGATTTGTACAATTAATTATTCCTATGCTTGCTTACTTTTAACTAAATTTATGGTTTATCATGTGTGTGTGGGTGGGGTGGAGGGGGGGGGGTTTAGTCAGTAAAATAATTTGATTCTACATACAGTACTTGTTTTCTACATCCATTTTTACCTTGGTTTGTTCTCAAATAATTATTTTTATGCTTGTTTAATTTCAGACCTATAATTTTTATGCAAATTATGATATTATTTTCCCCTTACAAACAATGTCATTTATTTGCTCTGTTTACCTTTATCCAAGTTGGTGTGTGTGTGTGTGTGTGTGTGTGTGTGTGTGTGTGTGTGTGTGTGTGTGTGTGTGTGTGTGTCTGCCTGTCTGTCTGTTCAGAGATTTCAGTTTGTGCCATGCTTTTCATTTGGTTTTCAATACATTGGATTTATTTTATTTTATTCTTATTTTTTTTACCCTCCACTGTCCCCGCCTTTCTTTTCATTTTTTTTTTGTCTCTCTTTTTTGTTTTCTTTTCTTTTTCTTTTTTCTTTCCTTTCTTTTTCTATTTGTTTTTTCTTATCTTTTTCCCCTCACTTCTTTAGTTTAGTGTTTTAGTCCGATACATAAGTGTCTGGGTTTCTGTATGACTTAGAGTTTGGTGTACTGACCATTCATACTGTGTGTGTGCGTGTGTGTGTGTGTGTGTGTGTGTGCGTGTGCGTGCGTGTGCGTGCGTGCGTGTGCGCGTGTGCGCGTGTGCGTGCGCGCGTGTGTGTGTATGTTTGTGCGTGTGCGTGTGCGTGCGTGTGCGTGTGCGTGCGTGTGTGTGCGTGAGTGCGTGTGTGTATGTGTGTGTGCGAGCGCACGTGTGTGTGTATATGCAACATAAAACAATTATGCACGCAATATAAACCATTGAGTATTAAATAACACACTATCAACTCTATCATTACTATCATCATCGTTGTTACCATTAATAAGAATATTAATCAATTACTACGCACACTTTGTCCAGTAAAGCGTCATACAAGTTGGTATTATAAAAGTATGTGCGTGTGTACACATCTGCTTAAAAAAGAAAAAGCGAGGGAAAAGTTGATAGACCTAATCCTCTTCATTTTCAATATTCCCCCGGTGCACCATACTCTTGCACGAGCGAAATCGAAAGGGTGCAAGAGGGTGCAAGAGGGTGCGGAGGACTGGGATTCATGAAGCGCTTGAGTTTACCAATGGGTAAATTTTCTACCCATTGGTAGCTACCCATGGGTACACGACAGGCCAGTGGGTAAAGTTGCCCCTGTATTCATGTCACACTTGGCAAGCAAAGGGTAGCTACCAACCGTCTATTTTTAGATGCAAAGGGGATTCCCGTGCGCACGCGCGTTCACTAGTTTCATTTACGATACGATAACTTCCGTCCCGCAGTTGTAACGATGGAGAACCGAAGCAGGCCCGCGAGTGTTCTGTTGAAGAAGAGGAAAACAAGAATGGTCGGCATGGAAACTTCTCACCAGAGGAAAATAAGATGCTGTTGGACAGCATTATTGATCTTAAGTCAATAATTGTAGGCAAACTCTCACCTACTCTCCCACAAGAAAAAGAACGAAGCGTGGCAAATCAAAGCAACAACTTGAACAAGGCAGACTATCACAGGAACTTTTCCGACAATAGGCCTTCCTCGGCCTCTGACGTCGGCTCCCAGTTGAAAACTCGCGTTAGGTGATCTTCTTCTGTATTATATTTGAAAGGCTCGTTGCGCCATAGTTTGTTCGATCGTGGCGCCATAGTTTGTCAAGTCGTATAGCCGAACTAATCTTAGAACAAAATTCTTTTCTAACAAAGTAATACAGTTTTGTAATACTCTTCCTGCACATATTAAACGAGCACAGAATCTAACACAATTCAAAAACCACCTTGATGGATACACCAACATATCAAAACTACAATATGAGCATGACTAAAAGGCAGATTTGCCGAAAACAAAATGCAAACACCTCTCAGCTGTGCAAAAGTTCAAACAAAAATGACAGGACAGTGAAGAGGCCGCGAGGCCTAATGTCCTAACTACCTGACCTGACCTGACCTGAGTTAATATTATACAATAAACCTGACTGTGTGTGTATGCGAGTGACATTATTTAGCGTTTTGATCACTTGATTTTGTGAGTAGGCCTAATGATATTTGACTCGGTGTGGGAATTTTTGCCACTAAGCAAAATATTGTACCCTGTTGTATGTAATTTTATGCTTTTTTGTTCATTGACAGTGGCTATTTTCCCTCTTGTGGGAACATAAAAATCAGGATATTTTCTTGCACTTCCAGTCAACTAATGCTGTCTGCGCTAGAAATAGATTTCAATCAGTATGCGAATGAGTCTGCTGTCAGTGTGTGTGTGTGTGTGTGACACGAGGAGAACACCCGGTGTGTGTGTGTGTCTCTCTGTTTGTATCTCTCAATCTGTCATTCATTGTCTGCTGTCTCTGACTTTGTATCTATCTCTCTGTTTCTACGTCCTCCCTGTCTATCTGTGTAGAGTGGCACAGTGGTAGCGTGTTCACTTCGTGTCAAGTAAACCAGAGTTTGAACCTGGGTTCAGGGGATTTTTCTCTCACTTTGCACTAGGCCTTGCGGTCTGAATATGGAATATTTCAGATGAGACGATAAACCGAGGTTCTGTGTGATCATGCACTTAGCACATGTTAAACCTAGTAGCAACGAAAAAGTTGTCATTTGGTCCAAATGTACCCCCCTCCCTTCCTTCCTCATCAGTCACACTAAAATCGCATGCCCAAAAAAAAAAAGGGTGGTGCGTCTCTGGCTGCGACACGCTCTCCAGCTGGGAGAAACCTGAATTTCACAGATGCCTCCGAGACTATAATGTACCTAACCTAACCTAACCAAGTCTGTCTATGTGTATCAAAGTGTGTGTGTACTGTATACAACTAATCAATGTGTGGGGGGAGCATGTGTGCTTGTGTCTTTATCATGTGTGTGTCTGCATTGATATATAAAAAAAAAGAAACATGAAGGGGTTGCCTGAGCACAGAACCTTGGGGAACTCCTGATTCGACAGTAATTGCTTCTAATGCAACTCCTTCTACCACTACTTTCTGCTGTTCGCTTGTCAGGAAGTTATTAATCCATGTGTTGAAAGGGCCGCTGTGCCATAGTGGTAAAGTTTGTGGATGAGGAGTGAATGGGAGACTTTGTTGAAAAGCTTTTCAAAATCCTCAACTGTGTGTGCGTATCTGTGTGTGTTCTTTGATTTTATGTTCTGCCGCTAAAAGTGATTCAGACAATGTGTAAGTGCATGTGCATGCACACACAGATGCACATGTGTGGATGTTTGTGTGTGCATGCGTGCATCTGTCCATACACGTATATGTGTTTATGAGCGTGTGCAAGCGCTTGCACATTAATTTTTGGAAGTGCACAAAATGCGCATTCATCTGTCCATAAAACTAGTACTTGCACACAAACAGAACCACACACACAATTACCCCCCATATAAACACATATATGCTTTGCTGTATACAGTACACAAACACACTTTGCTACACAGACAGGGAAAACAGAGGAACAGAGACAGAAACAAAGTCAGAGACATAGAAAGCAGACAGTGACAGATTGCATGGGTGCAACTACACAAAATGAAAAAAAACTGAAAGGCCGGGGTCCAGGGGTAATGTCCTCCTGCAGCTGAAGCAAAAATTGATTTATGAAGGTATCTTAGTCTGCTTTTTCCACAATTGATACAAATGCTTATTTTAAAGTGTTTGACAAATACAGTAGACACACAAAGCTCTTGTTTAACAAATTAAGAAAAAAGGAACTTCCTTTTCTGGTAACATTCAAAAACAGGAAATCCTTATATACCAGGAAAAGTTGCACCCAATGAGATTGAAACAAACACACACACACACACACACACACACACACACACACACACACACACACACACACACAGACTCATTGAAATCTATATTTTTAGTGCAGAGAGCGTTGGTGACCGAAGGGAGGGAAAATAGCCCGGGTTCTATTTTCCCACTAAAGGTTAAATATCCACTACTTTTTCAACTACTGATTTTTACTATTTCCACAATCATCCTTATCAACATCATGTAAGTTTTTTATTGGTGAATTTCTTTGTACTTTACTAGTGGTAGGTATTTTTACATGCCTGCTATTATAAACCATTACAATGTTTTGATTCTGCATGCACATCATTAAGTAGCTATTCCTCCATAATACTGCACTACACACACACACACACACACACACACACACACACACACACACACACACACACACACACACACACACACACACACACACACACACACACACACACACACACACACACACACACACACACACACACCACTTGGAAGCTAAATAGTAAATGCCAGTATGCCATGATTCTTTCATATGCAAATAAATAATGGATCATAAAGTTTCAGTAAGCATTTTCATGGATGAATGCTATCCAAATCAATTGCATAAATCCAGCTTTTAATTGATAATGTTCTCTGGGATTACTAAGGACATTTACAGATGACTTGTGTCCATTAAAATCCCCACACATGCATGTCTGTGGTGACTTTGCTAGGACTAGTATGTGTGCCACAACCTGCTTATACAAGTTTGTGGTACAGCTGTCATTTTTTAAAAAAAGAATTATAAAAAAACTAAAAAAAACACAGAGAGAGAGATTATGAATAGAAAATAAATGTTTCTCTCAAATTTTATTATAATCAAATGCAAAGTTTCAGAAGAATACAGTGATGAAAACTTTAATTTTATTGCAACTGAGGTGTTTTCCCCCCTTGAATATTAATGAGGATTTGATGCATGTAAGGGAGAAAAAAAAGAAATTCCATTTATCTTCAACTGTCAGTCTTTTATGTGTTTCACATAAACAAATTCAAAGCAGAAGCAACAACAAAAGTGCTCTTCAAAATCCAGTTACTGGTTAGTTACACCCCCCCCCCCCTCTCTCTCTCTCTGTGTATGCATATGTTATGTGTGTGTGTGTCACTGTGTGTGGTGTCAAGTCAAAATGATTTTTAATGAGGATGAAAGACTATGCTTAGTGTGTGTGTGTGTGTGTGTGTGTGTGTGTGTGTGTGTGTGTGTGTGTGTGTGTGTGTGAGGAAATAAGTTCTATTTTCATCACTATTGAAAAGTGGAATAAGAAGGGAGAAGAAAATATACACATGTTGTCTTAGCAAATAAGGTTGAATGGTTTGTGTTTTGTTCTTACTGCAGCAATCATGCCCATAATGCTTACTTATCTAAAACAAATTGTGTTCTGTTTTATGTATTTTGTTTGCATTTTATAACCAAGAATTTTGATTAGCACTTGGATCCACAATCCTTTTGTCTGTCTTTTTGGACTGTTTTGATGTCTTGCACAATTACATTTTTGTGCTTTTTATTTAATCTATGTAAGAATGTAATAGTCTATATGCAAGCAAACCAGCATCAGTTGATCAAGGCTTATTTCAGCATTGATTCTTAAATTTAGAAAAATTAAAAAAGCATCAAGAAAATTTGTGTCAAAATTTCATGAACCCTTAACTTCTTATTTTAAGTTAAAACATTTTGCGCCTTTGGACACACTTCTTCTTCTTCGCCTTAGGCAGCCAACTTCATCACGCTGAAGATTCTGCTGCACTGTAGGCACACACAGGCATACATACTACATACACACACACACACACACATAAACATGTATACAAACACACACTAAATTGTGCTTGGATTGAGTTGCAATGTGTGAAGGCTTGCTGTGCTTGTATGAGACCACAGTGTAGTGTGATTATGAGACCAAACTGTAGGCCTATATCTTGTTCTGTACGAGATAATAGGGCCTACAGTGTTTTGATTTTCACGCACTGAACACTCAGAGTTCAGTCTGATCCTTCACCGCCGTTGACTGACTGCCTTTCAGTTTCACTCAGTTATTGTGCGTCTGTGCCTTTTTATCTTTAAAAAAAAAAATGAAATGTCGATCACATAGTCTGTGGCATGGTTTGGTACAATCAAAGGTCAGTTATTTTCTACCGATCTGCCGCAACCACTCTCTCCTACGAAATGATCGCATAGAAACGAAGCGTCAAACATAGGCCTACTTGGCAAGTAACTTGCAAATGGGGGAGGGAGAGAGCCGAGCCGGTTCGCATGGCAGAGCTCGTTTTCCACCTCGCCCACTATTCTGAGAATGTCTGCGCGTCGAAAACGAAATTTATTAAAAATGTCAACGTCGTCAAATTATTCAAGTGGGTCAATGCGATCTCTAAATACTCTGTTTCTCCGCAATGCACGCCTATTTCTTCTCTGCATAAACACCACAACAACGGGTCCGCCATTTTTACCAACGTTCTAGGGCCAGTTACCCACTGCGTACCCACTGCGTACCCCGGCTAGGGGCAGGGGCAAATTTGCCAACGGAGTTGAGGGGCTAGGCTGTTCATGAATACGCGGGTAGCGCTACCAATGGGTAGTGTACCCGCTGTTGGTACTTTACCCATGGGTTGGCGACTTTACCAATGGGTAACGGGCGTCATGAATCCCAGCCATGGAGAGCGAAGAGGCGTGTTTCCCCTGTAGCCCCTTTCTTGGTGAAAGAAAGGTTATACTAAGGCTGTATTTTGTGTGTATGTGCTCCGTGAGTGTATATGTGTGAATGTGTGTCTGTGCGTGTGCATGTACTTAAGTGATTATGTGTTTATGTGTGTGCACGTATGCCTTTTATACTTTTCTTAGTTGCAACTGTTTTTCAAATATAGTTGATATTGGCAATCTAGATTCTGTTTTTGTTGTATATACTTATACACATCTTGGCAGTTATCATAATATGGTTTACTTTCAATAGTGTGTGTCTGTCAATATTGTCTTGTTTAAGAATTCCAAACAGCACATTTTGTTCGGAAACTTCAATTTGGTTGTTGTATGCTGTTAATATATATTGACTAGCATTTTTCCAAAAAGATTTAACCCTAGGACAGTCAAAAAAGAAATGTTCAATGTAATCAATTTCATCACTGCAATATGAATAGTTCCGATTATCCCTTATTTTCATTTTGCATAGCATTATATTAGTGGGGTAGATATTTTGTAGAATGGCAAAACTCTCAATCTGGTTTCTTTGGTGCACAAACGAGGAATGTTCCATACATTCTTATTAATCTCGAGTCCATATTTATTAGACCAAAATCTAATTGCACATGGTTCTGTGTAACTAAGGGAGCATAATGCTGCACGAAAATCTTTGCAAGTTGTATACGTTTTGTTACAGAAAAGTGGAGGTTCTGCAAAATCAATGTCAAATCTATCTTGTTCACTGACCCTAGTAACAAAACTGCGTGTGGCCATTGACACTATGTTGTACTCTAAGATCCTTCCAGGGGTGGCTCCTATCTTGTTGACCACTTCCACATATGAAAGCATTCCATTTGGACCATACATGTCTCTGATATTTAATATTTTGCCCTGTATCCAATCTGGGAAGAAAAGTACATTTCCACGATATTTTACATGCTGGTTATTCCACAATAAAGAGGGGTATGGTGCTACATCTGCACATTTATTAAGATCTAGCCATGTTTTCAAGGTGCTTTTCCAAAAATGTGAATGTATATTATCTAAACCTTTGAAAAGTGCGCTCCCAGTATTTGAATAAAAACAGATGACATTCTCACCAAATGACTGAAACATCTTTCTGGGGATTAAAGTCCAATTTTCATTGTTCATGGACTTACAAAGTTTTACAGCCCATTGAAGGAGAAAAGCTGCTTGCATCTGTCTGAGATCAATCATTTTTAATCCTCCTTTTTCGAATTCACTACACATTACACTCCTTTTAACTTTTTTCAAATGCTTTACGATTACAATTTCATTTACGCCAAAGAAATCTAAAAAGCATACGGTTAATATCTGATAAGATCTTGTCTGGAATGACAAATGCTTGCATAACATAGACCATTTGTGAAATGAGAAATGTTTTAATAATATGTATTTTACCAATTACGCTAAGGTCTCTTTTTTCCCCATGCATGAATCATTCTTTGAATAATTTCTATTCTTTGCAACCAGTTATCCTCAACTAAGGATGCAGGTCTATCATTCATAAAGTAAATGCCTAAAATCTTTACTCTTTTCTTCCAGGTGAAACCATAAAAGCTCTCTTCACTGTTCTTTTTTCTACCTAGCCACATAGCCACTGACTTACTTTTATTTATTTTCCTCAGTGTGTTAGTGTGTGTATGGAGAGGATGTGAGAGCAGGGGAGGAGGGGGGGGGGGGGGGGGGGGGGAGGGGGGCGGGCGGGCGGGGGGGGGGGGAGCTCAGTCAGTGCTATAATTTACATTTGATTTTACATACAAGTATTTGTTTTGTACACCTTTTTTACCTTTAGATTGTTCTCCATTTGTGTGTGTGTGTGTGTGTGGGGGGTGGGGGGGGGGGGGGCGGGGGGGGGGGGGGGGGGGGGGGGGTTCCAGGGGGGGGGGGGGGTTCAGTCTGAAATAGTTTACATTTGATTTATTTTACACACAGTATTTGATTTGTACAATTAATTATTCCTATGCTTGCTTACTTTTAACTAAATTTATGCTTTATCATGTGTGGGTGGGTGGGGTGGAGAGGGGGCGTGGCGTAGGGGGGCGGTTTAGTCAGTGAAATAATTTGATTCTACATACAGTACTTGTTTTCTACGTCCATTTTTACCTTGGTTTGTTCTCAAATAATTATTTTCATGCTTGTTTAATTTCAGACCTATTCTTTTTATGCAAATTGTGATATTATTTTCCCCTTACAAACAATGTCATTTATTTGCTCTGTTTATCTTTATCCAAGTTGGTGTGTGCGTGCGTGTGAGAGAGAGCGAGGGTGTGAGAGAGAATAACAGCGAGAGAGAGGTGCTGGATCAATGCTTGCTCATTTCATGAAACAGGTAAACTTGCATCATTCAAATGTTCAGTCTTCAAATAATATCTTGCCTGTTTCATGAAATATGCAAGCCTTTTTTGCTTGGTTCATAAAACAGGCAACAGGTTTGCTTATGTCATGAAACCCCCCGCAAAACCTTGCTCTTTTCATGAAACAGGCTATTTCACAAATTTATTGTAACATAAAACTTTTGGCTAAGTTGTAGTTCAGATACCCCCGCATGTGTACGACTCACAGTACGACTCACAGTCTCAAAATCTGCCTCTTTTCAGTTTCATGACAATAAACCTAGGCTGATTAAAAACCGATACCGTTCGTGAGAATGGCAGAATATTGCTTCTTGGTGAAACGTTTCAATGCAAAAATGTAATTCGCCTTACGTTTGACCTACGTTTTACGCTCCGGGATACAAGATCGTTTTCAAACCATGGCATGCTATCCACATAGCTAATCAAACGTCTCTTTTGTTTCTTCAGCCTTGCAGTGTCCGATGCAGGGTTCCTGGTCTTCCTGGTGTGTGGCAAGTCCTACGCTATCGTCAGTCTGGTGGACCAGGAGGCTGGAGACTTCTGGAAGGAATATCATTTTGGCATTGTGCTGGCTAGCTGCCTTGGTTTTCAAGTACTTTCTAACGTCATCACGGCTGTCATCGCTGTAGAACAATGTCTGTGTGTCATCAGTCCCCTCAAAGTTGCCAGGATCTTCAAGACAAAGTCAGTGTGTGGGAGTGTGTGTGTGTGTGTGTGTGTGGGGGGGGGGGGGGGTAGGTGTATGGGTGGAGTTGGAGTAGAAAGACTGACATTTATTTATCTCGGTTTTTATATCAACAAATAAGAATTAGAACATGATGCTCAGGAACTTGCGTAGCCTAGACAACGGTTTGTTTTTTTCAATTACAAAGAAGGAACCGTCTTGCGTAAATATAATGCACTCCAGCAAAAAATGAATCCACTCTCATTCTGTTCATCATGAATAAGTGGACGTTTTTGCCAAACAAAATGTCAAAAAATATTGTTTAAAGTGTGCACTTTGAATTCATTCTTTTGTGTAAAAGATACATTTTCGGGCCTCCCTTTCAAGTCTTCTTTCACGGTGTTACCTCCGCAATCGCTGTTTGCGTAGCGTGATGGAGAAGATAAGCTACACACCATAACTATGCTGTATTTGAGCTTAGAAATGTAATAACAGTATACAGTTTGGCAAATAATTGGTAACAGTTAATCTTTTCACAGATACACCGGAATGCTGATCGTCGCAATGGGTGTCTACATTCTGACTGTGATGAACTTTGCCTTCAGCACACATTTCCAGACAGTGAAAATCACAGATCCTTCGACCAACACCTCTACCTATATCAGCCGATTCTCTCCATTCTATGTACGTCATCGAACCTTGATCGACGTTCTCCATAACTACATCACTCTTATTACCCTCCCTTTCCTGTCCGTGATCATCGTCATCGTCTGCACCAGCATCATCATATTTCGTCTTAAAGTCACCACCGCCTGGCGCCAGAAAGCTGTGTCCCACATGACGTCAGTGGAGAAACAGGAAGTGAAGGTGACCAAGATGTTGGTGACGGTGTGTGTCGTTTACGTCACCTGCATGATTCCCACACTGGCTCGTCAAACGGCCGTGTTTCTTCGTGTGCCCGGCTTCCATATGTCAGACTATCTATGCAACATGCTGAGAGTGTCTGTGGCAGTCAGTCATCTCTTTGAGGTTGTAAACGCTTGCAGCAATTTCATCATCTATCTTCGGCAGAGCTCCCGCTACCAATCTACTCTTAGAGGTTGGTTTCCTTGTTTCTCTCAAAAGCGTTGACACGAAATGTGTTTGCTCATTGCGATCATGTGGACCGTTGTGTTTTACTGGTCAATATTTCCGATAATAAACTCAAGAATTGCTTTCTTTGTGAAATTCTCTTTAGTCCTTGATTATGATTTGTGTGTGGTTGTGTAGTCTCTGTGTGTGTGTGTGTGTGTGTGTGTGTGTGTGTGTGTGTGTGTGTGTGTGTGTGTGTGTGTGTGTGTGTGTTCGTTCTTTAGTTTTTTACGTCTGTTCACCCGCAAGTGATATTAGACCCCAAAAAAGTATGTGTGTGAAATTAATTAAGCCTACAGCAGATAGCTATTGAGGTGCGAGTGTGTGAGAGTGCGTGAATGGTAGTGTTATTTATGTGTGTTTTCCCTACACATCTATTCATACAATTCTAACTGAGTGCATGTAAAAATTACACTAGCAGATATATCAGATGGGAGGGATGGGGGGAACATACAGTAACATTTCAAACTGACTTATGTAACATGAAGAGTTAAACAAGTGTGTCTTAATTTATAAATGGCTAACAACAAACGGATAATAACACAATTTAAGCCAACAGTTAATTAGTAACTCAAAGAAAAATACCAACAGGACTTTTAATATGTGCAGGATTTCTGAAAAACGTTTAAGGAAATTAAAGTTCTTTCAGATTTTTTCAATGGTTAATGGCGTTTGATGGTTCAGCAATTCAACAACAATGCTGATTTCGAATCTACACAAAGTAATATTTTACAAGCATTTATAGGTAATTCTGCAGTATAGTGTAATGCCAGTGTGTGTGTGTGTGTGTGTGGTGTGTGTGTGTGTGTGTATGTGTGTGTGTGTGTGTGTGTGTGTGTGTGTGTGTGTGTGTGTGTGTGTGTGTGTATATGTGTGTGTGTGTGTGTGTGTGTGTGGTGTGTGTATATGTGTGTGGTGTGTGTGTGTGTGTGTGTATATGTGTGTGTGTATGTATGTGTGTGTGTGTGTGTGTATGTGTGTGTGTGTGTGTGTGTGTGTGTGTGTGTGTGTGTGTGTGTGTGTGTGATGTGTGTGTGTGTATGTGTGTGTGGTGTGTGTGTGTGTGTGTGTGTGTGTGTGTGTGTGTTGTGTGTGTGTGTGTGTGTGTGTGTGTGTGTGATTATATACATTGGCAACATATCGAACCATACATTTTAACTTCCATTCAAGACGCTGTGTTTCTGAGTTTGTCTTTCTATCCGTCGATTTATTATAAAATGCATTACTCCATTACTCCCAAACATGCACACATATTTGTTTTTTTAGATAACATTTGATACGGCATTTTGGTAGTACATGGTAGTACATGGTAGTACATGGTAGTACATGGTAGTACATGGTAGTACATATGTATTTGCTTGTCATGTTCTATATGTGATTTGTTTTTTATATTAAACTTTTGTTCAATTGTCTTTGATTCCTTACGCCAATTTTCATTTTTGTTCTTTTCATTTATTTGGTTCAGTATTTTTCTTCTTTCTTTGACGACAGGATGACAGAAAGCTTGTAGCTTACTCCTTTATTGTCAATATAGATCATTGTGACTTGACTTGGACTACACACACACACACACACACACACACACACACACACACACACACAACACAAACACACACACACACACATACACACATACGCACACTACACACACACACACACACACACACACACACACACACACACACAACAACACACACACGGTACACACAAACGCACCTACACACACACACATACACACACACACACACACACACACACACACTCACACACACACACACACACACACACACACACACACACACACACACACACACACACACACACACACCCTACACACACCTACACATACACACACAGAAACACGTGGTATTTATTCATTCACCCATTCATTCACTCACTCATTCATCATCTTACTCATCTTACAAATCATCAGCACAGAACTCCATTATAAGCGAGCATACATACTAAAAGCAACAATGACAACAGATCATCAGCTAGTGCATAAAACAAATATTTAATTGTGTGGAATAAGTGTGTGGAATTTTGACAGCGGTCAGTCATTTTTTTTTAACTTAATTGTGTGATTTTCCTGAGAGAGAGAGAGAGAGAGAGAGAGAGAGAGAGAGAGAGGAGAGAGAAGAGAGAGAGAGAGAGAGAGGGGGGGAGGATTATTATGTATTTATTAGGTATTTGGTACTTTATAGTCACAGAGGCGTCTCTGTGAAAATTCGGGTTGCTCCCACTGGAGAGCGCGTCGCAGCCAGAGGCGCGCCACCCAATTTCTTTTTTTTTTGTTTTGTTTTTTGTTTTTTGCATGCGATTTTTATGTGACTGATGAGGGTGGGTTAAATTTTGACCAAATGACAACGTTTTTCGTTGCCACTGGGTTTAACGTATATGCTAAGTGCATGGGCACAATGGGACCTCGGTTTATCGTCTCATCCGAAAGACTCCACGTTCAGACCGTAAGGCCTAGTGCAAAGTGAGAGGAAAATTCCCCTGTAGCCCAGGTTCGAACTCGGGTTTACTTGACACGAAGCGAACCGCGCTACCACTGTGCCACTCTATACACTACGGAGGAGAGGAAGGGAGGATTGAAGGAAGGAAGGAAAACGTGCAAATTGAAAACTAGATTGAAAAGTTATCGAATGTAGCATTCGAGAATCACCCGCAGAGTTACGCAGCCACACCCCGACTTCGGAGGATGACTGTGATTATCTTGCTGCTGCTGCATACTGTCACTATCTTACTGTTTCTGCTGCTGACTGTCCCTATCTTGCTGAGTAGATTTCCCATAAAAGCATCCGAGAATCACCCGCGTTGCTAGTTTTCAAGGTCACACGTCAAGTTCATGACTTTGACCTTGACCTTGTCCCCAAAAGGCACATTTACAATACCCAGCCAACATTCCCACCTGATTTCATCTTGGGAACTCCATTTTTCCGACCCCTCGATTTTCAGGGTCCAGCGATCTCCTTGACCTTGATTGGTCAACAATATTTGGAAGGAGCTTAAGCCAAACCACCTTCATACCAAGTTTCAACATCCTATGTCGACTGGTGCCTGATATATGGATAAAAACATTTTTTCAGTTGTCAAGATCATACATCAAGGTCATGACTTTGACCTTGACCTTGACACCAAAAGGCACATCTACAGTACCTAGCCTACATGCACATCAAGTTTCATCTTCCTGTCCTTATTCCTTCATTGTGATATGCTGTTATCTTGGGAACTCCATTTGTCCGACCCCCCGATTTTCAGGCTCCAGCGATCTCCTTGAACTTGACCTTGACCTTGATTGTTCAACAATATTCGAAAGGAGCATAAGCCAAACCACCTTCATACCAAGTTTCAACATCCTATGTCGATCGGTGCCCGAGATATGGCTAAAAATAGATTTTCAAGTTTTCAAGGTCATACATCAGGTCATGACCTTGACCTTGACCGTGACAAAAAGGCACATCTACAGTACCTAGCCTACATACACATCAAGTTTCATCTTCCTATCTTTATTCCTTCATGGTGATATGCTGTTAACAAAAATCACATACATACATACATACATGTACATACATACATACATACATACATACATACATACAACACACACACACAAACACACACACACACCACACACACACACCCACACACACACACACACACACACCACAGCCACCTTACACAACAAAATACAATAGCAACTTCACTCCGTAAACTCCGCGGGTGATAAATACTCAAGCTTTTGTTCAATTTTCAATACGTACAAACTGGTTGGACTTTTCCCTCACACTGCGTGTCCCAGGAATATCTTCATCTCTTACTCTTGAAATCAACGAACGAAAGAAAAGACAGAAAGTACAAGAAGCTGAGTTTTTGTCATACAGAAAATATATATTATTAGGTATTAGATACTTTATAGTCACAGAGGCGTCTCTGTGAAATTCGGGTTGCTCTCACCTGGAGAGTGCGTCGCAGCCAGAGGCAAGCCACCCAATTTGTGTGTGTGTGCATGCGATGTGTGTGTGACTGGTGAAGAAGGAAAGGGGTGTGTGTGTACATTTGGACCAAATGACAACGTTTTCGTTGCCACTGGGATTAGTGTGTGCTAAGTGCATGAGCACACGGGACCTCGGTTTATCGTCATCAATCGAAAGACTCCACGTTCTAGTGCAAAGTGAGAGGGGAAAATCCCCTGTACCCAGGTTCGAACTGGGGGTTTGCTTGACAATTGTAATTCTGTGTCTGTTTGTCTGACCGTCTTTGGGTGTTTGTGTAATGTTGATTTCCCATTCTTTATGCTATATGTTCAATATTATTATATGTGGTGTTATATGTGTATATTATATTTTTATATTGTAAACGCCTAGGGCATTGCATTGATTAGGTGTGCTAAATATTCAAATAATCATAATAATAAAAGGCGAACACGCTACCTCTGTGCCACTCTACACCAAGAGGACCTTAGACATTGCCACTGTTGAGTAAGTGCTTTTAAAGTTATTCCTGGAACGTTGAAAAGTTTAATGCCTTCGCAAGGCCCATCTTTTGCTTCTTTATCAGACAACGGAAGATACTGGGGCACATGTCCTGGAGAGTAGATTGATAACGAGAGCTCTGCCGAAGGTATATGCTAAAATTGCAGGAAGCATTAACAACCTCAAACACATGACACAGCGCTGCGGTCACCTTGAAGAAATTACACAGATAGTCCCCCCTCATGAAACCAGGCACACGAAGAAATATGGCCAACTGACGAGCCAGTGTGGGAATCATGCAGGTGACGTAAACGACACACACCGTCACCAACATCTTGGTCACCTTCACTTCCTGCTTCTCCACTGAAGCAGTGGACACGGCTTTCTGGCGCCAGGCGGCGGTGACTTTGAGACGAAAGATGATGACGCCGGTGCAGACAATAACGATGATGAGGGACAGGAAAGGGAGGGTGATCATGATCATGTAATTGCGAATGATGTCGATTGTCGTTCGGTGACGTATATAGAAAGGCGACAAGCGGCTGATGTAGGTGGAGGTGTTGGTCAGAGGGTCGGTGATTCCAACGGTCTGGAACTGCAGCGTGAAGGCCGCGTTGAGTACGGTGAGAACGTACACAGCCATGGTGACGATCAGAATTCCCATGTACCTGTACAGTTGTGTGGCAATGCAAAGAAAGCATGTTAGTATGTGATGCTACACTTTATATCTATCACTTTACTACCATGTTTAATGTTATGGCATGCACGGTTTGTGCAACACGCACCACATCATTGCTGATATCCATAGGAATCAGCACGTTACGGTTTTCGAAATCATTGTTCTGGCATGTATAAACTTCTATTGAAGTGGAATGCTATGGTGATCGTTTAAATTACGTAATCACGTACCACATTATCCCTTACATCATTTGGAAAACTAAACTGTGAATGTGCTGCTTGATTTCACTTGATATTTGGACATGTTACAAAATACTCATGCGTTGTTTATTGGTTGTTGTCTTTCTGACACACATAACATTTTGATGCAGGCTACTTGAAATGACTGAAAAATGTGTCAATAAGAACAACACCTTTGTTGGCAGCATTGGATGTTTTACATTTAGAACAAAACCCCATAACCGTTCTCTGGGTTGGGTGGAATGTAGAATCTTCATCTAAAATTCCACGTCATCTGGTTTCGTCTGGTACATGTGGTGCCTATGCTATCTCACCTTACTGCCCACTTCAAGTTTCCGCCTTGCTCGCTTCCTGGTCGGACGCTAAAGGAGAGTGCTCTGTGATGTGTTTTCTGTGCTTTGTTTCATAGCTGGGCTACTTTTCATTTTAGCAACTGCAGTGTTACATATGCATATTATGTGCAGTCTTTGCTTTACAAAGTTGGGGTTGTGAAAGCGTTGTACTACTAACAAAATGAGGGAAATGTCAACATAGGTAGCAGTCCTTGATCTGCTTACCAATCATACATAAATTGTGTGTATATTGCATCATAAATCATACATAGATAGACAAGGAATAAATGAGAGCATGAATGAATGCCAATGCCATTGTCCAAAAAAAGAAGAAAACCCCCGAAACTTTTTCTGTCATGTCAAAATGCTTTGCCCACCTAAATGTAGGAAAGGAAAAGGAGCTAATGTCAACAACCCCATTCATAAATTCATTTGTACATGCAGCAGCCAGTGATATTCTCTCTTGTCCCGTTGGCGCTATGCACAGTCAGTCCAAGCTAACTTCCATGGCTATTAGCTGTCAGCATTCACCAGTCAGAAAGCGTGGGAAAGGCAGTGTAAGCAGCCAAGAGGTTAGTAGAGGGGGGAGGGGTGAAAAGTTCATTCAGTAACATAGCCCCAACATTTGTGTGTCTTTTCTTTTTGTCGAGCCGCTAGGAAGCAGCGAGACTATTGGCGAGGAGCAAACTTTTGCTCAATGACAACAACGCTAGGCTGATCTTAACCCTACTCTGTTTGTCTTTACTACTTTCAATCTCAAAGTCTGTTTCTTTTCAGTTTTATGACAACAACTCTATGCTGATCCTAACCCTAAACTTTAAGTATTTATGATTCTCGATCTCAAAATCTGATTTCTTTCAGTTTCACGACAATAACTCTAGGCTGATCCTCGCCCTATCATATTCATTTTTACAGCACTCTCGATCTCAAAGTCTGGTTCTTTTCAATTTCATGACAACCCTAGGCTGATCCTACCCCTATCCTCATTGTGTTTATGATTATCGATCTCAAAGTCTGGTTCTTTTCAGTTTAATGACAACAACCGTAGGCTGATCTTATCCCTATCCTCTTCGTGTGCAATATGTCCAACCCAAAAGTGTTTACCCACCCCTTGAAAATGAATGTAAAGTAAATAAATAAGTAAATAAGTAAATAAATAAATACATTGTGATCAGTGTTTACTCTTTGCACTCTCAAGACCGGAAGCGGGCGGTAAGGTAAGATAGCATATTGCACCATGTGCCAGACTACACTACAGATTCCGTAGAATCTACAACAAACGTCATCTTACCAGGTAAGATTTGTTTGTTTTATACAAATAATCGGGAGTAACAAAAAGTTAGAACGTAACATTAAACTAACGGAAGTCAAACACAATGGCAGCCATGTTGGATTTTTGGATAGATAACTGAATGCCCCAAATGTTCCACCTGGCACTCATCGGGTTTGCAAAATCAATACCTTGAAATCATGGTGAATATTTGACAAATATTGTAAGCTTATGGCAATGCACTAAATCTAATCAAGCACTCAGGCAGCCCGTTTACATTTTCAATATAGAACCATTAATTTTGCCCAAACTATTACAATATCTCACAACCACTGAATTTAGAATAAGCAAGTTGAAATCAAATAGAATCTTCCAAAACATCGATGCTGCAAAAAGTGCAAGAAGCTTCCAGTACTGTCTAGGACTGTAGTTACAAGAACATATTGTCAGCTTTTTATCCCCTGTTTTATTTAACATTAGGACCAAAAAAATAATTATTAAGAAAAATCGCTGTTTGAAGACACACATCTGTAGCCCACTGTGTAAATGTGCATGGTAACAGCTATTGTTCAAGTAGTCGACGATTAAAAAACACTATCCTGCAGACATTAACACTTTGCTGCAGAAATAGAGATTTGGTTCCCCCCCATGGGGATACCGGAGGGTCCTTTTGTATAAATAGTATCCCCACCTTCTGGAAGTTCCTGTTGCTTAATTGTAACTTCCCCTCTAAACCGTCACTCCCATTGACTCTCTTCCTTTTTCCTTTGCTTACTGTCATCTACAGTGGCCTTGCCAAGACAATCCTACAGGGCAAGGTCCAAAAAAAAGAGGAAGAAGAAGAAGAAGAGGCAGACAGAAGAAGAAATGGGAAAGGCAAACATCCCATCAACCGAGTGGACGGGCCCTGGAGCTGAAAGACAAACTAAAGAAAAGCCGAAAACCGGGGAAGGGTGGAAGCGACGTGTTGGCAAATCTTCAGAGGCGCACACCTACGGTCATCCAGACTACGGGATTCGGGATTCGGGATTCGCGACTGTCAGCTAGATCTGTTATCTGTTTAGCCGTACGCCTGTTTTTTCAAGAACACACTATCAAAAAGATTTCCTCCAGCCGAATTCGGAAACGATGGGCCTAATTATTTCCTAGTTAGTTAGGCGCCATAACGGCAGCACGACGGCATCTGCGATTCATAATTGAGTGATCGAAAAAAGAAGAAGGAGAAGAAGTAAGAAGAAGAGAAGAAGGAAGAAGAACAAGAAGAAATTTGGTTTTAAAAATGTACTTGTGAAGGGTCAAATAAATCAGCACTGAATCTCACTCTGTTTCCATTCTTGAAATTGGTGAACTCTGATTGCAGAAAGCATCACACAACTCCATTCAAATGGTTCAAAGGGATGGCACAAAGCATCTCAGGCAATCACATCTAGTAAGTTCAAAAGGGAATGTTGTTTATATGGGGGTCATATCTGGGGGTCACATTGAATCAAATGAACTACACAAACTTACTGGAAACGCTGTTCAGTAAATATGTGTAAAACATGTGCTCAGATTTCAGTAATTACGTGAAAATTACTAGGATGTTTTTTTTATAGTCCTTTCATGTAATTACTGGGGGTCACAGTAATTTCATGAAATTACTGAATTATTTTAGGAATTTCGTGTAATTACTGATTTCACATATTTACGGTAACATATAAAGACAACTCGCACGGCACTTTGAAATAAACCTCAGTTGTACTTTGAAATAAACCTCAGTTGTACTTTGAAATAAACCTCAGTTGTACTTTGAAATAAACCTCAGTTGTACTTTGAAATAAACCTCAGTTGTACTTTGAAATAAACCTCAGTTGTACTTTGAAATAAACCTCAGTTGTACTTTGAAATAAACCTCAGTTGTACTTTGAAATAAACCTCAGTTGTACTTTGAAATAAACCTCAGTTGTACTTTGAAATAAACCTCAGTTGTACTTTGAAATAAACCTCAGTTGTACTTTGAAATAAACCTCAGTTGTACTTTGAAATAAACCTCAGTTGTACTTGATGCATCGATTGCAAGAAAACCATTATTTCAAGGTTGAGTGTTTTCCTCAAATTCAGGAACAGAATCTGACGTCCTTCTTCAAAATGAACAAAATAGTTTCCATCAATAAATGCGATTTTCAAATCGACTCAGCAGCACTGGTACGACACCTGTGTACTATTTGACAAGGAGTTCCACGAGTGGCATACCAGTGTAGGCCAGTGCTAAAAACACATATCCAGAAATGACCTGGTAATATGAATATGACTGATATATTTTTATAAAATTAAGTGTGTGTGTGTGTGGTGTGTGTGTGTGGTGTGTGTGTGTGTGTGGTGTGGGTGTTATGTGTGTGTGGTTGTGTGTGTTGGTGTGTGTCGTGTGTGTTGTGTTTGTGTGTGTGTGTGTGTGTGTGTGTGGGTGCATAATATATATATATATAATATATATAGTATATATATGTGTTGTGTGTTTGTGGTGGTGTGTGTGTGTGTGTGCTGCTTGTGTGGCCGAAAAGGATAGGCGAACACAGAGAGAAGTAATGGGAGTCTGTATCGTGATTATTTTGGCTTCCTAACGATGACTCTGATAGGACACGTTCGGACAGGATAAAAATCAGAGATGATCTTGTAGGCCTACCTTCAGAATATAAAATTTGAAATTAACATAAAAGGGAATCAGGGCAACGTGGTGTATAAGTATGCATTTAAGGAGTAAGTAAAGAACGGTAACTCTCTCTGTAATTAACTCCCTTCACCAAAGTTATTTACGGCACCAGTTCGCCTAGCAAAGTATGAACAATAGCCACATTGAGACAGACCTATCCATGCATTTAGAACTACCCTATTCGAGGGAAGGGGGGGGAATTAGTACCAGAAAAATTGTTCAGTAAAAAGACAACGAAGAAAGGATTTGTCACCCTGGAATCCAAGCATAAGGCCGTGTACACACATAAGCGGATATTCCATGCGGAAACCCGTGTGCAATCCATAGATAAGTGAAACACAAGAAAGAAGGAAAAGATTTGTTGCACGTGTCAGAATTTCCCCTATATGCGTAAACTTTTATCCTTCTTTCCTTCCACTTATTTAGGGTTTTCCGTACGGAACTTACGCGTCTAATGTGAACCCGGCCTTACACTGTTACGTAGATGATTCACGTGGAAGTGGAGCTTAAAACGGAGAATTTGTCTGTTTTATGAATAATCTTCTGTATCTAATATATAACCACTCACACCCAAAGGCATGCTTTAAAAAAGATTAAATGAACTGAGTAATGTGTTTTTACTTTATTATACGTAAATTGCAGTCGCATGCACCCCACACACGCGCATGCATTTTTCATCTTTTCCCTGCACGAGAGAAACACACATAGGTATCTATTTGTATGTTATCACACACACACACACACACACACACACACACACACACACACCTGGGATTCTGTGTTTAGAAAACAAACTGAGACCCTACCCTCTATAAAAAAGAACAAAAAAGGAAAATTCTTTAAAAAGCTTAATAGATTATAAAACAGGACAAAGTCTTCATCAAGGGCGCGCATTCTAAAAAGTTTAGTTTTTCAATTCAGGCTTGATGCACTGAAAACAAAATTCTGTAAAAATGTAACCTGCATTTGTGGCCATCATATTACACCTTTCCATGTGATTTTTCTTTGTAAACATCTGAAAAACTATTTACCTGCTTGGTTGTTGACGACACGAAACCATCAATGAAGCCTATAAGACATTCTTTGTGAATAATAATAATAATAATAAATAATAATAATAATAATGGTTATTTATAGAGCGCTTAACTCCCTTTGCAGGGTGCTCAAAGCGCTGGACAAAGGCCTAAACACTAACATACAGATAAAGACCAAGCCAAGAATAATCAACATGAAGACAAGTATCAATGAATATAAACATTAAAAATAAGTGAGACTGTTAATACAAAATACATGTAAATTAATCTCCCTCTCGCCCTCCCTCCCCCCCCTCCTCCCCTCCCCCCCCGGCCCCCCCACCCACACGCACCGTGCGCACGACGCACGCACACACACATACTGCAGGGTAATATCATCAAGGACTATGTGGATTAGAGGTGAGAGTATGAGGTTTCAAAAAGATGAGTTTTCAGAGAAGTTTTGAAAGACTGAACAGAGGAAGAGTGGCGTACACTGTGTGGTAAGCTATTCCAGACCGAGGGAGCAGAGTACGAGAAAGAAGATTCACCGAAGGATTTAGTTTTAATACGGGGAGTGGAGAGCAGGCATGAGTCGGAGGAAGATCTGAGATGTCGGGTGGGAGTGTAGCTTTGTACAATGTCAGTGAGATACTGAGGGGCAGTTCCATTAATAGAGTTGAAGGTGAGGCATGCGACCTTGTACTGAATTCGAGCAGAAATTGGAAGCCAGTGAAGAGTGTGAAGTAGCGGGGTGATATGCTGTGTATATCAAAGATTCTAGAAGTTGTTCGGGGACTTATTAGGAGCCCAATTGGACCTTTGCTTTGATGTTCTTGTTAAGTATTTTACTTTCCTTTTTTTTTGAGTTTAATATTGTTCATTTATTGTGGGGTTTTTTTTTTCGTTGGTTTATTTTCTCTTTTTTTTCTTTTTCATTTTTTTTTTCACCTTTAAATATTTAGAAGTAAGTCTAAGTTTATGTATTTCACTGACGTTTCATTAACATAGGGTTTAAATCATACAGGTACTCAGATACACATACCCTCACCCCATTTATTCATGTAAATTATATGCATGCATAGATTAACAATCCTTCCGTATCTTCCTACACGCACACCCACAAACCCCCTAAACGGACATTTGCACATAATCATACATTTATTCTTTTGTTTGTTGTTGTTGTTGTTGTTGTTGTTGTTGTTGTTGTTGTTGTGTTGTTGTTGTCTAAGATCACTGTAAGGTGGATAGACGTTAAATTAAAGAACGAACACACACACCACACACACACACAACACACACACACACACACACACACACACACACACACACACACACACACAACACACACACAACCCAGGATGAAAAGCTGTCAAGCTTACTCCTTTTTCCTCAATAAAGATCATTTTGACTTGACTTTGACTTTCACACACACACACAACACACACACACACACACACACACATCACACACGCACGCGCACGCGCACGCACACGCACGCAGCACACGCACGCACACACACACACACACACACACACACACACATACTTTGTCTTGAAGATCCTGGCAGCTTTGAGGGGACTGATGACACACAGACATCGTTCTACAGCGATGACAGCCGTGACGACGTTAGAGATCACCAGAAAGCCCAGACAGCTGGCCAGCACAGTGCTGGAATTGTGCTCCTTCCAGAACTTGCCCGTCACTGGATCCACCAAACCGATGATAGCGTAGGACTTGATACACATCAAGAAGAGCAAGAAGCCTGTGTCTGACACTGCAAGGCTGAAGGAGACATCAAGTAAACACATCAACATTGACTAGCAGGCGGGGGAAAAGAGTTGTTAAAATAAAAATAGTTATCGGGTACATGAATTCCAAGTTGATCTCATAATATATAAATATTAAAGAATAGCCAGCAAACACACACAAAAAAGATTTCGTATATTTTACATGAGAAAAATAGATCAGAGAAAGGAAGCAAGCCTTATCTGAAACAAAAGAAGTGTAGTAAATCTTACGTGAACAGGTTAACAATCAATTCTAGCATAATATTACATAAACACACACACTCACGGACACATATACACACGCGCCCGCGCACACACACGCACACAAATAACTCTGATCTTTGTCTTACCTGAACAGACACAGGTTAATTCGATCTGACAGTCCTTGACGAGCAAAGACCGACAAGTTGATGACGTTGGTGACGACGCCATAGATCATCACGATGGGGTATATCCCAGCAAACAACAGTAGATCGACCATTTCCGCCACGCGCGGGCTGATGATATTGCGAGGATTGTCGCAAGGCAAGTACAATAACTGTGGGGATGATTTCATTGTCAGATTCGTAAGGTTGATACGAGAATCGGTAGCAGTTGAAACGTCTCCAGGATCCATGGTAGTGGAACGTACTGGAGATATGTATTAGGTACTTTATAGTCTCAGAGGCGTCTCTGTGAAATTCGTGTTGCTCCCACCTGGAGAGCGCGTCGCAGCCACAGGCGCGCCACCCAATTGTTGTTTTTGCATGCGATTTTTGTGTGACTGATGAGGGAGGAAAGGAGTCGTGGGTAATTTTTGACCAAAATGACAACTTTTTCGTTGCCACTGGGTTTAACGTATGCTAAGTGCATGAGCACACGGGACCTCGGTTTATCGTCTCATTCGAAAGACTCCACGCTCAGACCGTAAGGCCTAGTGCAAAGTGAGAGGAAAAATCCCCTGTACCCAGGTTCGAACTCGGGTTTACTTGACACGAGGCGAACGCGCTACCACTGTGCCACTTTGCATACTGAAACCATGCTGAAAACCGTGTAAAGGAATTACAAACGTGTAAAGTAAAGCAAAGCAAAGCATGCCTGTTGTGTAGCAATACAGGATTTGTGTACAATTTGTCGCAATTTTGACGATTAGCACCATATAGGCCTACATCCCATGACTGAACGCAGGTGTGTGGACAGTAACGCTGCTGTGCTGAGTACACCCCAGTATGTCTTTCAGTGATTGGGGACATGATTTGGAACATTGCCTGTATGTGTTTCCCATGTTTGGCATTATGGTATCATATCTATGTGTTTTTTGTTTTTGTTTTTGTTTGTTTGTTTGTTTTCATTTTTCACAAAAGAGCAACACAACATCATTGGCTCACTCGTGTTAACTTTGTTAACTTTGTTAAAACGAGTGAGCCAATGATGCTGTGTCTATATTATGATAGTTGTTCGGGTGTGTGTGTGTGTGTGTGTGTGTGTGTGTGTGTGTGTGTGTGTGTGTGTGTGTGTGTGTGTGTGTGTGTGTGTGTGTGTGTGTGTGTGTGTGTGTGTGTGTGTGTGTGTGTATGTGTGTGTGTTGCGTCCGTGGCCTAATCTCAAAACTTTAATGTTAGCATTTTCTCAGGAAATAGAAGGCATACATTGTTCAAGCCTTGCACACATATAAATGTCTATGCAAGCTTTCAAACAATTATGATTTGAATAATTAAATACTTAAAGCAACACTGTAAACAGATAATAAACAGACATTTTAGATTAGTGGGTTAGAGAGTATTCAACAGGCAACATGAGTTACGAAACTCT
>CM065706.1:20657558-20662558 GCA_017654935.2 Phymorhynchus buccinoides | reverse complement strand
GGTTAATGAACTAAATGATGAAGATAGGGTGAGTTTCTTTTGCTTTATTATGATACTTTGTGTGCTGTGGTGGGTGTATGCGTGGTGATACGTTCTAACGTTTTAGCATGACAGTTTCGTGTACCTTTGACTTGAAACTGTGCTTGCCTTTTTGAAATGTGTCCAAACTCACTACTGACGTGTCCTCCGAAGTCGGAGTGTGGCAGCACACGCGGCGGGGTAATCAAGAACGGTAACGCACGCGTAATGTTCTCATCAGTCCCTAGCTGGTGCATGTGTGCCACGGTGTTCAGGCTTTTCGGCTGTTGGGATGATCCCTGGAGTCTTTAAGCCAGGGTACGACAACAAACAACAACAACAACAACAACAACACTACGAGAACAGACATTAAATTAAAGATCCATTCATTCATTCTTTTTGAAAGAAAGAAAAAGGAAACACACACAAGTTGACTTTTAGGTTTGTCACGTTTACTCCCTAACTAGACCGAAAACTATCCGAAGCCCAAACCTAAGGTCGTGTACACATACACGCGGGTGTTCCGCGCGGAAACCCATGCGCAATCCGTAAATAAGTAAAAGAAAGAAGGGAAAAATATACGCAAGTGTCCGAATTTCCCCTAATCCGTATATTCGTTTCCTTCTTTCTTTTACTTATTTAAAATTAGTAAGAAAAGAAAAAGTTATAACAGAAAACACGAGAATCAAGAGTGGTATAATCAGGCTTGTGAGAACAAGCGCAAACAATTCTTCAATACTAAGAACAGGTATCAAAGGCAAAATCTGCTCCAAATCTTGCCAGTAAGAACAAAGCAAGTAAGGCATATAAAAAAGAAATGAATAAACAATTTAGACTTTTTAGAACAAAAATAGAACATAATATTCGATTGCTTAAAAGTGCAGACCCAAAAGCCTACTGGAAAATAATTAATGGAACTAAGTCTGAAAGCAGCGAACTACTGTCAAAAATATCATGTGACGCTTTTTATGAACATTTTAAAAACATGAACCAAGCTGATACCGCCTCTGGTGAAACGGTCACTGAGGCTAGTCCCGATGTAGATGTTAACAGCAGCAGCATTCTAAACAGCCTTTTCACTGAAGAGGAAGTTCAGAAAGCTATCCAGAAGTTGAAGGCTAGCAAAGCCCATGGACATGATAAAATATTGAATGAATTTCTAAAAGCTTCAAGCAGTAAAATGTTAGTATTATATACAAAAGTTTTCAATTTAGTTCTAACTTGCGGCAAAATTCCAGAAGTGTGGGCCATTGGGGAAATAATACCTATATACAAAAAGAAAGGTTGTAATAAAGACCCAAATAACTACAGAGGAATTACATTGCTCAGTTGCTTTGGCAAATTGTTCACTAGTCTACTTAATAATAGATTAAACAACTATTTCGAACTCAATTCAACAATAGGGCATGAACAAGCAGGCTTCCGTGCAGGACATTCAACCACTGATCATATTTTCACCCTACATTGCATAATTGATTACTTTTTATCAAAAAGAAAAAAGTTATAACTGTGCGTTTGTTGACTATGAAAAAGCCTTTGATTATGTAAATAGAGCTTTTTTGTGGCAGAAACTAATTAACTCTGGAGTGGACGGTTTGATCTTAAGCGTTATTAAAGACATGTATAGCATAGCAAAATCAGTAGTTAGGGTGGAAGGAAACTGTTCAAAGTCTTTTCAGTGCTCAGCAGGGGTCCGTCAAGGAGAAAATCTTTCGCCAATATTGTTTGCTGTTTATCTTAACGATTTTCAGTCCTTGATATCAGAGGACATGAACGGGCTACATACTTTAAAGATGGAGGCTGGGGGGCTAGGTTGGAGTGAAGAAGAACAGAATATAATGCTAAAAAAATTTCTATTATTATATGCTGATGACACAATTTTATGTGCAGAATCAGTAGAGGACTAAAAAGCATTAGACGCAATGCATGAATATTGCAATAAATGGAATTTACGAGTTAATATTAAAAAAACAGAAGTTGTTGTGTTTTCTAGAGGTAAAATACGAAATATTCCTCAATTCCAATACGAGGGGAAAAGTATCAAAACGGTATTTGGCTATAACTATTTGGGCATCTATTTTAACTACAACAATAAATTTAGTGTCGCCCAAAAACAACTCTATGACAAAGCATCACGAGCTATGTTTTGCCTCTTAAAAAAGTGTAAAAAGATGATGTTACCTATAGATATAAAAATAGAGTTATTCGACAAAATGATTACTCCCATTCTTCTTTACGGAAGTGAGGTATGGTGCCATAACATGACAGATTTAGCTTCAAAACTACAACTTCGTTACTATAAAATTGTTCTCAAATTAAATAAAAGTACACCAAGCTGTATGGTTTATGGGGAATTGGGGCAGTACCCTTTAGAGATACAAGCGAAGAGCAGAATGTTGCATTTTTGGTTTAAGCTTGTCAATGATGCTAACCAGTCCAAATTATCATGTACCATGTATCGTTTTATGTTACATTTGTATAAAGAAAACAAACATGTGTCACCTTTCATTTTTATCTGTCAAAACTTTATTAGATAACCTTGGATTGAGTGGTTTGTGGCTACAGCAACCACACACCAATATTTCACAAAACTGGTTTAAATCTAAAGTTTTACTCACCCTAAAAGATCAATTTATCCAACAGTGGTTCTCGCAGCTGGAAGAAAAACAAATATTCAGTAACTATAAATTGTATAAAGATATGTTTTCTTGTGAGGATTACTTCAAAATGTTACCCGAAAACTTATTATTGTTTTTTGTAAAATTTAGAACATTAAATCATAGATTACCCATTCAAACGGGGAGAATCCAAAATATCCCACATAGTGAAAGGTTTTGCTCGAAGTGCGACCACCAAGCTCTAGGAGATGAATTTCATTATGTTTTTGAATGTCAAACGTTTCAGGATGCTAGAAAACGTTATTTGCCAAATTATTGTTTAAAAAACCCAAACGTAATAAAGTTTAATTCCTTATTTCAGTCAAAAAATAAAAGAACTCTCAGTCGTTTAGTTTGTTTCATAAAGGTTATCTTAAAAGAGTTCTGAACCTTAGTTGATACCACGTACCTCATACCACATTCACATTCTATTATTCACACATCTTGGCCACCATGTCTGAGTTTATGTCCTAATTGTTTCTTGTCTTGTTTCATATGTCAATATTTGTTAATGGAGATAAGTTAATTAGCGGTTTAAAAAAAAAGGATTCATATGTGCAATTCCAGCAAATGTGTTGTGCATGTATATGTGTGTGTGTGTGTGTGTGTGTGTGTGTGTGTGTGTGTGTGTATGAAGGTGTATCTGTGCATGATGGTATAATGTGCCTGTCTATAATATTATGGTGATGAGTACTGTTAAAAAAAAAAAAAAAAAAGTTTTGTGTTGGTTTTTGTTGTTGTTTTTGTTTGGAGCCTATGTAATACTATGTTGATGTGTACTGTTATGGGGTCTTTTGGGCTGTTGTTTGTAATGTTGGATGCCGCAGGTGTGAATGGTACGTGTATGCATTTTCTTGTGCCCCCAGGGTTTTTTGAAATAAAGTTGATTTGATTTGATTTGGTTATTTCCGCGCGGAAAATCCGGATGCACTGTGTACCAGGCCTAAGGGGTCGACTCACACATCCACTTTCAGTGGCACGACTATCCAGTGTGATGATGTCTGTGGGGCATGGTGAAATACTGACGTCGAACTGATTCTGATGAAATCATACTATTTTCGTTAACTATTTTCATGCACAGACCCCCAACACTCACATCTCATTAAAAAAACAATATAGATGAAGACGGGGTAAAAAGCCCATGGGCGGTTAAGAAGCCCATGCCAATTATCTCATGAAGTGAAGCAAATTTCAGTCACATTTTGCCCATGCGACGAACGCTAAACATTAACACTCGTTTCATGGGCAAAATTTGACTGAAATTTGCTTCATTTCATGAGATAATCGGCATGGGCTTCTTACCCGCCCATGGGCTTTTTATCCCGTCTTACCTTATGATACAGAAACACGGATATTTCATCAGATTCGTGCATAGCGGACTACAAATAATTAAAGTGAAGAAAAAACGGTAAAGATGCGCCCCCCCCCCCCTCCTTCATTTCTCGGTTCTTTCCATTTTTTTCAGTCTTGCCTTTCTTACTGCAGATTGAGTACTTCATCCTCTATCGTTTGCTATATTTCACACTAATGTTCATCCATTTACATAATGAAACACATGCATTCAATAATAGTAGAAGATAAAGGCAAGACGGAAAAACGCAATGAACCAGGACTGTGACAAATGCTCCGCGGCTGTTGTGTGTACTGCACTAATAGGGGGGGGGGGGGGGGGTGGGGGTGGGGGGGGGGGAGGGGGGGGTGGGGGGGGGGGGGCGGGGGGGGGGGGGGGGGGGGGGGGGGTGGGGGGGGGGGGGGGGGGGGGGGGGTCCTATTAGATAATGGCCTTTATCATGACTGCGATTAATTATTCAACAAAGATAATTAGCTGAAAAGGTTAATCAAATACAGCTTAATGCTTGGTAGGGGAAGACGGGGTAAAAAGCGCATGGGCGGGTAAGAAGCCCACCCCAATTATCTCATGAAATAAAGAAAATTTCAGTCAAATTTGCCCATGAGACGAATGCTAGACATTAACGCTCGTCTCATGGGCAAAATGAGACTGAAATTTGCTTCATTTCATGAGATAATTGTGGAGGGCTTCTTACCCGCCCATGCGCTTTTTACCCCGTCTTCCCCTAAAAAAGAAATGCGGAGAGAGCCGAGAAAAGCTGCACGACTGCAGTTGGACAAGTGGGTCAGCCGCTTAATCATTTGGAAGGAAGGTGGCAGAGTGGATAAAGACGTTCGCCTGCCGATTTCAATGCGTGACTGCAGCTTGAGTGACCCGGGTTCGAATCCCGGCCTCGCCCTTTCTTTCTAGTTCGACAGAAAAATCGAACTGAACGTCGAGTCCTTCGGATGGGGACTTAAAGCTAGTCTGACCCG
>CM065706.1:20645058-20652558 GCA_017654935.2 Phymorhynchus buccinoides | reverse complement strand
TCTACCAAAAATACGCTCGCTTTGATTGGCCAGCTTAGCACGTCACTCATTTGTTTGCTTCCCTCTCTTTCCCCGTAGCAGTGTGACAGCACCCCTGCCCCAACAGCCTGGTTGACACTACTCCTCTGGTGTAATCTGTCGGAATATAAGCTTATGTCTCTCCTTTTGTCCTTGACAAAAAGTATAGTTCTGTCCATTTCAATCTCTGTTTATGAAAGTACTAGTACAAGGGATAATGTCATTGAAAGCAACCGTGAATGCAAACACACACAGACAAAAAGACACAGACGAGCACACACACACACACACACACACACACACACACGCACACACACACACACACGCGCACGCACACGCACGCGCACACACACACACACACACACACACACACACACACACACACACACACACACACACGCACGCACGCACACACACACGCACGCACGCACACACACACGCTCTCTCTCTCTCTCTCTCTCTCTCTCTCTCTCTCTCTCTCACTCTCTCTCCCTCTCTCTCTCACTCTGACCCACTGACTTCGTCTTGAAGATCCTGGCAGCTTTGAGGGGACTGATGACACACAGACATCGTTCTACGGCGATGACAGCCGTGATGACGTTGGAGACCAGGAGGAAACCAAGACAGCTGGCCAGCACAGTACCGTGCTGGCGCTCTCTCCAGTAGTTCCCCGCATCTTCATCCAGCAGACTGATGAGAGAATAGCACTTGCTGCAGGCCAGGAACAGCAGGAACCCTGTGTCTGATACTGCCAGGCTTGACGAGATAGAAAGATAAAGATTTTTGTTGTATTCGTTAAATTTGCGAATGTCGAACAAAAAAGTACACAGAACGGAGAAGGCAATTATTGTTTTCCATGAAACTCGTGACTTTGGCGACTGTCAGGATACTGTCTGAAGTGTGGCACTACTTCTTTATGAATCTATTGCGACTGTAACGGCCATTGTATTTATACTTTGTCCTTTTCTGGAAGTGTATGTTGTGGTGATTTGCCTTTGAGCAAATGCCGGGAAGGAGAGGGTGAGGGGGGGGGGGGGGATTGGAATGCTACACTGGGCAATGTCTTCATTCTGTCTGAAATTGTCATGTCCTTTTGTCTGTGTTGGATAATGTCTGAATGAAGCTGTATCAAACCCAACTATGGGCACTTCAAGGTTAGGCCTACTTCTCTCTACTCTCCGTATAAAGTTCGTTTTGTTGTAATTGTTGTTTTTCCTTATTTGGTATATTCTAGTCTCAGAAACCTGTCTGTGAAATTCGGGCTGCTCCCACCTGGAGAGGGCGTCGTCACGCGGGCACAGAGACACCCATGTTTTTACTTTTATTTAAGCAAAATAATTGGGAGGGAGTGAAGAGGGGGGTGGACTTGGGAAACCTAGCTGTTAATTTCGTCATACCAGGCAGCGGGATTTCTCCCTACACTTACTGACTTTAACTGCCGTGAGACTTTTGCATGCGTAAAGCGCACGGGTCAGACGAAGGACTCGACGTTCAGTTCGATTTTCCCGTCGAAGTAGAAAGAAATGACGGAGCCGGGATTCGAACCCTGGTCACCCACACATTAAATTGGCAGGCGAACGTCTAAACCACTTTGCCAACTTCCTTCCTCAATGCGTTTAGTGAGTTGTTAGTTTGCATACAAATCAAAAACCCACAAAACCTATTGAGGGATAGGAGCATCTGTTTTGTGTCAACGACAAACTGTTACCCAAAAGCCTAAATGTCACCAAGAGTGATTACTTTGCAGCCTACAAACCTTGCAAAGAAAGAAGCCAACTTTCTTACTTCCCACCTGGAAGGTGAAAAGGTGGAAGGTGGGAAGTGTTAAGTATGGTAACAGAGGCAGTGAGTGAGTTCACAATGATCCCCACCTGTAATGTAGGTGAAAGGGTGGGAATTAAAAAAAATCCGGTTTCAGTCAGCTGCGGAGTGCGAACTCTTTGTGTATTGAGGCTTTTTGCTGTTACATTGTGGTTCTTCAATTACCTGCTTCCAATCACAAAGCAAAGAAAAGACATGTACCAAATTCACTATCAGCTGATGCAAAGCTAAAATCATGTCCTTTACTTTGCAGACAGCTATAGTTTGTAACGAAGTCCATGCGGATTCTTCACTTACTTTCTGACACACAAAAAAACATACACAAAAATTCAAACAACCCAATCTGTCACTCTTGACAGGTAGTGTTCGCACCTTACGCGTTCGTCACACATGCGTAAAATTGAATGGGGATGCGTACGTGTGTAGCAGGCCCTTTAGCCTTTTCTCAAAAGAGGCTAGTGTAGCAGGCCCTTTAGCCTTTTCTCAAAAGAGGCTAGTGTAGCAGGCCCTTTAGCCTTTTCTCAAAAGAGGCTAGTGTGGCAGGCCCTTTAGGCTTTTCTCAAAAGAAGCTAGTGTGGCAGGCCCTTTATCCTTTTCTCAAAAGAGGCTAGTGTAGCAGGCCCTTTAGGCTTTTCTCAAAAGAAGCTAGTGTAGCAGGCCCTTTAGCCTTTTCTCAAAAGAAGCTAGTGTAGCAGGCCCTTTAGTCTTTTCTCAAAAGAAGCTAGTGTAGCAGGCCCTTTAGCCTTTTCTCAAAAGAGGCTACTGTAGCAGGCCCTTTAGCCTTTCCTCAATATAACCTAGTGTAGCAGGCCCTTTAGCCTTTCCTCAAAAGAACCTAGTGTGGCAGGCCCTTTAGCCTTTTTTCAAAAGAGGCTAGTGTAGCAGGCCCTTTAGCCTTTCCTCAAAAGAGACTAGTCGTGTGCACATGGCGGCAAAATGGTACCATCCACAACGCCAAGCCTCTTCTGTGATAACCGTTGGTCATCCTTCAAACTTCATTAATTTTGCTTGCCTTGATACTAAGGTCGTCTGCGTCTGGTGATGAAGATTTTGGTTTTTTTAAAGATGCATGTCCTTCCAACAAAAATACAAAAACCATCCAGTATCGATTTGAAAGGAATGCCCTCCGACTCCGGAATGTTCTTGTTTTTGTTAGTTCCAACTCGGATGAAAAAGAAACACTCGAAGGTGCTGGTTAGGAACCAGAGACGCACTGGCCCCACCTACCCTACCAACACAAGAGCAGCAATGAACAGTATTGATTGCAGCAAGGCATTCCGTGGCTTGCGTTTAGTAAACAACATCATACCTTTGTTTGTGTGTCTTTTTCTTTGTTTGTTTGTTTGTTTGTTTGTTTCCTTTGGAGGGCCACTTTACTGAACAGAATGTCAAGGTGGGCTCTTCTCAGCACAAATACGCTGTCTCAAAATGATGCTCGGTAAAGTAGGCTGCATCAAAACTAAGCTCAGCACAGTCGTCTACATCAAAATGATGCTCAGCATAGGAGGCTACATCAAAATTATCAAAACTATGCTCAGCATAGGAGGCTACATCAAAATGATGCTCAGCATAGGAGGCTACATCAAAATGATGCTCAGCATAGGAGGCTACATCAGAATGATGCTCAGCACAGGAGGCTACATCAACATTATGCTCAGCATAGGAGGCTACATCAAAACTATGCTCAGCATAGGAGGCTACATCAAATTGATGCTCAGCACAGGAGGCTACATCAAAATGATGCTCAGCATAGGAGGCTACATCAAAACTATGCTCAGCATAGGAGGCTACATCAAAACTATGCTCAGCATAGGAGGCTACATCAAAATGATGCTCAGCATAGGAGGCTACATCAAAACTATGCTCAGCATAGGGGGCTACATCAAAATGATGCTCAGCATAGGAGGCTACATCAAAACTATGCTCAGCATAGGAGGCTACATCAAAATCATATGCTCAGCATAGGAGGCTGGCTACATCAAAACTATGCTCTGCATAGGGGGCTACATCACAATCATGCTCAGCATAGGAGGCTACATCAAAATCATGCTCAGCATAGGAGGCTACATCAAAACTATGCTCAGCGTTGGGGCTACATCAAAATGATGCTCAGCATAGGAGGCTACATCAAAACTATGCTCAGCGTTGGGGCTACATCAGAATGATGCTCAGCGTTGGGGCTACATCAAAATCATGCTCAGCATAGGAGGCTACATCAAAGCTATGCTCAGCGTTGGGGCTACATCAAAATCATGCTCAGCGAGCATTGATGACATGCATAATTCAGCAAATATCTCAGATGACATTTTAGTACATTATAACCCATATTAATAGCAGGATGTACAGGCCTACTATTTATTTCGCTTTATTCCTTGATACTGCTGTGATCCCAGTTATCGTCCCTTCACATGGCCTTGCACATTTTGTGTGTGTAGCTTCTTGAAAGAGCTTTGGCGTACATTCCCTTAAACACACACACACACACACACACACACACACACACACACACACACACACACACACACACACACACACACACACACACACACACACACACACACACACACACACACACACACACACACACACACGTTATCAACCACTCTCTTCTACTTAAAAAACTTAAGTACTACAAAATATCAAGTGAAGCCCTAACATTTATACATTCCTTCCTTACTAATCGGCAACAGCTTGTTCAAATTGGTTTAAAAAGATCTAAGTTACTCCCAGTACATTTTGGTGGTCCTCAGGGATCTGTTTTGGGACCTCTCTTGTTTTCTTTGTATGTAAACGATCTGCCCTTATGTCTACAATGTCATTCTGAAATGTTTGCTGACGATACTTCCTTACACTCAAACAGTAATAACCAAACTGAACTAGTTAACAATCTTCAAGCTGACGTTAATAATCTAGTAGAATGGACTGAACAGAATCACATGTCACTCAACACTGAAAAGACCAAATGTATGTATGTAACTACTCGGCAAAAGCGACAAAAAATGACTTATCCATTTCCACCATTGTATGTGCAAGGCAACAAAATTGAAGAAGTGGCGTCACATAAAGTTTTAGGTATCACTGTTGATAATAACTTACTGTGGTCAGATCATATATCTAAACTGGGTAAATGTATCTAAAAAAAGATTTATCAATTGACAAAAATTAAAAACTTTTTAAATCTTCAGTCACGTAAAATATTTTTCCATGCTCACATTATGTCTCACATTAATAACTCATCAACCCTTTGGGACAGTACTAGTGAAGCTAATCTAAAACATATAAGTCGGTTACATAAACGAGCTGTGAAACTAATACTGATGAAATCAAGCACCCTAACAGCTAATGATTACAATAAATTAAACATTTTGCCACTAAAAGACAGACTTCTCTTCAACAAATGCATCTGCATGTTTAGTGTGGTAAATGGAGTCGCTCCCCCAAAAATTATCAAGACTTTTGTTATAAACTCAAATAGACACACCCACAAGCTTTCTTTCCCCAGACCACGAAATAATGTTTACAAAACTAGTTTTGTTTACTCAGGGGGCACATCCTGGAATAATCTGTCTTTTTCTCTAAAATCGTGTCCTTCAAAACAAACGTTTAAAAAAGCACTTAAAAAGAATATGCTTGATGCTTTGTAAAAATACCTAATGTAAATATGAGAATGAGTGCCTAAGGCTCTATTGTTGCTGTCGGAAATTGTTTTGTGTTTATGCCGCCTTGCTCTAGTAGAGGAGGAGACTTTACAGGTGCGCGTAAACTCATGTTTTGTTTTCGTTGGTGTTTGATTTTAATAATTTCATTCCTTTTGCGCTTTAAATGTAAGCGGTGTTCGTTTTCTGTTTTTGTTTCCCTCTGAGTTGTGCTTTTGTTCGGATATTTTTCTTCTTTCTCATGTCCGAGTAAACTATGACTCTCTCTCTCTCTCTCTCTCTCTCTCTCTCTCTCTCTCTCTCTCTCTCTCTCTCTCTCTCTCTCCTTATCTCTCGATTCTGGTGTCTCTGTTGTTTCTCTGTCTCTTTGTCTCAGTCATTATTATTTTCCCCAACTCCATATTCCGCTTTCCTTTTATTCTACCGCTATGATTACATTTGTACATATGTATATTATGATCTTTGTATTGTGCTTGTATGAAGTGTATGTATTTTCCCCATGATTTTGATTGTGGTTGATTTTTCTCCAGTATATGCTGTATTTATTTGCGTTAATTGTTTTTCTTATTTATTTATGACGACAGGATGTAAAAAAGCTTTATCAAGCTTACTCTTTTATCGTCAATAAAGATCATTTTGACTTGACTTGACTTGACTTCACACACACACACACACACACACACACACACACACACACACACACACACACACACATCTCTGCTTGTTTTATTTCAATAGGTTTGTTTTTGGTCAACCACTTCAAGCATATTGATGCAGACACTGATATATTTCACAAGGCATTTTCCTTTATTTTTGTGACACCGAGAAACATGACACTGATACAGACGTGTCTCCTTTGTCTCAAAGACACACCATATCACGTGTCAATATCACGGGTTTCACGGGTTTTCCCTCCTATACCTGGTACGAAATCTTGTTTTGACCAGGTTTGACTCCTATACTAATGCCCCCAAATTCAAAGCAAAACATCACTTTAAAGAGCAGCCTCAATCTGAAGTTGGGGATATTTGCATGTGGGTCACAGCTACCCAGAAAAAAACAAGGGACTTAATCGTGTTGCGTCAGTATGTCTTTAATATACTTAGATGACACCTAGTATGTAATAAGTAACCTTACCAGAACAAACACAAGTTGATCCGATCTGACAGTCCCTGACGAGCGAAGACCGCCATGTTGATGACGTTGGTGATGACGCCGCAGGGGATCAGGACAGGAAATGTCCCGACATACAACACGAGCTCCACCATATCCGCCACGTGCAGACTGAGGATATTCCGAGGGTTGTTGCAAGGTAGGAGCACTGGGTTGGCTGGTGCGTCTGTGTGATTCGAAGGGTTGGCGGGAAGACCGGCATCTTGGTCCATCGTATAAGAGGCTGTGATGTGAAGGTCTGGCGTTGATGACGTGCTGTCCATTATGTTGTTCAGCGAGCTAGACAGTCAGTCACCTGAGCTTCACGCACATGCACGCTCGCGCACACGTGCGCGCAGACACACACACATATATTCACACACACACACACACACACACACACACACACACACACACACACACACACACACACACGCATGCATGCACATACACACACATATACACGCACACACGTGCACACACATGCACAAACATGATACACACCTCACACAAAAACGCATGCACATACACAAAGACACATGCACACACACATACACATGCACACAACACACACGTATATTATCAGTTATTATGACTTTGCAATGGGATATTGCTTTTATCCTATCTCAAGAGCCTTGGTGTTTATCCTACGAGGTTGGAGCGCGCACGCACACACGCACACACACATACACGCACGCACACACACACACACGCACACGCGCGCGCACGCACGCACGCACATGCACGCACACGCACACACACACACACACACACATACACACACAACCTTTCAACATAGCAAAGGAAAGGGGAAGGAACTCTGTAGTTAAACGTTCATAGCCCCAGTCGAATA
>CM065706.1:20595058-20640058 GCA_017654935.2 Phymorhynchus buccinoides | reverse complement strand
CCTGCTTCCATAGCTCAACACCACAGCACAAAGAGAGTCACATCACTAAGCCTACCTAACTGTTTTGGTCAATTGCTAGGCTAACGCATATTAATGAGTCTCTCAATGGTAGTGTGTGTATCAATGAAAAAGAAAGGGGGGGGGGGGGGGGGTGTCAAGGCATAGTCAACTGATAAATGAACATGAGGATAGAAGAATGTAAAATCCATCCGTAAGTATTTCTTCAAAATAAAGGGTTTGGTGAATATACAATTGGCATGCGATTATTGTCACTGATGAGGGAGGAGGGGGGGGGGGGGGAGGAATTTTGACAAAATTACAACTTTTTCGTTGCCATTGGATTTAACATAAGCTAAGTGCATGGGTACACGGGACCTCGGTTTAGTGCAGAATGAGAGGAAAAAATCCCTTGTACCCAGGTTCGAACTCGGGTTTACTTGACACGAAGTGAACGCAATACCACTGTGCCACTCTACACCACCTCAGTCATTGTGGTTGAAGCGTTTTCTTTTTTTTTGTAGTGCAGTACAACAACAAAAATGAGCTGGTTCTTTTGTTGTGAGTAAAACTCCTCAGCGTGTTTCTTACAATAACTCATCCGTCAGGGTGCCCCTTTAACGGTGTGCCATTTGAGACCCTGTACAGGTTTTTCCCACCTAAAAGGCGAGGACGAAAAATGTTATGTGTGCAGTCCTTTTATTTTTTGTTGTCATTTTTATGATGAATGCAGTATTTATTTTTTTAACGATGCAATTGCTGTTGTTTTGCAAAAGTTTAGCAATGCACTTCTGTGATTTTGCAAAGGTTTAGTAATGGTGGTTGTACACTTTTTAAAAAAAAGCCAAAATAACGATGAAGCCCTGTCAAGTGTTTTATCATCATACAATTCACGCCTGTTTTTTTCTTAGTATAAGACAACACAAAATTTGTTTTCTTCACAATACTCTTTGCAGAAGCGTAATACACAACTTTAATGTAAAATACAACTTTAATGTAAAATCGTTTGGCTTTCAAAATTCTCCAAATCTTCTGCATGCTATTCGTATGCTAAACATCATAAAAAAAATTTTTTAGCAGTGCACACCCAGGATGGGGGGGGGGGGGGAGAAAGAAATAGTTTTGTTTCTGTGCAATGAAACAAAAGAACCTGAGAGACAGATGGAGCTGATAGAGAGAGAGAGAGAGAGAGAGAGAGAGAGAGAGAGAGAGAGAGAGAGAGAGAGAGAGAGAGAGAGAGAGAGAGAGAGACTGAAAGCAGAGACTGAGACAGAAAGCGACAGAAAGAAAGAAACAGATAAAAAGAGATAGTATGTGAGAGAGAAGGACAATGAAAGTGTGAGTAAAGCAGAGAGAGAGAGAGAGAGAGAGAGAGAGAGAGAGAGAGAGAGAGAGAGAGAGAGAGAGAGAGAGAGAGAGAGAGAATAATGAGGTTTAGCAGACGACACGAACTCCAGTGGAGAAAGTGTGGTAGAACCAATAGGCCTACTGCTAGGCACACACACACAGTAGGCCTGTCGGGTGCAAATCTGTCGCTCGTCCAAATCTGCAACTCGCTACTATGAGAGTCTGTATTTGCGACAACCACAAATTTCACTTTTTCTGTACTTGAACTATTTACCTAACCCTCTAGCCTACACCAGACTGAGGCATTGTAAAACCATGAATCAAGTCTGCTGACACATGCACACACCAAGGGGGAAGGGCGGGGGGAGAGTTCTGTTTCTGTGTAATGAAATAAATAAAAAGAAGCTGAGAGAGAGAGACAGGTGGAGACATTGTTAAGAGAGAGAGAGAGAGAGAGAGAGAGAGAGAGAGAGAGAAGAGAGAGAGAGAGAGAGAGAGACAGACAATCAGACAGACAGACAGAGACAAAGAGCAGGGAGAGAGGCAGGAATAAACAGGGCGAAAGACAGAGACAAAAAGAGAGTATGTGGAAACAAAATTGGAAGCCGTGCAAGGCAGAGAGAAAAGAGAGAGAGAGAGAGAGAGAGAGAGAGAGAGAGAGAGAGAGAGAGAGAGAGAGAGAGAGAGAGAGAGAGAGAGAGAGACGCAGTCACAGCCTAACTCTGTAGGCTAACATGTGAGGTCACCAGTCTGTTAGGCATGAGGTTCTCAATGATCGCACCAGTCGCACGCTCAATTAAAAAGGGCAGACAACTTCAATGACAAAGGGAAGACAACTCTGATGCGCCCAGCAGGTCACGTGCTCCTCCACATACTATAGAACTGGCCAAACATCACGTGACCATCCATAGTAAAAAGTCATGTGATGCCCTGCCCGACGATAAAGGGGAGGCTACCTCTTGGCAGCCTCCAATAAGGGCAGTGCAGTAGTGGTGTGGAGAAAGGATCTATACACTCAGGCCCTCCGCACCCTCCATGCTCGCCCTGATATCATCATCAGATAAGGGCAGTGCGGCAGTGTTGTGGAGAAAGGATCTATACACTCTGGAAGCCACACATCAACTCTCAAACTCTAACTTCTACACCACTACACCTACCAGCACAACCACAATAGACAACACTACAGTCCCAAAACTATCACAGAAGCCATCAAGTCCAACCGTCTTCCATCACAGGCTCACTCCCTCATAACTGCAGAACCCTGTCGACCCCAATTCTACATGCTTCCAAAATCCACAAACCCAACAACCCAGTACGTCCAATAGTCTCTGCATGCTCTTGCCCAACTGAACAGATCTCCATGTACCTTGATAGTAATAACAATGAATGAAAAATGGTGCTTTACGTCCTCTCGGTCTGGAACAGACACATATGGGACATTGGTAAATACAAAGATGGTGGGAACGATACTGGAGGCAATGCCCGGAGGAAGTGCAACACCAGTAAAGTCCCGAGTTTTTAACAACATAGATAGGTGTAGCGGTAACCACGCCTCGGTTAAACCTCATCGGCTATGGTACCGCAACATTAGTACTATGAGCAATGATAATAATAATAATAATAATAATAATAATAATAGTGAATCATTTATATAGCGCACTCATCCACCAAATGTGGAGCTCTATGCGCTTAACAACAACAAAAATGAAAAGCAAGAAATTCGACAACAAAAACAAATAATAGCTCACACACATGCAAATAGGCATACACATACACACCCCACACCCCACCCACACATACACGCACGTACGCACATACACACACACACACACACACACATACACACACACACACACACACACACACACACACACACACACACACACACACACACACACACACACACACACACACACACACACACACACACACACACACACACACACGCACGCACGCACTCACACACACACACCGCTACCATCACCACCACTCACCCCACCCAAAAACACAATACAAACTACAACCTTGATCTCATTCTCCAGCCCGTTGTCTCTGTTCTCCCTACAGTCAAGAAGCAATCTTCCACAAAGTGAAACCACCTAAACGTTGCTGGTTAGAAGCAAACATCCATCTGGGATAGAATGTATGGATGTAGAATAATGTATTCCACATAGATGTTGCTTCTGTATTCGCGAAATATGGCCGCCATGACAGTTTTCAAAATGGCGGCTAAAATGGACTGACTTTATATCTTTCATATTCATTGGAATAATGTTGCTATCTCAGTGCCTAAATATATGTTTTTCAGGGCGCTGATTCACGATATATAGACCAAAGTATGATTGGAAATATATTTTATTCATTTTTGGTCCCATTGTAAAACAACACACACGAAACAGGCTGAAAAGTTAAAGCGATACAAGAAATGTCTTGTTAGCTGCAACAAAGCAACACAATGAATATTTGTGTCTGTAGATCGTTTATCTAGAGGTAGCAACACTAAAGGAAATGTATTTGATGCATTAAATATTTTGTAAATTGTTTGTTTAAAACCATATTTATAATGTAAGTGAGGGTTAGCTGGTGAAACCACTAATCTTCCTTCATGAAACATTTTGAGATTGTTTAAAAGGCAATCCTCATGTATTCGAGTACATAATGTCTTGCAAAGCCCATTATAATGTCTTGTACAAACCTTGGAGTCTGGGCGCCTGGAGTCCTAAACCATGCAATCAACAGCTGCCTTGGTTTGGTGCTTTTGACTATTTCAATCACACTTGATGGAGGGGGGTGGGGGAGGGGTCTTGGCTGAAAGGAAGACGCTCCCAATGACAGCACCAGAGGTGCATTCCTTCCTTTCCTTTAGTCCCTTGACCGCTGTGGTTGTTGGGGGGATTGATGGGCAGCAGCAGCAGACAACATTCTCCAGTTCTGCCTCTGGTGGGTGGCCGCTGTTCATGTTGGTCCATTCTTTGATATTGTCGACCCAGTTCTTCTTTTGTCGTCCGCGACGACGGCCCCCTTCCACGGTTCCCTGAAGAATGGTCTTCGACAAGGATTCGTGACGGTTGACGTGGCCAAACCAGATGAGCTTGCGACGCTTAACTGTCGTCAAAAGGTGTTCTTGTGGCCCAACCAGCTCTGCGATCTTGTTGCGGACATATTCATTTGTCTCGTGTTCTAGGTATGTAATGCCCAACAGTTTTCTCAGACATTTTGTTTCCAAAGCTTGAATTTTTCTCTTGGAGTCAGCTAGCAGAGTCCATGTTTCACACCCGTAGAGAAAGATGGTGATTACGAGTGACTGGTAGAGTCTGTACTTTGTAGTGAAGCTGATGTTGCTTTTCCAAATTCTGCTCAGTCTAGCCATAGCTGCTGTAGCTTGTGTAATCCACTGATGGATCTCTGCGGTGCAGCTGCCATCTTTGGACAGAAGTGCTCTCAAGTACTTGAAGTTCTTCACCTCTTCCAGCTTTTGACCATTCATAGTGATATCAGTGGTGTTGTCATTCACACTGTTCACCATGACTTTGCTTTTCTCATGGCTGACTTACATTCCGTATGACCGAGCGCTGTTCACAAGATTGTCAGTGAGCTCCTGGAGTTTGTTCTTGCTATTGCCCTAAAGGTCTATGTCGTCAGCAAAACGCAGGCTGCACATGGTGGTCATGAAGGGTGTCTTGCATGATCTTCTCCAGGACTATTCAACTTCTCCCTGGAGGTGCATTAAGGATTTGCAAAACAAGGTTGTTTGTCACAAAAGAGACCAAGCAGTTGTTGAATAAAATTCCAGGTTATCAGGCTATTGAATAAGCAAACAAAACAGAGAAGGTTGCTATATGTCTTATTGGAATCACCAGAAACGATTCACCTAGAGATATGGGGTGCAATAATTTCAATGAAATGGTACAACTCACAAGAAATACTAGAACAAATTGCAACCTGATTGATGATTGATGACGAAGGAACACGAATCCTCACACAAGGACTTTGGTGGAAATAAAAGAGACTAGAAAGAGACCAATAATCATGTGAACAAATTGGCCAATTTGTTCCAAACTTTCAAACCCTTCACTTGCACAAGTCAGGGAGTTTTAGCACTTACCATGAGCGAAGCAGCAAGTGGCGGTATCGCAAGTGATTTACTGACAACTGAAGAAACTGGGTATTAAATCATCACTGACTTCATGTGTAGAAGCACCAGCTTTCATAACTGTGTAAAAGTAACAAAACTCCAAATATTTGACAGCAAGCATACAATTCAAGTCAATGTAGGGAAGGCAAAAGCTGTTGCACTTTCAAAGCAGGAAAGATTTTGACAGGGAGCTGGAGAAAGAGCTTTGTCCAGTTCCTCTTCTCTTGGAACAGCAGACTGAAGATTGCATCTACCAAGGAACAAAGCTGAACTGACCACAATCGCCCAGCAAGGCCTTCCACAGAATGACACTCCTCCTACCCGCCAAATATGTACCACTGGCCATGGTCCAGGCAGTTTGAAATCATGCAGGCATGAATATATATGGGCAGTGGCTTAACAATTTTGCACAATATGCTAAAAAAACACCTCTACTCAGATTCATGTAGCAGAGTTGACTTGTTCTTTGACTCGTACAATGAGTGCACAATCAAGTCAGCAGAACTGAAGGAAAGCAAGCTATCAAATGTTGGCTTCATTCACAAGGACAAGCAATTGGTCAGTGGGACAGATTCATATCTCTTGATGAAAACAAAGCCAGCCTGACAGACTTTCTTTGTACAGAACTTTCAAGTAAGTTTCATAATGAGCAAGGAAAATACCTAGTCTTATCTAGTGGGTTCACATATTCTGCAAACGTTTGGAAGTCAATACGGAAAGGTGTCTCAACATTGACCTCTGCTGAACATGAAGAGGCTGATACAAGTATGCTTCTTGCAAGAGATGCAAGTGAGTATGGATATTCCCAGTCAGTTGTCATCACCTGTGACATGGATGTCTTTGTACGTCTTCTTGTGCATCAACCACAACCCAACCTCTTATTGTGGTTACAAACAAGGAAAATAACATTTCAAACCAGTTCATCTCATCAATATCACTGACACACAGATGGCATTCTGTGCTATCACAGGATCACGAATCACTTTGTTAGCATTGGCAAATGATCTGCCTGAAGTGTCTTTATCAACAATCCTGTTTTTCCAAGACATGGGTAGTGAAAATGTTCCCGATGATTCAGTTCTGGCTGATCCAGTCATTTGTCTGCAAAGTCTACGACCCAAGCACACAGAAACAGTCCATTCAAAAAGGTCGATGTGATCTTTTTCACAGCTTGAAAAATGTCGTGGAGAATCTGCCACCTAGGTGGAAACCCACTATGAAAGAGAATGGTGGTGAAGTATGTGAACCCCAGCAATTGACAGATGAACTTGCAACATATACGTGTGTATCCTGTGCAACACGACAGTGTTCATGTGCTTGCTTTGAACTTGGTTGTACACACGTTTGCAGTGCAAGGACAATATTATTGCAGGAAAACAGTAACTGTTGGATTACAAAACGAGTCAAACAAAGCATGCCAAGTATAAGAGCTGCCGAGAAACATACTGAGGTTCTGTTTTATTCAAGAAATGACCGTTATTATTTTGGAAACACAAAGTTATAATAGCTGTCATGTAGCTGTTGAAGTAAGGTATTTTTATAAAGTTATTTCAGAATATCAAGAAGCTTGACATCATTTGGAAATGTGTGTGCAGTTACTTCTGCATACATAACGTTAAATCTTTGAGATGCAAAATCAACGTTTCTGTGTTTGATGCGTTTGTTAGTCCTGAACCTCTACAACTCCCCTTTTTTTCTTTTCTGTCTTTACACTGATTTGTGCTCACCTTCCCATTCGCCACAATCCCTTCCTTTCTCTCCACCCCACCCCACCCAACTCCCACCTGATTTTATCCCTTCCTGGTCCTGGTCTGCCATTTTCCTCTCAACTGCCTGCCGGCGAATAACATAAGTTCGAAAGCTCCTCAATGAATTCCTCTACAGGTCAGAATTTCCTCCTCATAATTTTTTCTTCAGATTTGGATTCAGCGTGAATCTAGAAACACCATTTTATTTCTCATCTTCCCAAAATGTGAACGAACCTATATTTTCAGGCCTTTTTATTTTGCCTCTGGCGTATCACCTATTTGATCATGTTTTAGAACAAAATTCTTTTAAGACTGGTAAGTAGGTCAACATATTAATACTGGTGCTGACAGTTGTCAGAAGACACAACAAGCAACGATGTCAATAACAATGGAGATAATACATAAATTAATCCTGCTCACTGTTATCTTGCCTTTTTCGGAGGGCATAAAATACATACATGGAAATTTTCCTTAGCGTCTCAACCGAACCATTTTTCAAAATATTGGTATAATGACAACATATTCCATGTAAGTAATTTGGTTCTGATATTTATATAAAGTGTTGTTCATATTCAATTGTATTAAATACTTGACACATATTGTTAAGTGTTTTATTGTTCTTCTAAGCAATGATCCGTTAATAGGAATTGTTCGGACATAATTAAGGAGAGTAATCTTATGGTGTATGGGAGTGATCTTGCCTACTGAGGCTTTATGCCAAAAATTATCTGCCCCTGTCTCGAGCCCTGAGATGCGAACGCCACCTACTTAAGATTATCGCCCTTGTCTGTCAGGAACTAGTAGTATATAGCCACAGAAAAGTATCTGCTCCTGACTCGTCACCAGGGGGCATCAGCAGTTCGGGCCTAAAATATCGCCCGTTTGTGTCAGCAAGGAGTAGTATAATGCCTCATTAAATCGGTCAAACAGGGGAAGTTACTCTACCATCACGTAGATCCCCAAAATAGGGATGATTACCATCTGGGGGTCAAAAGCTATCATGCATATTTTTGACATTTGTAAGTGTCACCCCTTTCCAAAAATGCATGATAGCAATCTGAAAGTGGTAACTTTCTTTCCCTTAACATGTTATTTATAATGGTGCCCTTTATTGTGCAGCATTTGTGGTAAGGGGGACCCTACATATGTCAAGACTGTATGATAGCAATTGCCCCCTCAAATGGTAACAATAACCCTCCGAACATGTTGTGTTTGAGTAGATCTAGATTTAGACACACTCGGTTTGTGTTTCTCGCCATCAAGCTATCTGGGTCAATCTCATTGTGTGTGTTTTTTGCGAGTTCTCGACGTTTTGCAAGTTAGAACAGTTTGTAACCCCTCTTTCTATTTAAAATGTTTGCAAATAGTTCACTTGCTTCGCTTCACTCGTCTACGCCATATTTTGTTGTTGTTGATGCTATGGTATTTGACCCAGTAAGTAAGGTAAACAACTCTAATTTTCACGATCGAAGTGCTCTCCTGTAAGGTGTTTTCTCCGAAAATCGTCCATTGGAAGTACACCGACACGCAGTTTTACTAAACAGTCTCTGAAACATCTATTGTCTAGAAAATCAAAGTATTTGTTCTGGTTCAAATGAAGATTTAAACAAACGGTCACTTGTAGGAAGGAAGGAAGGACAGTATGTCAGGTAAGTGTCCTTATTTATAACTGAGCTGTATCACTCTTGCAAATAATTATCAATCATTCTTTGTTTGAACAAGGAAACAAAAGAAAATTCACAGCCCACCCCTTGATTAATCCAAGCATAACCCAAACCCAAACTAAACAAAGTATTCTTGACTATTGTTGCCCAACATACCTTACCTCTTTCATCCAAAAAGAGGAAGAAGAACAACAACAACAACAATAAAAACAACAACATTAGCAACATCATCAACAACAACAACTTCGAAATATGCTTTTTCTTCGAAAGTAGAAGAAAATGATAGGGGGGGGGAAATTATGGAATTCTGATCGCTTCTCGGCCTTTTGGCTAAGACAGTGATTCAGGAACATAAATTGTTTGTTTATACCCTGGTTGGTTTGTTCAGCCCGTCGTACATGGCGAAAGCCGATACGCGACGTTAAACTGAACTTCCATAGGGGGGAAAAAGAGAAAGAGAAAGAAGAAGAAGACGAAGGAGAAGAATACAATAAAGATTAAGAGTAAGGCCGTGTACACATACACGCGGATGTTCCACGCGGAAACCGGCGTAATCCCCCAAAGACGGAGTGTGGCTGCTCACGTGGCGGGGTAATCAAAAACGGTCACACGCGTAATGTTCTCATCCCTAGCTGATTCATTTGTCCCACAGTGTTCCAGTGCTTCGGCTGTTGGGATGATCCCTGGAGTCTTTTAGCCAGGGTACGCCACCAACCAGCCAAAATGGCGTCGAAGCTATGCAACATGTTAGAAGTCAGAGAATGGCAGGTTACAACCGTTCATAATTATCGTTTGTTGGGGTTTTCTTTGTTTGCTGTTTTTTTAAGATAATCTTTTGAGTTTTGTGTCATGTCTTGAGAAAAGAAAATCCAGTGTTTTCTAAATTCGCAATGTTCTTAAATACCATTAGCACAGAAACAATGATCTCCTTGGGAAAAATATGGAATAGTTTTAGTCTGAATTTCCTCTGTGGTGCTATCGTGGCTACATTAACTTGATAGACCTTTTTATGTCAGTTGTTGATTAATTACACAACCAGTGTGGAATTGTTAAGACAGCAAGCACAACATGGGTGACCCTCTGATGTATGTGTGAATGGTTTTCAATGTCCAGAAGTGTATAAAAATGTTAGTTCATAGGATGTGAGGCTAAAGGTCTCGGTACACGTTAACAATATTCACACAATATCTCTCTATTTCCCCATGGCAACACTGTTTAGGCCACTCATAAAGGTCTGTGTACACGTTAACATTATTCACGAGATATTTCTTTTCCCCCATGGCAACACAGTGATAGCGCACTCTTAAGGGTCTCGGTACACGTCAACATTATTCACAGGATATTTCTATTTACCCATGGCAACACAGTGATTTGTAAGTCATATTAAGAGTGGGCTATCATTGTGTTGCCATGGGGAAATTACACAGACCTTAATATGACTTACAGCTCTCTGTGTTGCTATGGGGGAATAGAAATATCTTGTAAATTAATAGTGTTTAACGTGTACACATACCTCAATATGACTTACAACTCACTGTTTTGTCATGGAGAAATAGAGACAGTTTGTGAATATATTAACGTGTGTTAGCCTTTAGTGTTATATTTTGTAGATTCACTGTTCATACTCGTAATTACTTCATACAATACTCTTCTTTCATAGAGCACTACATTAGAATAGCTTTATAAAAAAAATACTCTGGTAAACATGTCAATACGTGTGTCTGCAAATTATCGTTAGATTGACACAGAACAAGATTGAGGATCTTTGTGGATATCTTACAATTCTACGTGGAAACGTTAGTTGTTGTTTTCTTTAAAAGGAGTATTAAGCCGGTGAGGACAGGATGTGCACAAAATAAGATCTGCTGTTCGTATCAGCCCAATACCTGACGCGTTGGTTTTTATTATTTTAATTTAAAAGAGCTGATTTATTAATTAATAGTACCGTTTGTGAATTTGGACGTTCCTCCAAACATTAGCATGCTTTAGTAAGGTTGGGAATATTGATGTGTTCAAAACATAAATGGTAGGCTGTGGCTATAATTCTTGGTGATGGTACTCATCAACCAGTTCATTAATAAAGATGTATTTTCATCCTTTAGTGGTATTTCTTTGTTTTCGTTTTCATTCATTCCCTTTGTTTACTTTTTGTGTGTGTGGAGTGAGAAACCTTATTTCGTTATAAATTAAATCGATCCTACAATATCGTTATAGAGGGTGTCTGTGGTTAGCAAAAAGGAATGCTTATTGCTGAATTTAATCTTACGGATTGGCTGATAATCTTCCTTTTTGTGTGTTTGTTCCTACATTTTGCCTTTCTTTGTCGATCGCTACGTTTTATGTCATACGAGAACTGACGCTTCATGCTGCCGTTATGCGCCTAACAAAGAAAGAGTTAGGCCCAGCAAGTCCGTCTTCGGCTGGAATGTTTTTTTATATAAGAAGTTTTAGAACAAAGGCAGGAGAATGGACCAGTAAGGCAGAAAGACAGTAGATGACAGCAAGCAAAGGGAAAACGAAATGTCAAAGAGAGCGACAGATTAGAGGAACATACTAGCACAGAACTTCCAGAAGGTGGCCAGTGGAACTATATGTACTGAAAAGCACACCGATGTTCAGGTCGCAGAATCCGAGACCAGCAGTCCAAGGGGAACGAATCTACATTAGGCCGTCAGAAGGCAAACAAACGAGGAGACACTGCTCTGCTGCTGAGTCACAACGGTGGAGTTCAGTGAAGCCTGTTCAGGACACCACCTACTAAGCCCCCTACTGACGACACTATTCTCTTAGTCGCGGAGCCAGCGTGAGTGAGGTCCTCCTCCGAGGGCGCCACCGCGACCGTCCACCGACAGCTCCCCAGAACACACTGATCCCCATGACTTTGACCCGAATGCACCAAGGCACAGACTGGATTGGAAACCGAAACTGAGGTCAGCATGAGAGCAGGGCATGCAAAGTCACATAATTTAAGATATTTTTTTCCTTTTTAATGATTGATGGGAATGAAGCGGATGATTATGATGATGATGATGCTATGGAGTTCCGTATCAGTCTGAGACTACATGACAGGACTGTATTCTACGCTTCCTTTCATAATGATATCCCGGCATTTACCAGGCCCGAGAACTAAAGACACCTGCAGTGTTGGTCTTGAAATTAGAGCCGCACTCTCAGAATCGGGTCCGTTAAGTTGATGAAGCTCGACTGCGTGGTTTCAGTCTTCCCATTGAGCCCACAGCCACTCACTCTGGGTAGGAATCGGTCTAGGACCGACAAAACCCCTCGCCTCTGATGGGATTCGAACTCGTGACCTCCCAGCGATGCTAACCACTACGCCACGGCGGCTGGTACTCCCCCAAGATTTTGTCTGATTTTAAAAAGGTTACACTAGTATTTTTTGTACTCCCAGTTCTATAGAATGATAGTGCACTGCATTCGGAAAGAGGCCAGCCCTGTGTCCTGTCTGTGTGTACGACTGTGTGTGTGTGTGTAGTGCGGCTGTATGTGAACAAAATATTATATTCCATTTCGCAACGCCTGAAGTACTAAACATATCTTAACGAATCTTGGTACAATGGTCCCCCATGCCTTCATGGTGACGCACGCCATGTTAGTTTCATGAAACGGTCATCCATGTAAACGTACTCCCAGTTGGTTCGATTTTTATATTACGATGAATAATATGGTCAACGAATATGAAATTGATCGAAGCGAAACTTTGCAGAATTGTTTCTGATAACCCGAGGGGGAGATTCGTGACAACAGTTCATCCAAAAGGCAAGACATAAAAGCGTATTCCCAGATCGTTTGTTCACCTTTAAATGCAATCACTACTCACTGAGTCACCTTGAAACCCCAACTGCTCTCTGTACCAGACTGACGCGCTGCGTGTGACACTGACGCTCATTGCACCCACGCCTATTGGAGCTAGCTCCAGTTGAATGAGCGCCATGGTCATGTTTGCCGGTTCTTTCACGCCTGGCTGATGAATGAAGATGAGACGGAAAGCTCCCGGCAAGCCTCGCCTAGTCACCAAAGCAAAGCTGTGGGGGGTCGTTTTATAAGGGCCGACAGTGACGTGAGAATTCATGAGAAACTTCTGAACTGGGGGTGCGTTAATATGGCGTTGCCATCTTGTTTAGAATGTATTATTTTCTGGAGTGAGTAGTGGTATTTCTTTTTTATTATATAAAACTCGAGGGCAAAAGAAACGCAAATGAAACGCGAACATTTCAAACGCTGTTCTCAGTGCTTAATATATTGTGATGAAAGGAAGAAGGAAAAGTCAAAGAGCGACAGATTATTGTGATGAAATATTATCATAGCCCAGCGTCTGAACGCTGATGCAATATGAAAATATCACGCACAGCATTACAAATGCACCGATGGGAGACCGTTGGGTTAAATTTTACAATTCGAATTCACAACCTAATTTACAATTACAATTTTCAATCTAAGACACAGAAAGATTTGGACACAAATAAAAACCATCTCTTAGTTATCACAATTGTGATATTTCCACATTCAATTGTTATAAGTTACTTGATGTAACCCCCTTTTCGTTTTCTCCGTTGGTTGAACAAGGCAGAGCATAGCTCCTGAAGGGTAGCTTGAAAGCGGGAACTTTGTCGAAGATAGATGAGGAAGTTGCTGGAAGCGTTCACTGCCTCAAAGAGATGGTTAAACGCAGCAGTCACAAAGAACAAGTTGCACAGATAGCCCATTGTCCTGAAACCAGGCCAGGCACTCGAAGAAAAATCACCAGTTCCCTCACCACCGACGTCGACATGCAAGTGATGTACACCACACACACCGTCAACAACATCTTGGTCACCTTCACTTCCTGTTTCTCCACTGACGTCACATCCGACGAAACGGCTTCTCGTCGCCATTTTGACGAGACCTTCAGACGAACGATGATGACGATTGTGCAGACGATGACGACGATAAGTGAGATGAAAGGGACGCTGACGAGGAGTATGTAGCTGTACATGACGTCAATGAGGGTTCGATGACGTAGGTAGATCGCAGAGAGGCGGGTGACGTAAGCAGTGGTGTTGGTTAAAGGGTCTGTGACGTCAACAGTCTCCATCTGCAGGCTGAAGGCAACGTTGAGCACGGTGAGTATGAGCACGGCCATCGTCACAATGAGAATCCCAGTGTACCTGTTATTAAAGCATAACATTAACATCATGAACATGGTTCAAAATAAACAAAATAAGTTTATTTGTCACATGTGTCCGAACTGATACTAATAAAAAGGATGACTTTTAGCTAATTGATAGACACTCGAGGTGTGGTCTTTATGAATATTACAATAAATCAGATAACATTAAAGGATTGACATTAATTATACGCTGATCTTTAGGTACCCTATACAGATCATATCCGATCCGAAGCAAGACTCGTAGCTCTGATTTTACCGAAGGGTTGGGGAGATGAGGTGGGAGGGGGGGGGGGGGGGCGTCCAGATAGCTTTGATTCCAGGAAAGGGGACAACTAAAATTCATATGGAGCCAATTCAGGATAGGATTGACGGTTCAAAACGTGAATGCATTGTTTTTGCAAAAAGACCACAATGATTTTGGATTGTTGGCACTCGAATTGTCTTGCTTGTGCCAACGGTTAGGGATTGCTGGCAAAGTAATGTGGTCGCTTCATTCGGGTGACTCCATAAGCATCGTATAATGCTGTGGGCGTTGGCTCAAGTTTAGTAATGGCATTGTAAAAGTTTTGTTTGTGAACTGTATAATGATAAGAAAGGGTAGTTGTTCTGGTTCTGTTCTGGTACTATACGTCGAAGGAGCCTATGAAGGCTATGTACTCAACGGAACAGGGAGAGCGCACTGAGAATTGAAATATAAAATCTTTCTCTTTTTTTCTTTCTTTTTTTAATAAAGAAAATGTTCTTTGTTTTACTGTCTGGTGGTGTTGACGGCTTTTTAAGAGTTGACCATAGGCCTTTATGCAGTAACCGGGCTGGACCAATACGGCTAGCGTAGCGCTCACCGGGGACGAACCCCGACCGGCACAGCTCATGTCCTTCATTTACCACTACATTGACCTATGGCCCCTAATTCCCTATTTTAATCTTTAGTTGGAGCAGGCTCCGAGCTGGCGTTGATGGTGCTGCGCTGGCGGGGCCTGCTGCGATGGCTTCGTCGGTCAGTTGATTCCACTCCATCGCTGTTCTTACAAAGAAGGAGTTGCTGTACTGAGCTGTGCTGCTTGGTGGAACTATGAAGCCTCTTGAATTTTGCACAGCTTGTCTCTGAACAATGTTGTCTGTTGTGCAGTCAGCGTATCTTGTGGGCCTGATCCTACGACGATTTGTGTCGACTGAAGTTAAAAAGTCCTCTGGTGGTAAAGCTGGGATCTGAGCCTCAGAGATCTTGTGCAGGAGGCTGAGGCGTTGGTCTTTACGGCGCTCCTCCAGTGTTGGCAGTTTCAAGTCCTGGAGCTTTGTCACGCAACCCGGATTCCGTGACTTCTAGTCATTGGTGATGAAGCGGGCTGCCTGTCTTTTGGTGCACTCCAGCCTGTCGACGTCCTGCTTGGTGTAAGGATCCCACACAGTCGCAGCGTATTCTAATCTGGATCGTACTAATGAAATGTAGGCAAGCCATCTACATTCTGGTGGGCAGTTCCTGAGATTTCGGCGTATCAATCCTACCATTGATCCTGATTTCTTGCAAACGTGGTTGACGTGTGTGGTCCATTTCAGGCCTGATGACAGGTGCACACCAAGGTATTGGCATTGCTGGACTTGTTGAAGTGGAGTCCCGTTCAGTTTGTACAGGAACTGAGATTTTTGTCTGATGGGAAGGATGGTGCAATTGGATGCGTTAAAATGCATGCCCCACTGTTCAGCCCAGGCCTTAAGTTTGTGTAGGCGTCTTGGAGCATGAGATGGTCTTGGAAGCTGTTGATTTATCTGTACAGAAGACAGTCGTTCGCGAACAGCCTCACTGTCGATTTTACAGAGTCCGGCAGATCATTCAGATGACACAAGAACAGCAAAGGGCCAAGGACTGTGCCTTGCGGAACGTCTGATTCCACTGCCACCTCTTCCGATGCCTCGCCTTCAAGTACCACCTTCATCGTCCTCTTTGTCAGGAATTGTGTCAACCACGAGTGAATAGGCCCTCGAACACCATAGTAGTCCAGCTTCTCAAGGAGTTTGCGGTGAGGTACGGTGTCAAAGGCCTTACTGAGGTCAAGGACGGCAACGTCAACTTGTTTTTTTGTGTCGAAGGACTTGAGGAGGTCGTTTGTGGTGGTGAGCAGCTGGGTCTCACAAGAGAACCCCGACCTGAATCAATGTTTTTTGTTTGTAAGGATGTTGTGGTTTTTGTTTGTAAGGATGTTGTATTTCTCAAGGTGGTCTCGCAGATGACGGGAGATGAAGTGTTCAAGGACCTTACAGGCCACTGAAGTCAATGATACTGGCCTGTAATTCTCCGTCCTGTTCCTATCTCCTTTCTTAAAGATTGCAGAGATGTTAGCAGAGAGTCAGTTGTCTGGCAGTTGGCTTGACTGTATTGATCTGTTGTAAATACAGGTAAGCATTGGAGCGATGGTGTCAGAGCATGTTTTCAGGATTTTGTTTGGTATCGTATCTGGTCCTGAAGCTTTAGATGCATTTAGGTTTCTCAGGAGTTTAGCGACTTCTTTGACATTTATGGAGAGAGAGGCAAGGTCCGGGTAGGGTGTCCCAGTCAGTCCTGATGGCGGTTCATTGTCGTCTTTAGTGAAGACGGAGCGGAATTGGTTGAGGAGGATATTCGCCTTGGTGCCGCTGTCACTGTGTAAGTTTGGACCATCCTTCAAGGGTGCGACTCCCACATTGTCCTGTCTTCATGATATGACATACCTCCAGAAGGGTTTTGATTCATTATCCGTTAAGCCTCTCTCTATCGTGGTATAAAACGATAGTTCTTCCAGTTCCCCGTTTTTCTGGCCTGCTTGTGCATCCTCTTTTTTCTTCGGAGCAATCTCTTGACGTGCCTGGAAGGCTGGAGTTTCGCTTCATCAGATTGGATGGAATGTTTCTCTTTTGTGTTGCAAGCAATAACACACACACACACACACACACACACACACACACACACACACACACACACACACACATGCACGTGTGCACGCACACGGACGCACACGCACACACACGCGCACGCGCACGCGCACGCGCGCACGCACACACACACACACACACACACACACACACACACACACACACACACACACACATACACACACACTGACTTTGTCTTGAAGATTCTGGCAGCTTTGAGGGGACTGATGACACACAGACATCGTTCTACCGCAATAACAGCCGTGGTGACGTTAGAGATCACCTGAAAGCCCAGACAGCTGCCCAGCGTGGAGCCCAGATGGCGTTCACGCCAGTACTTCCCCGACTGTCTGTCCACCAGACTCACCAGAGAGTATAATTTACCGCACATCAGAAACAACAGGAAGCCTGTATCGGACACTGCAAGACTAGTAAAACAATGCTGTAGGGTCGGTTATTTTCAAAGTTATACACAACAACGAAACAACTTGAATTCAAAACTCGTGTATTTGTCTTAAAAAAATACAGAAGAGTGAGTGTCAATATATAGTAATTTGAATTAAAGCCTTACCACCGCCGAGCCCTTCTCTCACCCAGTTTCCCCCAATTGAGGATATCCGCATTGGAAGAGAAGGAGTGGCAAAACTACTACGGAATGAAACCCGTCCAAAGAAGCAGGCCTAGACAATATCCCCAACCGAGTGCTTAAAGAATGTGCATCCGAGCTGGCAGAAGGACTGACTTGCATTTTCCAGAGATCAGTCAGCACAGGGACCCTGCCAGACGACTGGCTTTCAGCCAATGTTGCACCTATCTTCAAGAAAGGGGATAAGCACATGGCGGAAAACTACAGACCTGTCTCTCTAACATCAGTGACGAGCAAGCTCCTGGAGCACATCATCTGCAGTCACTTGATGCAGCATTTAGAGAGGCACAAGATTCTCACCAGCCTGAATCATTGATTCCGCAGCTAAAGGGGGCGTCTGGCTCAAGACTATTTTTGACCCCTTTTTAACAAGAATTCGTAACTTTAAGGCATAAAAAAAGCAAAAAATCAGACTTTTTAAAACCCCTTTTTAGATACAAAAACGCTACTTTAAGGGGTAAAAAAAGTAAAAATTCGTCTCCCCTTTATTCTGCCAAATCAAAAAAAAAAGCCACTACTTTAGGTGAAACAAAATTAATTATTTTTAATTAAACAAAATAATTTGAGTTAGAAAAAGGAACTCAACATGACAATGGCGCTTGATGAAATAATTGAGCACTTAGACAAAGTTTTTAAAGAAACGGATTTAGAAGTTATTGATCCAAAAAATGTACTAAAAAGTGTAAAACATGCTATTTCGCAAATACCTGAAAAACTAGCTATAGAACCACCAGTTAAAGTAATGTTAGCAGTGTTCGTAGATTATGAAACAGTCCAAGGTGAGCAGCTTCAAGTATGGGTCTCTACTAAACAGCAAGTAGTTCTTTCATATAATGATTTTACAGAAACCTGGGCAGACAATTTAATCACCCAGTTCATTAACGCATCAGAAGAGGCAAAACTAAGAGGATCTGGTTGGTCAGAAGGCGGGGTATTAGAAATTAAAATGAAGGAGAGTAAATATGCACCAATCGTAGGAAACTCCTTTATTCCTTTACCTAAAGAACTTGTTTTAAAGCGTGCAGTATTAAACATAAAAAATACTGATGATAAATGTTTTATGTGGTGTGTTTTAGCTAAACTTCATTATATCAAAAAGAACGCAGAAAGAGTAATTAACTATCAACCTTACATAAATGAATTAAACTTTGATGGAATCGACTTCCCTGTAAGCCTAAGCGAAGTTGATCAATTTGAAGAACAGAATAAACCAATTTCAATTAACATCTACACATGGTCTGTAGAAGAAAACCTTAAACCAATCCGAGTTTCAAAGAACTCTCCCATGATTGGTGATCCTGATAAAAAACATATTGATCTTCTCTTAGTAACAGACGGAACAAAAACACACTACACTTTAATCAGAACAATGAGCAGACTTATAAACTATACTACAAATCACAAAGAAAAACAAGAATTCTGTCGAAGATGTTTACTAAGAATGCCAAGTATTCAAGCAGCGGTTGAACATAGAAAACATTGTAATTCATCCATTGACTGTAATACTGAACTTATTACTCCGAAAGAAGGAAGTAAGGTGTTCTTTAAAAACTGGAAGAAACTGCAATTAAGTCCTTATGTTGTTTATGCTGATTTCGAGTCAATCATTGTACCCTATCAAGGACCAGCTCCTAAAAATCTTCCTAAAACTGTTTTATTGAATAATCATCAAATCTGTTCATACGCATTTATTGTTGTTAGATCAGACGGGAAACATTCAACACCAGAACTTTATAGAGGACCCGATGCTGCAAAAATCTTTTTAATGAGAATGATGAAACTACGAAATGAACTATCTAACCAACTAAATTTATTAGATTTAATCATGACACCTGAAGATTTAATTCAATTTGAATCAGCTACTGAATGTTGGATTTGCGGAAAAGGGTTTGTGGAAGACTCCCCTGACTGTCCAGACATCTATAAAGTACGAGACCATGATCACATTAGTGGAAAATTCAGAGGAGCAGCACACAACTCCTGTAATTTGCAGTTAAAGTTTGAACCAAAGACTTGGAAACTGCCTATATTCTTTCACAATCTACGTGGATATGACTCTCATTTAATTCTACAAGCAGTTACTGATGAATTTAGAACCGTCAGTTGTATAGCTCAGTCTTCAGAAAAGTACATGACATTTACATTAGGTCAATTGTCTTTTTACGATTCATTACAACATCTGATGGGATCACTAGAGTCTTTAGGTCAGTCACTATCCAAATGCACTATAACAGAAAAATACTTTGATCCAGCACTTGTTCGAAAAGGAGTATACCCTTATGAGTACATGAGTAGTTGGGAGCGGTTCGACGATTTAAAATTACCTCCCAAAGGTGCATTCTACTCTAGTTTAAAAGGAAAAGATATAAGCGACTCTGACTACAACCATGCTCAGTCAGCGTGGATTAAGTTAAAATGCCAGACCATGGGAGACTACCACGACGCCTATTTAATGGCTGACGTTTGTTTGCTTGCAGATGTATTCGAGAACTACAGAAAAACGTGTATAAAACATTACAGTCTAGACCCTGCTAATTATATCACTGCTCCTGGTATGAGTTGGGATGCTTTCTTAAGATTTACCAAAATACAGATTGACTTACTCTCCGATCTACCAACTCTCCAGATGATTGAAGACGGACTACGCGGGGGAATCTCTATGGCTTCACACGGTTACTGCAAGGCTAACAACAAATACTTAGACGACTACGATCCTTCTAAACCATCAAATTATATCATGTATTTAGATGCAAACAATCTCTATGGTTGGGCGATGTGTCAGTCACTTCCATTACGTAACTTTAAAATGTTTACAGCTCCTTTTAATTTTAATATCGCAGAGTTTTTGCAATGGCTTTTGAAATTATCAGATTCTTACGAAACAGGATTTATTTTAGAAGTCGACTTAGATTATCCGGACGAACTCCATGACCTGCACAATGACTACCCGTTAGCAGTTGAAAGACTTCAAGTGGGGAATGACCTCCCTAAACTTGTGCCTAATCTACACTCCAAAAAAAAATACGTCTGTCATTATAGATTACTACAATTTTATTTACGTCACGGATTAAGACTAACAGCAGTTCATAGAATCATTTCGTTCACTCAGAGGAAGTTCATGGAACCATATATAATGAAGAACACTAATCTTAGAACACAAGCTACCGACGCCTCAGAAAAAGACTTCTTTAAACTAATGAACAACAGTTGTTTTGGAAAGACAATGGAAAACCCGCACAAACGCAAAGACGTTAGATTAGTTACCCAAGAAAACAAAGCAATCAAATTAACTTCAAAACCTAATTATCAAGACTTCAAAAAGTTCCATGACAACCTTTACGGGATAATGATGAAAAAAATTAATGTGAAGCTAGATAAACCAGTCTTCATTGGGTTTGCTGTTCTTGAATTGTCTAAGTTATTGATGCTAGAATTTCTTTACGACTACTTTAAACCACTCTATCCAGACTCCAGAGTACTTTATACAGATACGGACTCATTTATTCTAGACATTCCGACTGAAGACTTCTACAAAGATTTAGAGACAGATTCAGCAAAAGGTGTTGTCTCCTGGTATGACACCTCTGACTACCCAAGTGAATCTTCATTACATTCATCCGTAAATAAAAAGGTAATCGGTAAGATGAAGGATGAACTGAATGGAACTATAATCAAAGAGTACGTTGGTCTGAGAGCAAAGATGTATTCAATTGCCAGCCAAACTAGCGTAATTAAAAAAGCAAAAGGAATTTCTAGACCGGTTGTTCAAATGGTCATGACACACGATAACTATAAAGAAGCACTGTTTGACTCCAAGACGTTTTATCATGACAACATAAAAATACAGTCTAAGTTACACGAAATAAACACAACAGTTGTAAATAAAAAATCACTCGACTCAAACAATACAAAGCGCGTGTTTAAATCGCCTGAGTTTTCCTTTGCAGTTGGACACTGGAGAACTAAGTGTCATAGTCAGTAGACTTTCGAAACTTGTAATCATATTGAATTGAATAAGCACCCTTTGGAGTTCTTATTGTTATTTCCCTAGAACAGATTTTAATGTGTCGTTTATTTTTTTTTCACATTCTTTTTTTATCGCTTCTATGTCTTGCGGTTGTGAAAAACTTGCTCTTGACTTTTTTTGTAGTTCGAACTTTTGCATTTTGTAGTCGTTGTAGTCAGCTTGGAGCCTATTGAACTCCTCATCCGAAATTTGAGAGTCTTGCAAAGCTTTACTGATAATCAATCGAAATGAACTAAGTTTTGCCATTATTAATTGAACCATGGCTGTATGCTTTTGAAGTTTGACTTTTATTTTTTTGTTGAAAGCGGACGTTGTCATTGAAAACAACCCCAGCGCCAACGATACACAACCTAGAGGCAAAGCTACTACTGATCCAGCACCAGTCGCCAACAATCCTACTGAGCTTCCTGCTGTTATTGCACCTAGACTACCAAATCCAGTATTTAAGTATGTTGTTGAATTAAACAAACAAGAGTACCTTCGTTTGGTTCTGTTATAGTTAGTGAGGTCTTTTTCCAATTCTCTTTGTATTTCTGTAATGGTAGACAATCTGAACTTTCTGATTTCAGGATCATCACCACCATCAGTCTTTTCTTTGTCAGTATTTTCTTTCGGTATTTTTGGATAAACTGTAACGGACATCTTTTTATATTTAAAAAAAAAAAAATTTTTACATTTAATTTGCACTTGCTATCATTTTAAGAAGATCATCAGGCAAAATGCTTTCAGTGTAATAAAACCCAATGAGATCTAAATTAGTAACATTAATGTACGTTAATTCTTTAAGATTGTCTGGATCAACACTCAATATAACTTTATCGCTGGTCGACACTGCCTTAATTTCTTCACCGCGGTTTTGAATAACGATAGTACATCTCACTGATTCAACATCCAAGTTTTGCCAAGAAATAAGAATCCCTTTCATTAGGTTGTCGCTAACACCAACAGGTAGGGAATCAGGGTTGTCTGCTCTAACAGAAAGTTCAAATATCATAGTAAATTCGTCTGCTAAAGCCATTTTAGGAATGAACTCTAATTGCGTGGCTGCATCTTTTGTCACTGTCTTTTTTCTATGCAGTATGTACTGTCTCTTTTTATAAGGTTTGATTGCTATTTCTCTTCTGCTGTTGTTTTGTGGAATCAGACTGACATGTAACGGCCCTGAGTTAAATGATTTGCGAAAGTATTTGTTATTATCAAAGAATGTAAACGGGCTTAAAAATTCAAACTTTATTTCCCAATCAATGAATGGAATTAAATGCCATTTGTTATCCCTTTCCCTAACAACTTTATATTCAAACTGGCCAACATTGTCAGCTACTACATTACGCAGTTGCTCTAGTTTAGGAACCTTTTTATCACTTATTTCTGCTCGTTTATAATAGCCGTTGTTTGTGTACTCAAAACCATACAGCGCTCCTATCTCCCCATTTAAATCAAAGTCTTCTGTGTCTGCTAGGTCCTTCAATTCTAAAGTTGCGCATCTAACAGGGTCAAGCATAACCGGTTGATCTGGTCCGCGCGACATTGTTTTATACTAAATTATTTTATTTCTAATAAAGCATTCAAGCTGTCGCACTGAACTTCTTTTCCTTTTTCGTCAGTTATTCTTATTTTTAGTGAATGGTGAACCCCACAAACTAATTCTTTAAACTGTAAGTTAGTGAATGTAATAATTTCGTAATCACAGTATGCTGCTTTTGCTGTTGGAAGAACTCTTAACACAGTAGACGGCTGGTTATCAAATAAGTTAACATCCGTACTCAAAATATCTAAATGGACGTATAATAAAGAATGTATTCCAAGATTAAGCGAGTTTTCTCCTTGAAAAGTATAGTTATCTTCTGTAGGTGAAAAGCTATATATATTACTACTACTATGGGGTCTAAACCCTAACATTTTTGCTAGTTCTGGTGCAACGGTGTAACTTACTCTTTCTTGATCATTGAATATTAGCGCTACTTTTAAATTTCCTTCATTAAGTTTTAAAGTAATGTTTAAATCGCTTAGCATTTCTTTTAATGAACAAAAACCATAATAACCGTCTGGTATAGTTAGTTCAATTTCCCCTGCGCTATTAATTTTTCTTATCCAATTATTTTTAAAGGATTTGCTTATGTTAATCCATTTGACTTTGTAATAAATTTCATGGAGCGCAACTTTAAGGTTACCATCACTGTTTTCTAAAGGGCATTGTAGTGTTATTGGCTCGTCTTGATCAGTTATATAAATAAACATTTTTATTGCGAATATATAAATGAATGCTTTTAAATATAACAAAGACGTTAAATATGCAGTTGGATCATATAACCCTAAAACTATAGCTGTTGATTCAATAGTTGTTGCAGTGGGAGTTGATTCTTTTGAAGTTAAGGTCAGTAATCCATTAAACCATTATTTAAATCCTAGTGTTAAACATGATAACATCGCAAAGGCATGGTTTAGTCATCCAATGCAGTTTTATCAAAACCAGTTAAACTTTGCTGTGTTCTGTGCAACAACAGGGTGTGGTGTTTCTTTCGCTGATCACTTAAATCATCCTGGAGTCATGGTAAAAGCAGTTTATAGATTTCATTTCTATTATACTTTCAAGCGTATTTTGTCTGAACTGCATGCTCCATTACCGAATGATTCTACTTTTAATCCGTTCAACAACAGAATTGACTTGAAGGCCTTTGAACGGATTTGTAATGAGTTTAACATTAACTTGAATACAGACTTTAGGCAAAAGTTAGATCGTAATCATGGTTTGGGAACACTTTATTATTGGGGCGTGCACAGAAAGTATAACTATGATTGGAATCCACCTTACACGTCTTTTTCTTCAGGTACGACCGTTCATCTGGGATCTATTCAACAAAAACATAAAAACGCTTGGTCTACTTTTATTCTTGATACTTCTGAAGGACTGACAAAGGCGGGAATAGAACGAGTAAATGATTCTATTCGTACTTACGTGTGGTGTTTGCTGGGATCTCAAGCGCAAGTTAAATCTGAGATAATGGATCCTTCTACTGGGTTTGATGCACAAAAACAGTATTTAGCTAATTTAGAAGATGCAATCAATTCTACAGTTGACCTCCCAGCAAGCATTAAAAGGTATCAAGACGTTTTAAGATTTGCAAGATCAAAAGTAGACTTTGCTGTTGGTAGTGGATTATACATGCTGCCCTCTGATCTTAGACTTCAAATAGGAACAATTGTAAACTATAACAACGAAATCCTTATAGCAAAAGATAATCAAGCAGTTGGTAAAAATTTAAAAATAAATTCTACATTGTCGATCATACAAAGAACACACCATCCAATCCCTGTCAGTCAAAAAAAGAATATTAACTTAACGAATTCAACGAACTTAACTAACTCTATGAACTTAACTAACTCTACGAACTTAACTAACTCTACGAACTCAACGAACTTAACGAACTTAACTGACAGTCACGAAAACGAAAAGACAGCACTAGTTATTTTTCTAACAGCAGCCGGTCTAGTTTATTTTTATTTTACTAGAGAGTAATCCTACAACTAAAACTATTAGCATCCATAAGTGTTCAGCCATAAAACCGACTACTTTGCTTGCAGTAGAAAAAAGCCAACTAACAATTCCACCTAATATACCGGGTAGCGCATCTAGTGCTTTTTCTCCTAATTTTTTTAATAGATTCGTTAAATGTTCCAGTTGTTTTTTAATCCAAGAGTCTTTTGATGGCGAAGGTGGAGAAGGTGGAGAAGGTAATTGACCACCACCACCACCTGTTCCTGTTAAAGCAAACACTAAAGTAGAGATTGCAAACCCTAAAGCTGTCATAACGCTCGCTATCGTGACTCCTTGCTCTCTAAATAAAGTTTTTATTCTTTCTGCTAACGTTGTATCTTCGTGTAAAATTCTTTGGATGGTTTCTTTTATTCTGCTGACTTGTGTTCGTAATTGTTCACGGTTAGTTGACAGTACTTCTAGTCTTGCAGCTCTCTCTTGTTGAAGATCATCTAGTCTTTGCATGATTCTGTCTTTTACGTCTTGTCCTAGGTTATTGTCGTCCGCTTCAACTAATTTCTGTTTTTCTCTGTCAATGTGAGCATCCAGTTCGCTTAACTTTGCTAGATTATTTGTTAACTCGCCTCTGGTAGTTTGTAATGTTGAATTGAGCGCCATTAGTTCTCTCATAGGTAATGGTGAATCATGTAATGTTTTTAAATGGGTTTCTTCATCTTCTAAAGCTATAAAACTAGTTTCCATTTCTATTATGTGGTCCGCAGTTGCGCTTAAGTCTCTAAGAGGAATCGATTGAAGTTGGGAATCAGTAGGCAGTTCTTGTAGTGTGTTTTGAAGAGCAGAAACAGCTTTCGTGCTTAGGGTTGGTTTTGGTTTTATGTCAACGCCAATACGTCTTAGATCATTAGTGGGGACGCCATGAGAAATTAGTGAACTTATTTTATAAAACTTTGCTGGATTATTTTTGTGTGTAAGTCGGGTTGATTCATTATTATTCAAAAATAAATGACCTTCACCATCTAAAACATAGTCATTAGGATCATACAAATCGGATAAATCTTGACCTATAAATTTACGAAAAGCCATTACTTTCGATTTCTGTATTTCATAGTGCATTTCAAATTGAGATTTTCCAACTACTATATTATCTTCCCTTGGTCTAACTTCTACATTCGGGTTTGGTTCTGCTTCATCTAGTTCTTGTCTTAAAGATGGTAGATTACGACGACGAGACAATAAAGGAATGTCTTCACTCATGTCATCTCCAGCTTCATCGTCAAAGGCATCATAATCGTGGACTGCTTCTTTTCCTTCCATGTTTTTATTTATAATTATGTTTTTATTTTATTTCTAAAAAAAAGAGAGATGTCGCAATCATACGGGTCGAGTCTTGATCCATACAGACGGTTAAAAGAACCACTCGGTGTAAAAGGAACCAGGCAGAGTATCGTGATAAGTAATAATCCTTCAACTATCGATCAAAGACAAATATTATCAGTAAGATTTCCTAGTCTGGGGAGTAATGAAGTCATCGTGCCAGGCACTGCTCGTCTTGCATTTAAAATAGGCCTGGAGTCAGAGACGGATTCAAATATAAGTATAGTTGGCAATCTTGGTAGAGCGATCGTCAACAAGATTACTATTAAACTTGAAGGGAGAGAAGTAATGTCTTTAGATAACGCAGATGCTTTTTTGATTTATAGCGACCTGTGGCTCACAGAAAATGAAAGAAAAGATCGGACTTATCAGGGAATACAGGGGGATAATGGTCTCAGACATAGAATGGATGCTGAAGACAAAAAAGATAACAATAAAGATGAGTTGGTTGCGCAAATATATGGGAGTCGATTTTATATACCTCTTGACTTTGAATTGCTGAACACGCACTCCCCGTATTATCAGGGAGCCTTACAAGATAGGCTTATGTATGAATTGACTTTTAATGATTATAGTCGTGTTATTAAAACAACAGATCCAAATGCAAAATATAGTATCTCAGACATCGCATTAGAGTTTGATGTTGTTCGACATCAAGAATTAGCTCGGTTGATCTCCCAACAATACCAGTCAAGATTAGCAATATACTACAACAGAATTTTAAATCACAGTAAGTTAACTAAAAACACAGCAGACACAATCTGGAACATCGATTTGAATATATCGGCAAGGTCGTTGAAAGGAATTTTGCTGCTGTTTGAAGAAACCAAAAAACCCTTTAATAGATTAAGCGAGAGGTTTTATAATCCAAAAATAACTAAGCTGACTACTGCGATTGAAGGGCAACCGAACCAATTGTTTGCGAGCGGTCTTTTACCTTATCAGCACTTTGATGAAATAAGAAAACTGTTTGGTGGAGGCGGGCAACTAAGAGATCCGTCTGTTGATTTAATTTGCAAAGACCTCCATCTTCATGATGTTAGACTAGAAGATTATTTATCTTCGAAGTATGCTTTGTGGTTAGATCTTAGAACAACTGATGATAACAAACTTCATGGTAGCGGAAGAACAGTAGGTGATGGGTCAGGCGGAATAAACATTCAAATTCATAAAGAAGCAGCGGAAGTGGGCAAACAAATATATGTTTATGTGTATTTACTATGCGATGCTCAGCTGAACATTGAGAATAACAGATTAAAAGATATTGTGTATTAAAACAATGGACTTGAACAGTTTAAATTTCCTTACAAAAGAACCACATTGCGGGTTATTTTGCGGGATGACTGGGTGTGGAAAAACGATATTTATGTTAGATTTAATACAAACGGTTTATCGAAATCACTTTGAACATATAGTAATTTTTTGTACTACTTTAGAATTCAACAAATCATACAAAGAAAGAAAGTTCATTTGGGAGGATGATAAAGTCTATTTGGTTGACCCAAGTAATAAGTTAAGTGAATGTTTAGATCATTTTTATCAACTGTTTAAAGGAACGTCAACATTGTTTATTATTGATGACTGCTCGGCTGAAAAAGACATTGTTAAAAAAAGAAATAGTTTAGCTAAGTTAGCTTTCAGTGGTAGACATGCAGGGATTAGTGTATGGATTTTAACACAAAAGTATAATTCAGTTTTAAAAGACTTTAGAGAACAGTTAAAGACGGTTGTTTTGTTTTTTACTAAAGATAAAAATAGTTTTGATGAATGTCTAGATGAAAATGATGTGATTGAATCAAAAGAAGAAAAAAAGTCGATTAAACAAAAACTGAGGAAAGAGAAGTTTTGTAAGCTAGTGTTAAAAACAGATTTTCCTAGTCAGTACAAATGTTTGTGAAGGCAAAAAAAAAAAAAAAAAAAAAAAAAGTCAATTTTTTTTTTTGGTTTCTTTTTTTATACTGGGTCAAATTCAAGGTTAAACTTGTTGTAAATTTCTGATAAAGTATCCATTATTTTGCTTTCAATTTCGAACAAGTATTTACTGACTATTTTATCGTCTTCCATTAATAGCTGAAATAGAACAATTTCTTTCTGCGCATTCCTTAATCTTTTCAATAAAATGTCGTAATTCTTTGTCTCGAGTATCTCTTTATTCTGAGTCTCCATTTTAAAACTCATTTTTTTTTTTTCTAATCAAATCGGAACTGTGTCTGGCGGAATTATCTGTAATTCTTCTTTAACAAAGGCTCTTTTTGGAACGGGTCGTGTTGTTGTATCAGTTTCTCTTAAATAATACACCGGTGGATTCATTTCTATTACACTTTTTATTTCGTACGGTTCAATACTCCAAATTGGATCAGTCGCTCTTACACGTGTGTCTCCTTCCGCTTCTCCTGGTGCATAAAGAAACCTAACTTTGATTCCAAACGGTATCAGCTGTTTTGAAATTAAATGTTCATGAGGTGTGTCTAACGAAGTGTCAATCGTTTTCTTCTGTATTGCTTTTACTGGTTTAAATCCTGTTACTTTAGATTCTTCGTTATTCATGACTCTCAGAACACTACTTAATCTTCTAACCCATTCAGTGTTTCTAGTTGAATCAAGGAGTTCTCTGTGATATTGGTAAGAGAAAAGTCGTTCAGCTAATTGTTTGTTAAAGTTTTCGACTAAGGCTTGTGATCTATGATTTCCAGGAATACCGCGTTTAATAGATACTTTGTGTTTTAACATTAGCTGGTTGAATTGTCCTTTAAATTCTTTTCCTTCATCAACTTGAATTAAACGAGGATAGGTTAATGGACCGCGTCTATAGATTTCTTGTAAAGCAACAGAGACTGAAGTAGCACTTTTATCAGTCAATGGTTCAGCATCTTTATATCTTGAAGCTAAATCAACAACTGTAAACGCGTATTTAAATCTTTTTCTTCTGATTAAATCATGGGGTAAGTATAGAAGATCCATTTGATGCGTGTCATTTGGTGTTGAGTTAACGAAGTGTGGTCTTTTAATTCGTTTAGGTGCTGGTAGATAAATTTGCCATATAGCTTGTTTAGATAACCATTCTTTTGCTGTTTGTTCAGTGACTCCAGCAGCTTGATTTAATTTTTGAATAGCAGTTAAACCTTTCCAATAACCTTTTGGTGAATAATAAATTTTAGATAGTTTATCATTCATTTTAATACTACACGTTTTTTGCTATGAAATAAACAGCAGTCATACCAACTACAATAAAAGCTATTTCCTGGAGTTTTTGTTTTTCGGATGGTTGGTAGAAGTCACTTAGTTTTGGTGGTGGGAGCTGTTGGAGGTCTTCTCCTGTCACTAAATAATACTCTTTAATGGCGTCGTCAACATTCTTAAAAGTGTATGCTGCATGGTTTTGTAGTTTTAATTTGTTGTTAATAAAATCTAACTGAGCGAGTCTTTGTTTTTCATAGGCGTCTTGTGCTGCTGCTAATTGCTCCATTGCTCGATTATGTCTTTGTCTTTCCTTGTTTGTTTCTAGTTTACTGAACATGTAATTACTTCCTGAAAAAGCAAGTGCGTTTACTACAGCACCGCCAATCATCATTGCGAGTGAAGCCATTTTATTTTTACATATATATATTTTCTGGAATTATTCCTTGCTTAACTAGAAAGTCTTTTGTTGCGATTGAAGCAGTGATTATAGCGATTAGTTTACCAGAGTCCTCTAGGTCAAGTTTTCCTAGGTCAGCTGCTTTCATTTTCAATAGTTTCTTACCAACCATCGTGTACGCAACAGAAAGTCCACCAATCAGAGCAGATTGATATACAAGGTTAGCAACAGTTTTTTCAGCACTCATTTTTATTTTAAAAACAAAAATAATAAATCAACTAAAAATGAATTGTGACGAACTGTTGTTAAATGCGCAGGAAGCCGTAATGTCTGATGAAGTGTCGACAAGTGTTATGAATAAAAAGGAAAAGTTGTATTCTCTGGCTGCGTGTGGAAAAACAAAACAATACTTAGGAACAGAATTTAGTATAGAACAGATTCAACAAATGTCTTCTGCTGACATTGAAAAGTACTACACCAGATACGAAGCACAATTAGGATCTAAAATGGTTAAAAGTTTAGGTCAAACTGTAATAGGCTTGTACACTAAGTTAGTTAGTCAGTTTTTTCCACTCGATTCAAGCCAAGATTTAATGTACGATTTAAGTCAAGATCCTGTTTTAACTAAATCATTAGAGTCTCTTAGTTGTGATCTTTTTTATAGGTTTGGCGGGCTTTTATCACCAGTTGTTATGGGGTTAATTACTTTTAATCATATAGATTTTATGGCTATTAAAAATGAACGTGACAGAGAATCAAACGAATCAGACAGAACAGCAAACAAGCCCCATTCTATCAAAGAGTCCGACAGTAACCAAGGTAACGAAGAACCCAGGACGAGTTGAAGCAGGTAAAAGGTTATCAGAGTGGAATCGACAACAAAAAATGAATAAACAAACAAAACAAAAACTGTTGTCAGATGAATCAACCATAAGCGCAATACCAGTTAAAAAAGAAGAAGACAAACAAAACAGTACGAATTACGATGTTGTATTGCTTACTGTTGGTGTGGTTGCTGGTGTTGGTTATTTGTCTTATAAATTATATAAAACACACATGCAACCAAAGCTAAAAAAACGAGTAGAAGTACAAACAGTACAACCAGAAAAAGTAGCAGACAAACAAGAAAAACAAAAGTCAAATAGCTTAAAACCTGAGAGCGATCCATTTTTAATGCAATAAAAACTTAATAAGTACTAAGTAAGTTTTTGTGTAAGAACTTAATAAATACTTGAGAATGACTTGAAGATGACTTAGTAAGAACTTAAAAAGAACTTAAGTAACTTCTTAAAAAAGAACTTAAAAAGAACTTAAGTAACTTCTTAAAAAAGAACTTAAAAAGAACTTAAGTAACTTTTTTTTTTTTTTTTTTTTTAAAAAAAGCCCCAAAGTTTATTTTTTGCTTAAGTTTAAAAAAAAAAAAAAAAAAAAAAAAAAAAAAAAAAAAAAAAAAAAAAAAAAAAGTTGTAAAAAAAAAAAAAAAAAAAAAAAAAAGTTGTTAAAAAAAAAAAAAAAAGTTTAACCCAAAAAAGTTTTAAAAGGACCAAAAAATAAAGTTAAAAAAAAGTGACTTAAGAAAAAGTAAGTTCACCTCGTTTTATAAAAAATAGCAAAACTGTGCTCATCTGACCTTGCTAACTCACCACCAGTTCTCTGAATCTCACTTGAGATCCCACGGGCCCTATGGGACCCCAAGCTAGATCCAAAGGACTAGCGATGAGTTAGCAAGGTCAGTTGTGTACAGTTTTAGGTGTTTGTTTCCTGAATTTCCCTACACACTTAACAACATTAACTATATTTACTCTATTTTCTTACTTTAGAACCCCCATTTAAACAATCTTCCTACGTCTGGGTTTATAGGTGTTTAAACCGTGCCAGTGACCCTTTTGTTAGACGTTTCATAGTGGAAGATTATTTGGAGGTTAAAGTAAGTAGAGTTTTTCTTTTTCTCACTTTATAATCCCCATTTAAACAATCTTCTGACGACTGCGGGTTTACAAGTCTTTAAACTGTGCCAGTGACCCTTTTGCAGACGTACGAAACGAAATAGAAGATTATTTGGAGGCTAAAAGTGAGTAAAGATTGCGTTAATGTTAGTTAAGATAAGGGAAGGAAACAAACACCTAATCACTTTTACTAAACACAGTATTATATAACTAACAAATCTTGCAAAATATCTATGATGGTTTACTTGTTATTTATTTGATTAAAACAATAATAATTTAACTTATTTACTTAGTTCTTTATTCTAAAAGTTTTAATCAAATAGTACAACAACTAAACAATAATGTCTTTATTCAGTTTCCACAATAGTTTATAAAACAACCCGCTTTTTAAATTAAAAAACAACAACATTAGGTGTAATTTGAGCAAAAGGACTGAGTTATATCCCCTGTTTAATTTGCCTAAAATAGATGGCTACTTAATCGGGAATTCCCTGTTATGTAGGTAGTGATGACTCAATCGGGATTTCCCCATTCTATGGCGATGTTTTTTTCCCCGTTTTTTGTGCCCCCTAAAAGTAGTGGCTTTTTTTTTGATTTGGCAGAATAAAGGGGAGACGAATTTTTACTTTTTTTACCCCTTAAAGTAGCGTTTTTGTATCTAAAAAGGGGTTTTAAAAAGTTAGATTTTTTGCTTTTTTTATGCCTTAAAGTTACGAATTCTTGTTAAAAAGGGGTCAAAAAGTTTGGGGTAGACGCCCCCTTTAGCTGTTCTCTGAGGTCCTCTCTACCAGTGGCTCACCAACTTCCTCACCCAAAGGTGTATGAAGATGGTGGTAGAAGGAAAATCGTCCGACCAAGTCACTGTGGAATCTGGTGTGCCCCAAGGCACCGTTCTTGGCCCCATGCTATTCTTAGTTCTCTGTCCTCTCTACCAGTATGAAGATGGTGGTAGAAGGAAAATCCACATCAACGACCTCCCGGCCTCTGTTAAATCCAACATCAGGCTCTCTGCAGACAACTGTCTGCTCTACCGTGAAATAAGGACACAGGCAGACCATGAGACCCTACAAGGCGACCTGAAGAGACTGGAAACATGGGCTGAAGGGTGTGACATGAGATTCAATGCCAAGAAATGCTACATTATGAGTGTGCGGCATAGATCACCATACCTATACCAGCTGGGAAACCACATACTGCAACAGGCTGACACCTACCCCTACCTCGGAGTAGAGTTAAGCAACAACTTGTCCTGGACAGTCCACATAAACAAGATTGCCAAGAAAGCAAACGCCAGCCTGGGCATGCTTCGAAGGAATCTACGCTTCTGTCCTGAAAACTGCCGAAAGAACGCTTATGTCTCACTTGCTAGATCCCTCCTGGAATATAGCTCCACCGTCTGTGACCCATACACGCCAGGCGAAATCAACAAGTTAGAAGGCATCCAGCGAAAAGCAGACAGGTTCATCAAGCGAGATTACCGGTCCCGCAACACAGGCTGTGTCAATGCCATGCTTCAAGACCTCAACCTGCCCCTGTTGCAAGAAAAGAGAAGACAACACCGTCTAACATTTCTGTATAAGATCATAGAAGGGCACCTACCTAGCATTGAGTCAGAAACAGAAAAAATACCTAACATCTGTACAAAACAAAAACTCATTAGACCAACAAGATCGGAAAAGTACGAAAACAAAAACATTGTCGAACAATTCGCAAGAAACTACAGGCGCTGTCATATTAAGGCATTGGTATACGTTAACATATTCACAAAACATCTCTATTTCCCAATGGCAACATACTAGTGAGTTGTAAGTCATACGAGGGCCTCTAATTATATTTTGCAATGTGAATATTCTGATAATGTCACAAAAATGTAAATAGTGTCATGAGATAGACCATTATCACAATAGGTATGCTCCAAATGTTCATTATTTTCCGCCTTGTAATAGTCGTTGAACAAAGCAAAATGTCCACCAAGGTGAACGTTGATCCCAAGCTGTGGATATCTCTTTGATGCCGAGATTTTCTATGTATAAACGTGTGCATTTATGCTCAAGGACAGACATTCAAACAAAAGTATTAGATGTTTATAAATTGTTTTTGAAACCTTGCACGGTCAGATGTAAAAGTTAACAACGGGCTAAAGAACTTTAAGTTAAGCAGAAGAACGTTAGAAGAAAGTGACAGTTACAATCATCAAGTGACTGTCGTGACTGTTAAACCCATAGCCAATGCAAAGCCTCTTGTAGGAAGTGATCTCTATATAAGTGCTGATGAGATGCACAACTTAATGAGCATTTCATCAGGAAGTCTTGATAAAGTCTTGCTAGAACATCTGGGCATGTGGAAACGTTACAACCGTTGAGTGCCCCACTAGTTTACTTAAGAGCAGAGAAGGCGTTTGGTTGAATAAAGCACCCAGACTACACAAAATATTTGGTGGCGAGAAGTCAGCTGACATCTAGGACACCTTGACTGATGATGAAACATTTATCTATCAGTATGATATTAAAAAAAAAGCAATAAATAACCGTTCGTATGTTCTTGATGAGAAACCATTAATAATGGTCCACAGAAAACAGAGCAGAAGCAACATTTATCAAACAAATAGCCACCTTCAATTTTTACTGAAAAGCTAGTTCCAGGGACCCAGTTCCTCTCCCAGAGGTAAGAGCTATCACTGTGGATTCAAAAATAAGCATCCTTTTCCATGAAGGCCTTTTTGATTTGCTGTCCAAGCACTGATACCCGATTTCCCCCTATTTTATTGTGACAACACAAGTGAGCACACTGCTCCCGCTAATCGGACATTTTGCCCCCAAACAGATTTTTTTCAGAATTCAGTTGGTCTCCTATCCACCTAGTTTTCCGAATTAGTCCCTTGTGACTGTTTCCTATTATTTTATGTGAAGCTTTGGCGAAGGGGGGAGCAAATGTAGACAGTTGCAGATGCTCGAGAGCTCACTGAGGGCGCTATTTTTTGGTACACACCCCAGTCGACGTGGACTGGTGCCATAACAGTTTGGTTTGAAAGAATATCAAAGTGTGTGTGTTCTAGTTGGGGAAACCTCTAAAATCTGGACTAGCCAGAAGGAGGGTGCACACAGCCAGTTCTCCACATTGCAAAATATAATGAGAGGCCCTCATATTATGAGTGACCTAACACTGTGTTGCCACGAAGAAATAGATATATTTAGTGAATAACGTTAACGTGTACACATACCTTTATGAGTGGCCTAACACAGTGTTGCCATGGAGAAATAGAGATATTTTGTGAAAAATGTTAACGTTAGCTGAGAAGATTGCTATTCTATAAAGTGGTTTATAATTAGCCGTAGGAGTATGGGGCAGGAGGGCAGGGTTCTTGGCTTTCTTTTTGTTAAGTTTCGTTTTAGAAAGACTGAAAGCGCTAATACACAGCAGTCGTGTTAAAAACAAGGGAATCTGAGCATGTGTATTTGTAATACCACAGCAAAGAATATTTAACTCCTCTAATAAAAACAATACGCACATTCTTTTTATGTACAATCCAAATTAAAGCCAAATAAATATCTACTGGTTTTTTCTCTCTATCACATGGTGCCTTATGCCCCAAGAAAACATTACTACTTTAGTCTTTATTTAGTTTTTTGTTTTTTTATTAATAAATTATCCCCACTAACGAAAAATATGAGAATGAAAAGTAGACCCAATCTGAATTACAATATCCCCGTGTTCAAATGACAATGCCAAGGAACAAAGAAGTGTCATTTTGCGTTGTAGGCCTACCCTACCCCAAAGCAAATAATCGTACAGTATGAGAGGCTTCAGACTTGGCTTCAGGCTTCAGACGTTTAATATACTTTGGCCATTGACCCATATACAAAGATACGTAAACAAAAACATACACACGAAACTAACAGACACATGAAGAACAGCCCAATATAAACACACACATACTAAACGCAAAACAAAGACAAATAGAGAAAAACAACAAACAAACAAACAATACAACAACAACAAATCTATGAGAATGATTGATTACTCACTAAGGATCAAATCACCATTGATCTAATAACAAGATGTGACAATTATTTTAATTATGAGAAGGTATACAGAAAGATAAATATGAATACATATTCTTGTTGAAGGATACAATTACACATAAAGGAAATCTTACCAGAACAAACACAGGTTAATTCGATCTGACAGTCCCTGGCGTGCAAAGACCGCCATGTTGATGACGTTGCTGATGACGCCATAGATCACAAGGACAGGAAATATCCCAGCATACAACACGAGCTCAACCATTTCCGTCACATGTGGGCGAAGGATATTCCGAGGATTGTTGCAAGGTACGAACTTTTCATGGGGTGAAGTAGCTGTCTGATTTGAAGGGTTCATGGTGAAAAAATGAGCGTCGTGTTTCGTGTTTTCAGAAGTGATTTTGTAAAGCTGTAGAATTGTGGCTGTCGTGGTATCCATTAGGTATCTATTAGGCATGGTGATCATTCATCTGAGGTGCAGGGGTGAGAAAAAACACAAAACAAAGACAAGTGGATCGCCAAGCGGCAAATAAGTTCCCAAGCGGGCGAACTTGGGCACATAGCAGCAGCATGACGCATCTGCGCTCCAGTGACAATAAATTGGGCAATTGCCAAACAAAAAAACTTAATAAATAACAAGCGGCAGATATATCCTTTGCCCGTTACGCCCTATACCTGCCCCGCCCTGTACCTCCCCTCCCCTCCCCCCCCCCCTGCCCTCCCCTCCCCTCCCCTCCCCCTCCCCTCCCCTCCCCTCCCCTCCCCCTCCCCTCCCCTCCCCCCCCCTCTTAGCCCCCTGTCCTCCTTGTATTCCGTCCTTTGGGTGATACAACTACACACCCTTGGCTGGAGTACACATCCTTTACCGGAGTGCACACCCTTAACACGGAGACATGTGTGCTCCCATATGGCATAATCCCCCTCACATCTTAGACCTCGTCATCCTTGCATCCTTTGGGTGATACAACTACACACCCTTGACTGGAGTGCACATCCTTTACCAGGGTGCACACCCTTAACACGGAGACATGTGTGCTCCCATATGGCATAATCCCCCTCACATCTTAGACCCTGTCCTCCTTGCATCCTTTGGGTGATACACCTACACACCCTTGGCTGGAGTGCACATCCTTTACCAGGGTGCACACCCTTAACACGGAGACATGTGTGCTCCCATATGGCATAATCCCCCTCACATCTTAGACCTCGTCATCCTTGCGTCCTTTGGGTGATACACCTACACGCCCTTGGCTGGAGTGCACATCCTTTACCAGGGTGCACACCCTTAACACGGAGACATGTGTGCTCCCATATGGCATAATCCCCCTCACATCTTAGACCTCGTCATCCTTGCATCCTTTGGATGATACACCTACACGCCCTTGACTGGAGTACCGTAATTTACGGCCTATTAGGCGCAACTTTTTTTTTTTTTTTTTAACTGAACTTTGACCCCTGCGCCCAATCCGGCGCATGTGCCCTTTCTATACTCTAAACAGAAAAAAGTAAGGGGGTCGAGAGTTGAAATGAACAACTCACCAGAGGAGGACTAAATAAAGTGAGTTGCAGCTGATCGATGGACTTTGTGCTCCATGTTTTTCACACCCCGTTTCTTGTTTGTGAAGATTTCCATTGTATTTTTGTTTGTTAGGCTTCCACTTCTGTCACTGGCCCTGTAATGATGTTACTTTCGCTGATCGTTTCGTTCTTCCTTTTTTTTTTTTGGGGGGGGGGGGGGGGGGTTTCTTTGAGCCTTATCGGGTGTATGCGCCCTATCTTTGTTAAAATTACGAAAAAAAAATTAAAAAGCAGGGGGTGCGCCTTATGCGCTGTGTCGCATATACCAGGATGCACACCCTTAAGCGGTGGGGTGTACACCCTTAGAGACACACTGAGATATGTCTGCCCTACATGGCACATTTTGTGCTACAATGTTTTTACTCTTACACCCTGTCCTTCACTTAAATCAGTGGGGTGTACACACTTAACTCGGAGACATGTTTGTCGTTCGGCAACATTTAAATCCTACATGGCAGAATTTTTACTGCAATGTCTTTTACTCTTATTTTTACACCCACACACAAAATGTGGAGTGCTTCCTTGCAGTATTTCACGAAATATAGGAGGGTGAAGAAAAACGGAAACATTTCTCCCGCTCGGCGACATTTTATTCCTGAGACATAATTTATATCAATGTGTTCTACTCTTAGATTCACACCTTCACACAAATTTTGAAGGGATTCTATCTTCTAGTTCACAAGATACAGCTCAGACAAGAAATATATAGCGCAAAGAAGGAAATTTCGCTTTTCAAGATCAAACTTCAAGGTCAAGGTCAGCACGCCAATATCAGTTATTAGGATTTGCGAGTGTGATATTGCTTTTATCCTATCTCTCGTGGCTTGCTGTTTATCACACTCGGTCGATAAAAGCAATATCTCACTCGCAAATCCTAATAACGGATATATACCGATATTTTACCTCTTTCAGATGGTAATCAAACACGCAACGAAGAAGCGAGACGCCATGCATGCAGATCTAAAATAATACTAACCACTTCACCGTAGCAATAAAATCCCACTCATCCACAAATAATATAGTTCTCCCAGTTAGAAAGTCGTGAGCTATTTTGATCTTGCTCATTGATACATTATGAAAGGAAACTGATTATTAATCGAAACATGAACCTACTGGAATTTGCTGTATAAAACAATAGCCTTTACAATAACATACTCTTTTTATACTGCAATCACAGGCCATAGTTATTGTCATTTCGCCAATGACGAACTTTCAATGATGACGTAATTTCAGTGATTGCGTAAGTTCACTCAGATGACGTTTTTGGGTGTCCTGCTCAGAAGGCGCTATTTGCAGTGACACTAACTTGAGTATGTGGTTGCTAGCCGATATTTTTATCATTTGCAGTTTCACTAAAACTTACTCTTCACAGGGTTTATTTTCATGTAAAATGTTCATCAGAAACAACCTTTTGCATGTATTGGGTTAAGGCATAGGGTTAGGAGTATGTTTGGGCTTTTTGTTTTACTAAACATCACTTGATGCAAATAAAGAAAATATGGCTTGAGTACTCTGCAGATACTCGCATGCGAGTGTACCTTGATGTGTGAGAATGATAATGATATGTCAAGATAAATAACTGTGACGTCAAGTTACTAATAGCAACGATGTATTCTTACACGCGTTTACACTAAGCCTATGGGTTAATATACGCAAATGATATGTCAAGACATTGTTTTATATCACACGCTTCCAGGCCTATGTAGCACTACTTGAAGATCGGTATATTATTTTATGCTGGGATGTCTTCTAATCTACGTCATACACCACGACACACATCTGAAGCGCTTCTGTCAAGTAACAATGTGGAAAATATGGCTTAAAACCCAATTGTTAGACCCCAACCACTGTCAAGGCCTAGGAAACTATGGCTTAAAACCCAATTGTTAGACCCCAATCACTGTCACGGCCTAGGAAACTATGGCTTAAAACCCAATTGTTAGACCCCAATCACTGTCAAGGCCTAGGAAACTATGGCTTAAAACCCAATTGTTAGACCCCAATCACTGTCAAGGCCTAGGAAACTATGGCTTAAAACCCAATTGTTAGACCCCAATCACTGTCACGGCCTAGGAAACTCTGGCTTAAAACCCAATTGTTTGACCCCAATCACTGTCAAGGCCTAGGAAACTATGGCTTAAAACCCAATTGTTAGACCCCAACCAGTCAAGGCCTAGGAAACTATGGCTTAAAACCCAATTGTTAGACCCCAACCACTGTCAAGGCCTAGGAAACTATGGCTTAAAACCCAATTGTTAGACCCCAACCACTGTCAAGGCCTAGGAAACTATGGCTTAAAACCCAATTGTTAGACCCCAATCACTGTCACGGCCTAGGAAACTATGGCTTAAAACCCAATTGTTAGACCCCAACCACTGTCAAGGCCTAGGAAACTATGGCTTAAAACCCAATTGTTAGACCCCAACCACTGTCAAGGCCTACCGATCTCCTTACACCAATGCACCTACATGCCAAATGTATCCAAGTCCAAAGGTGTAGAAGTTACGGCTCTTTACAGATTTTAGGTTTTCAAGATCATACGCCAAGTCAAGGTCAGGATTGCGATAATTTATGCGCGGATGCCTTCTCCTCTTGGTGACACACCAAAACACAGAATTTGAAGCGATTCTGTCAAGCGGTTCGGGAGAAAACGCGGCCGGACGGACGCACGGAAGGACAAATATGGAAATGGTGAGGCAAGGAGAGAGGAGAGAGGATTTAAGGGTGTACACCCGACTGATTTAAGGGTGTACACCCGACTGATTTAAGTGACTGATTGAAGTAAGAAAGGTAACTCTCTCTGTAATTAACTCCCTTCACCAAAGTTATTTACGGCACCAATTGAGTCCTCAAAAAAGGATGACACAGGACTGCCTATATGACCATCACTCATACAGTAGGCCTACACAACAACAGTGGTGAAGAGAATTGGTGCCGTGAAGGTAGTTCATTACAGAGAGAGTTACCTTTCTTTACTTTACTATTATCCTCTCTCCTTGCCTCGCCATTTCTATCTTTGTTTACCCTATCGATGCATACCAGTTTGTTCTGTGCCGTGTGTTGTTTAAGTGTAACATAATTTAAGACTAGAAGGCTATGCCATTCTTGAATTAATGTTGATGTGTTTGTGCGCTAATTCTCTCCACCACTGTTGTGTACTGTGCGTGTACAACACGTGTACAACATGGTCATAATTAAACCGCAAAACCATCTCCCAATCATCATACATCTGTATTTGTACTAAATCGGGACTTTACTGGTGTTGCACTGCCTCCAGGCATTGCCTCCAGGATCGTTCCCACCATTTTTACATCTACTAATGTTCCATACGTGTCTGTTCCAGACCGGAGGACGTTAAACAGATATTTCATTCAGCCAAACTATCTGTATTGTTAAAAAAATCGGGACTTTACTGGTGTTGCACTGCCTCCGGGCATTGCCTCCAGTATCGTTCCCACAATCTTTATATCTACTAGTGTCCCATATGTGTCTGTTCCAGACCGGAGGACGTTAAACAGATTTACTACTACTGCAGTCCTGGGTCATCCTTTTTTTGAGGATGAACCTGGGTCTGTCTCAATGTGGCTGTTGTTTATTATTTGCTAGGCGACTTGGTGCCGTAATTAACTTTGGTGAAGGGAGTTAATAACAGAGAGATTTACCTTTCTTTACTTCAATATTATCCTCTCTCCTTGCCTCACTATTTCTATCTTTATGAGCCGTATAATTTACTTCAGAAACTGTTATTTCTGCTGCTATAGTACGTGTGCATGCATGCACATACACACGCGCGCGCACACACAGGCGGATCAGTTAGTCAAGAAAGGGGGGGTCAATGACTGGTTTGGGAGTTTGTTAATAATTTGAATGTAAAAGATGTAATAAAGGCCTCTCTTGAAAGAACAGGCTAAAAGTAAACCTGTGGCATGGAATCACATGAGGTAATGGATTTCTCCCTCGCTGTCTTTCTTTACTTTATTTTCTGACAAACACACACACACACACACACACACACACACCATCGACCTCTGACACACACGCGCAGACGCGTGGCCCATACATAAGGCAGTGCATTCACTCCATTTGTTAAACTGGCATAATTATTCTTGATCTTTGTTCCTGTATTGCCATCATTATTCGTTTACTTATTTAGCATCTGGTTTAAACGTTTTATTGACATACTAAGCATACAGAATACCAAACTGAAGCAACAACAAGCTAAGCTTATGGCGTGCTCAGCATAAAAGAAAATGCACATCAGACATTATAGGCGGATTTCAATAATTATATCTTCAATCAAAATAAACAAAAGACACGAAACACTGGTTGCCTTTCTTTTATGAAATAGTGAACGCATTGCTAGTGTGGTAGTGTCGTGAACAGAGCAGGTATTGATGTGTAGATGTATGCCAATTATGAAGTAAGTAAAACTAACATTGATATTTAAAATCAATTTTAAGATAGTCACATACTCCACTCCTCACACACACACACACACACACACACACACACACACACACACACACACACACACACGCACGCACGCACACGCACACACACACACACACACACGCACGCGCGCACATACACACACACACACACACACACACACGCACGCACACACACACGCGCGCGGACGCACACACAAACAAACACACGCGCGCGCGCACACACACACACACAGGCACACACACTAAATTAGCACATACAGTACAAGCATGCATTCATTATAAAAACGTACAATCCCAAGCATGCAAGCACAAATACACACACTCGCGTGCGCGCGCGCGCACACACACATATACACACACACATATACACACACACATACACACACGTACACTTACATGCAATCACAAACATAGAAACGCACACACGCATGCTCACACACACATGCATACGTATATGCGCATACACGCGCGCGCATGTGCATGCACGCAAATGCACACAAAAGTGCAAATGTAGGCCTATATGTGTGCATGAAGGCATGAGTGTATGTGTGTGTGCGCTTGCTTGCTTGTGTATCCATCTGTGTGCAAATGTGGCTTTGTTTTGCCTAGAGTGTGTGCACGATCGTGTGTGCATTTGTGTGTGCAGAAATCTTGTAAAAAATGTATTTACAATTATTTTGTAATTCGTATTTTGTATGTAGAATGTCTACGTCTTGTAAACTTTAAATGCTTGTAAATGAGGTAGAAGGGTATTTTTGTTTTTGCAAAATTTGTCTATTATAATTAGTCATGTAATTGGTAGGTCGATGGCAGTATGATTTTTATTTCAAATTGCAGTATTGTGTTCAAACTTGATTGAGAATGTGAATGTGGTCTATGTTTCTTCTTAGAATGTTCATATTGTAACTATTTTACTCTTGTATAATTAATTGTGTGTGAGTGTGTGTGTGCGCATGCATGTGTGTGTATGTGTGTGCGCGCGCGCATGTGTGTGTGTGTGTGTGTGTGTGTGTGTATATATATGTGTGTGTGTGTGTGTGTGTGTGTGTGTGTGTGTGTGTGTGTGTGTGTGTGTGTGTGTGTGTGTGTGTAAGGAAGTAAGAGAACGTTGCGTGCAAGCATCGTGCTTATTTTACTTTCTAATGATTAATTATTTGTTTGCCTTTAATGTTCTTGTTATCAATGTAAAGCGCACTGAGCTCATGTGAGAAAGAGCGCTATATAAATTCCCATTATTATTATTATTATTATTATTATTATTATGTAGACAGTAGAATTGCACATGTATCATGCCTCGCAACTGTTAAAATTGGATCGCAGTGAATCGAATCGTATGTAGCGTAGCTAGGCCTTTAGGCTGTTGCGAAAGAGTACGACTCTCAGTCCTGGAGGCGTTTGCACCGACTCTAAAGGGCCAGCCACACGTCCACTAAAATCGTACGACTGTGCGATACGATTAGATCACGTGGTCTAGAAGAACAAATGTGATTCGCCTTCGAGACCACGTGATCGAATCGTACCGTACAGTCGTGCGATTTTAGTGGACTTGTGGCTGGCCCTTAAATGGCCTGCTACACTACGTACGATTCGGATTTGAATGCGATGCGATTGTGACGATGTGAGTCACGATTCACGAGAAATTCATGCATACTGGAGTATAGTGAGCGAAACTAGCAGCATTGTTTTTAAAGGGAAGTATTTCACGTGAATCATGACCCACGTGGCCGAATCGGATCGCATCCTCATACGATTTTTCGCGTGTGTGGCGCGTCGGCTTTAAGGCGCCGATTTACACGTCCACCTGCAGTCCAACTGTGACATATGTCAGACATGATTCTGATGAAATACTACTGTCTAAATTAATCTGATGAAATACTACCCGTTTCGTTCCCCCGCGTCTGAAATGGGCAAGAAAAGTGAGTATACCGTCCATGCGTTTAAGTGGATATTCCATGCGGAAACCCGTGCGCAATCCATAAATAAGTGAAACAAAGAAGGGAAAGGATTTGCGCACGCGTCCGAATTTTCCCTATATACGTAAACTTTTATCCTTCTTTCTTTCACTTACTTAGGGTTTTCCGTACGGAACTTACGCGTCTAATGTGAACCCGGCCTTTGTCACACAGTAAGGTGAGGCAAAAAGGCCAAACATTTGTTTGCAATTATTGTTCCTTGAGTGTGAAAGATTCTTTCAATCTTTAAATGATTAGGATATGTTGTAGTGTGGCTGAGCCTCTATGATTTACATTTAATACAAAATGTCTGTAGGTTCAAAGAGAAGAGAAAAAGGATGTCTTGCTTTAGGGGAGGGGGTGTGGTGTTTTCCCCCACCTTACCATACCTTTTACTTGGACTCTTACCCGCATCAGACAGACAGGATGGCAAATCTGATCTGTTTTATTTTTTTAATTGTTTCAATTTTGCATTGCGTTACTCTTACGCACCAAATACTTGTCTTAAGTTTCCAAATTTCCTTTGAAAAATGTTCTTGCAAGTTGTCTTGAAAATGAATCTTTTTTTTCTTCTGTACGATGGCACATACAAAATGAAAATGATTCATTTGCCATTTTCGCACTTGAAAAAAGACAATGACCAATGGCCTTGGTAGGCTATTTCTGTACATTGTCCATTTCCATTGTAAATCTTCACGTAAATAGATCGCACATTTCCATCTTGAAGATAGGTTACTTGATGCGACCAACTGTTCTTTTCCTCCATTGGCTGATGGACAAAACAGGGCACAGCTCCTGAAGAGTGGACTGAAAGCGGGAACTTTGCCGAAGGTAGATGAGAAAATTGCAGGAAGCGTTGATCACAGTGAAGAAATGGCACACAGCTACCGACACGTTGAACAGGTTGCACAAAAAGTCCGTCACCATGAAACCCGGCACTCGGAGAATTATGGCAATTTCTTGCAC
>CM065706.1:20589396-20594558 GCA_017654935.2 Phymorhynchus buccinoides | reverse complement strand
CCCCTCCTAACTGTCACGTCCCACCCCTCGTGTATGTGTGTGTGTGTGCGTGCGTGGTGCGTGCGTGTGTGTGTGTGTGATGATGTAAAATTTGGACTATATTTATCTGTGTGTGTGTGTGCATGTCTGAATGTGTGTGTGAGTGTGTGTGTGTGTGTGTGTGTGTGTGTGTGTATGTGTGCTGTGTGTGTGTCTGGGTGTGGTGTGTGTGTGTGTGTAGTGTGTGTGTGTGTGTGTGTACGGTGCGTGCGTGTGTACGTGGCGTGTGTGTGTGTGATGTAAATTTGACTATATTTTATCTGTGTGTGTGTGTGTGTGTATGTTTGTGTGTGAATGTGTGTGTGTGTGTGTTGGTGTGTGTGTGTTTGGGGTGGTGGTGTATGTGTGTTGTATGCATTATGTGGCGTTCGCGTGCCGCGCGTTGCGTTTATCTTGTGTGCGGGCGTGCGTTCGTGTTTTTGTGTGTGTGTGTGATGCTACATTAATTTTGATTATATTTTATTCTCTGTCGTGTGTTTCTTGTGAATGCACGATGTATCTGAATGTCTGCGTGTGGTGTTTTGTGGTGTGTGTGTGTGGTGTGTGTGGTTTGTGTGTGTGTGTGTAAGTGTTGTGTGTCGTGTTGTGTGTGTGGTCTCTGTGTTAAGTGTGTGTGTGTGTTATTGTATGTGTGTGTGTGTGTGTTTGTGTGTGTGCGCTTGCCGCGCGCTTCGGCGTTTTCGTGTACGATGATGGGAATATTGAACTTTCCAGAAATCAATCTAAAGTTGTAAGTAATGTTTTATTTTGCCAGCGATGATGATAGTAACTAAGGTATGATATTGACAGAACCTGTTCAATATTTTTGACGGGTTTCTCTTCATTTACTCCGAGAGAAAGGAATGGAGAGGCCCGGTGGGGGTGATAGGGGAGAAACAGAGACAGAGAGGACAGACACAGAGAGAGGCACATACACATAGACACAGAGAGATATATATATATATATATGTGTGTGTGCGCGCGAGTAGGCGCGTGTGGTATGTTAGGTGTCCACCTTTTCTATATGCACTTGTGCAAAGACATTTTCCTGTCGTTAAGCCTACCACTTATTTAGCAAGGTTTATGGCGTAGGAAACGCGTCAAACACTCGATACAAAAGACTCGGTACTTTCTGAAAAGGATCGACCCTTTTTCAACGAGCGTTTCCGAGTTGTGCACATATACATTTGGAATCAGAAATTAACCGAAACCGCCCTTGCCAATGCGGGAAATCCACACTATCTCTCTTTCACTTCACAGCTCTCCTGGCTTTTTATATCCGGCTTTTCGTACTGAAAATTGTCCATTTGAACATCTATCGTTTTCGGTACTGTACGTTCCATTCAAACAATAGAAATATAGATGCGAAAATATCACGAAATGCGGAGAGTGGAGTCAGTTGTAGAACGATGGAAGCAAGTCAAGTCAAGTCAAGTTTTGAGTTTATTTTCAAAAAAAACCTAGGGGCACAAGAAAACAATCACAATTATGTTGCGGCAACTGAACAACACCTCACACACACTGGTTTTAAACAACATACCAATGCACAATGTATGTAGCCTATGTATGTAGCCAACTGTCTTTCCCGAACCTACTTTATGAATTTGCTTATTTGATGTGTGTGCGGGGGGGGGGGGGGGGGGGGGGGTGGAGGGTGCCTGCGTGCATGCGTGTTGTGTTTGTGTGTGTGGTGTGTGTGTGTGTGTGTGTGGTGTGGAACGGCTTGCACATCCCGTTATTGTCAATTGCATGCGAGAGAGAGAATTAAGAGAGAGAGAGAGAGAGAGGGAGAGAGAGAGAGAGAGAGAGAGAGAGAGAGAGTGAGAGAGAGAGAGAGAGAGAGAGAGAGAGAGAGAGAGAGAGGAGAGAGAGAGGAGAGAGAGGGAGGGAGAGAGACAGGAGGAGAGAGAGACAGAGACAGACAGAGAAGGTGTGTCTTGCTGTCTTCTTCTTCTACTAATAATGTCCACCTGTCGTAACCGGCAATTACTGACATGTACTGGGTTCAAAGATGTATGCTGTGCGGGAAACCCCCAAAACTAAAGATACAATGATAGATGAGATGGCCTGCACGACCGAGCACCCCTGGCTGTGTGTGTGTACGGATGCATGTTCTTGCAGTGTTTTTCCCTTTCAACTTAAGTTCTGTTCGCTTTTTGTTTGTTTATCTTGGTGATTTACATCATCATGTAGGCCTATGCCCGTATGTGTTCGCTTTTTGTTTGTTTATCTTGGTGATTTACATCATCATGTAGGCCTATGCCCGTATGTGTTCGCTTTTTGTTTGTTTATCTTGGTGATTTACATCATCATGTAGTATGTGTTTGCTTCTTTGTTTTGTGTAGCTTAATTCTGTTTTCTATTTCAGTCGTCGAAAGAACAAGAGACTGGAGATGTTCTACAAGGACAACCAGGGCCTTGCTGAAATAAACTCGGCCTACCTGCCAGTTCGATCAGGCACAAGACGAGGCGCCAGGAAATCCAACACCAAGGCGTACGACGTTCCATCTTGTCGTACTCTGTACAGGAAAATGTCCTTCTTCCCCCGGACAATCCCAGACTGGAACGTGCTTCCCCAGGACACGGTGGAAGCTGAGTCCCTGGACCTCTTCAGGTCCAGACTCGGCTCCCAAATCTGATTCAACAACCGCACCTCCTCCCTTCCCCCCCCCCCCGCGCGCCTTCCACCTTGATTCTCCCCTCCCCCTCTGGTCTCCATGATACCCCCCCCCCCCCACCCCCCCCCCCCCCCTCCGACTACAGCTATTTTTGTTTCTCTCTTCTGGTCTGGCGACTGTGGGCCTGGTCCAGCGTTAGGCTGGGTTGGGGCCGGACTAGGTCTCCAGCTTGCTGGGGGTTGAAAAGCATTTAGCCTGTCCGACAGCTCCACTAATGCTGGGCACATCAGACTAGGGACACTGTATCTTTTATTTATTTGCATCCCTCCCCGCACCCTCTTTTGTCTGTTTGTGTTTGTGTCTTTGTACACTTAGTTCTTCTAATCATTTATGTCTATTTAATTTACTTATTATTTGTTTCTAACTTGCTTTGACTCACACCATCGTTTTTCTTCATTGTTTTTTTCTCCAACATCGGCAGAATCTTCAACTTGATGAAGGAAGCCGATCAACGGGAAGAAGAAGAAGAAGACTGATGTGCACATGCGTGTTTTGGAAGAATCTTCACCCCTCAACTTGAAGTTCTACAAGTACTTTGTTTGTTAAAATAGACAGACAGAAACACACACACATACACATACATACATGTAGGCGGCTTTGGGCATATTTTTTTGTTAAAGAAGCGAAAACAACACAGCCTCCCCCTCCCCTTCCCCCCAAAAAAGCATACGCAGACACGCATAGGTACACTAATTCATTAATAAGCCCTACAAAAACGAGAGAGAGAGATCAGAGAGAGAGAGAGAGAGAGAGAGGGGGGGGGGGGTAAGAATGAAATAGAAAGAAAAAGAGCAAAGATAGAGGAATACCCACACACACATACACGAACGCACGCACGCACGCACGCACACGCACGCACGCACGCACGCACACGCACGCACGCACGCACACGCACACGCACACACACACACGCACACACACACACACACACACACAGACACAGACAGGCACGCACGCACGCACGCACGCACGCACACGCACGTACACACACACACACACACACACACACACGGATCTCGATTTTGCTTTGCCTGATCCAGAAATATCCGAAACACTGACCACGTCTACAGCCTTCTCTCTGACTGTTGATGTCAATATTTTCGTTCCTCTATGAATAATAGAGTTAACTGTAGCGCACACTAATTATTGACAAACTAAATAGCTGAAAGATCGCTAAAAAAATAAAAATAGGCCTACTGCATAATGGTAGCTAAGCAAAGCGAGACTGAAAAAGCAAGTTGAGTTGACAGGGTAAGTTAACGGATATGCCTAACGGCACCTTTGCCATCGTTTCGTTTGGATACATTCGTTTCATATCCGCGTAAGCCTTTCGCTGTGACTCACTCGGATTAGTCCGTACATGCTCGTTCAAAATAGCATCGATGCAAAGTATGGATACTTTCATTAAAAAAGGATCCATACTTTCGTAAATTACAGAAAGTATCGATACTTTTTGAAAGTGCGCGATCCTTTTCACAAAGTAGCGATACTTTCGCAAAAAGGATCGATCCTTTCTTAAACGGATCACTCCATTTGGAAATGAGCGTTGTTTTGTATCCATACTTTTTGAAAAGTATCGAGTCTCTGCATCGAGTGTTTGACATGCTTCGTACTCCATAAACGTTTACAAACGCTCAAACAGTTGCTACGTGAAACCCTGATTGTGAAGCCCTGAAAAAACCGGAAAAACAAACAAACAACCCAAACCGCACTTATCATAAGGAACAACACGAAACGAAATAACGACAACTACAGTTACGTCCGCCCCCCCCCTCCCCCCCCCCCCCCCCCCCCCCCCCCCCCCCCCCCCCCCCCCCACCCCCCTCTTCACACTCCACTAGAATCCAAACCATTGCAAATAGGGCTTCACGTTCACGATAAAATCTTCAACCGGCAGAAACATCGTGTGGAGAGAATTGTGTTCGAGGCCCAGCTATTCTAATTTCTTTTCCAGCAAAATAATGGACTGTAAAACATCCGCTCAACTCTATCAGCTGACAAACAGTCTGTTGGGCAGAAAAAGCATCACTCCACTACCTACTGTTTTCTCCCCTTCTGACCTGCCTGTGCTTTTCTCTGACGTTTTCAACTCAAAGATCAAAACCATAGGAGACAATTTGGACAAACCTTGTTTGGCACAGTCCCCCTTTGTCAGTGATACTAGCTTTTCTGGACAGCCTTTCACCTCGTTTAGTAGTGTGACTGAGAGTGATGTTAGAAAAGTGATAACCAACTCAACGTGCAAAACATGCGAACTTGATCTGCCTGCATCTTTCACGATTGATTGTCTTGATGTTTTGCTTCCCCACATAACTGATGTTATCAATTGTTCTCTTTCATCTAGTATTTTCCCCCTAGTGTACACATCTGCTGTTGTTCGTTCCTTACTTAAAAAGCCCTCTTTGGACCCAAACCTCTTGAAAAACTACAGGCCTGTTTCCAACCTTCCCTTCCTGTCCAAAATCC
>CM065706.1:20559396-20584396 GCA_017654935.2 Phymorhynchus buccinoides | reverse complement strand
CTGATCATCCGATGGCTCTGCAGCTTCCTTACAGACAGGCCTCAACACGTGGTGGTCAGGACGTCCACGTCGTCTGTCGCCTCAGCCCAGGTCCGCACCAACACCGGAGCTCCACAGGGGGGTGTCCTGTCCCCAGCCCTGTTCACGCTGTATACGTATACCGCCGATTGCCGCTGCACCGCCGAAGGCACCGTCCAGGTGAAATTCTCCGACAACTCCTCGCTGACCGGCCTCATCCTGACCAGCGAGAGCTCCTACAGGGATGCTGTGGAGGCGCTGGTTGGCTGGTGCGACGACAACCATCTCCTACTGAACGTGGCCAAGACCAAGGAGATGGTTGTCGACTTCAGGAGGAACCCGCCTACGCCGGCTCCACTGTTCATCGGGGAGGGAGGTGGTGGAGATGGTGGACCAGTACAAGTACCTGGGATCCATCATCGACAGCAGGCTTAACTGGTCCGCCAGCTCCCAGGCCCTGCTCAAGAGGGGAAACCAGCGCCTCTTCTTCCTGAGGAAGCTCAACAAGTTTGGGGTGGGCCCGAGGCTGCTGGAGCTCTTCTATCGAGCAACAGTGGAGTCGGTGCTTACCTTCAACTTCCTCAGCTCCTTCGGCAGCCTCAAAGAACTCGACAGGGCCAGGCTGTCGAAAATCGTCAAGACAGCTGGCAGGCTGATCGGCAGGCCTGTGGATGGCCTGCAGGAGCTGTTCGAGCGGAGAGCACTCAGGCGGTTGAGGGCCATCCAGGGTGACCCCAGTCACCCTCTGTGTGAAGTGTTGCAGGCCCAGGTGTCTTCAAGATCAGGAAAGCTGATCAGTTTTTGTGCCAGGACCGATAGGCTGAGGCGGTCTTATCTGCCCACAGCGGTGCGCCTGTTGAATAGTGGCCTGTGTGAACTGGTTGGTCTGGTGGCCCTGCCTGCAGCATTCCCCATCCTGTGAGGGAACAATGGCAGCAAATGTGTGTGTGTGTGTGTGTGTGTGCGTGCGTGTGTGCGTGCGTGTGTCGTGTGTGTGTGTGTGTGTGTGTGTGTATGTGCGTGTGTGTGCGTGCGTGTTGTGGCAGTGCGTGCGTGTAGCGTGCGTGCGTGCGTGCGTGCGTGCGTGCGTGTGTGTGTGTGTGTGTGCGCGCGCGCACACACATTAGTCCTTAAGACAGCGTGTGTTTATGGGGAAGGGGCATGGATGCAGGTGCTATTTTTGTTAATATCATTTCTTGTTCCATTTGCTTTTACATTAATTATTTTATGTGCGATATTATACCATGTATGTTATGGTCCTGATGTTTAGAGGAGTGTGTTAGTGTGTGTATGGAGAGGATGGGAGAGCAGGGGAGGAGGGGGGAGGTGAGGGGGAGAGGGGGGGGGGGGGGGTGGTTCAGTCCCCGCTATAATTTACATTTGATTTTACATACAAGTATTTGTTTTGTACAACTTTTACCTTTAGATTGTTCTTCAGCCTTCCCAGGGCTGGGTGGAAAAAAGCATGTAACTTGGTGTTATCTCATGTTCCCTGGTTAAATAAAATTTCGTTTCGTTTTCGTTTTTCGTTTTTGTGTGTGTGTCGGGCGGGGGGGGGGGGGGGGGGGGGGTCAGTCTGAAATAGTTTACATTTGATTTATTTTAAACACACAGTATTTGATTTGTACAATTAATTATTCCTATGCTTGCTTACTTTTAACTAAATTTATGGTTTATCATGTGTGTGTGGGGTGGGGTTGGAGGGGTGGGGTGGGGGGTGGAGAGGGGGGGGGGGGGCGTAGGGCGACGGTTTAGTCAGTAAAATAATTTGATTCTACATACAGTACTTGTTTTGTACATCCATTTTTACCTTGGGTTGTTCTCAAATAATTATTTTTATGCTTGTTTAATTTCAGACCTATAATTTTTATGCAAATTGTGATATTATTTTCCCTTTACAAACAATGTCATTTATTTGCTCTGTTTACCTTTATCCAAGTTGGTGTGTGTGTGTGTGTGTGTGTGTGTGTGTGTGTGTGTGTGTGTGTGTGGTGTGTGTGTGTGTGTGTGTCTGTGTGTGTGTGTGTCTGTCTGTCTGCCTGTCTGTCTGTTCAGAGATTTCAGTGTTATGCCATGCTTTCATTTGGTTTTTCAATACATTGGATTTATTTTATTTTATTCTTTTTTTTTTGTACCCCTTCCACTGTCCCCGCCTTTCTCTTAATTTTTTTTTTTTTTGTCTCTCTCTTTTTTTTTTTCTTTCACTTTTTCTTTTTTTTCTCCTTTCTTTTGGAGGGCGGAAAAAACATCTATTTGTTTTTTCTTATCTTTTTCCCCTCACTTCTTTAGTTTAGTGTTTTAGTCCGATACATAAGTGTCTGGGTTTCTGTATGACTTAGAGTTTGGTGTACTGAACATTCATACTCTATGTGTGTGTTGCGTGTGTGTGTGCGCGTGTGTGTGTGTGCGTGCGTGTGCGTGCGTGTAGCGCGTGTGATTCGTGTGCAGCGTGCGCGTGTGTGTGTGTGTATTAGCTTGTTTGTGCGTGTGCGTCTTGTGCGTGCGTGTGCGTGTGACGTGAGTGTGTAATTGCGTTGCGTGCGATGTGTGTTATGTGTGTGTGCGAGCGCACGTGTGTGTGTATGTATGCAACATAAAACAATTATGCACGTAATATCAAACCATTGATTATTAAATTAACACACTATCAACTCTTATTCTATTACTCTAGTATCATCATCGTTGTTACCATCAATAAGAACATTAATCAATTACTACGCACACTTTGTCCAGTAAAGCGTCATACAAGTTGGTATTATAAAAGTATGTGCGTGTGTACACATCTGCTTAAAAAAGAAAAAGCGAGGGAAAAGTTGATAGACCTAATCCTCTTCATTTTCAATATTCCCCCGGTGCACCATACTCTTGCACGAGCGAGATCGAAAGGGTGCAAGAGGGTGCGGAGGACATGGAGAGCGAAGAGCGAGGGAAAAGTTGATAGACCTAATCCTCTTCATTTTCCATATTCCCCCGGTGCACCATTTTTTGTACACTACTTGCACCGAGCGAAATCGAAAGGGTGCAAGAGGGTGCGGAGGACATGGTGTGCGTAGTAATTGATTAATGTTCTTATTAATGGTAACAACGATGATGATAGTAATGATAGAGTTGGTGCATACATATGTTCACACACACACACACACACACACACACACACGCACGCACGCACGCACGCACGCACACGCACGCACGCACGCAGCTGCACGCACGCACGCACACGGTCACACACGTCACACACACACAACACACACCACACACACACACACACACCACATTATGGATTTGTGTGTGTGTGAATGTTTATTTAATATTGAATGCAGGCCATTATGTTGTGTGTGTGTGTGTGTGTGTGTGTGTGTATGTATGTGTGTGCGTAAGTGCGTCGCTGTGTGTGCGCGTGTGCGCGGTGTGCGTGCGCGCCTGTGTGTGTGTGTATGTTTGTGCGCGTGTGCGTGTGCGTGCGTGTGCGTGTGCGTGTGTCGCGTGTGTATGCGTGCTTTGCTATTGTATGTACTATCCACAACGATGATGATAGTAATGATAGAGTTTGATAGTGTGTTATTTAAATAATCACAATGGTTTATATTGCGTGCATAATTGTTTTATGTGCTTGCATATAATACACACACACGTGTGTGTGTGTGTGTTGTGTGTCATGTGTGTGTGTGTTGTGTCACAGTGTGTTTTGTGTGTGTTGTGGTGTGTGTGCGTGCGTGCGTGCGTGTGTGCGTGCGTGTGTGTGCGTGCGTGCGTGCGTGTGCGTGTGCGTGCGTGTGTGTGTGTGTGTGTGTGCGTGTGTTTGCGTGTGTGTGTGTTGTGTGTGAGTGGAGTGGTTGTGTGTGTGTGTAGTGTGTGTGTGTGTGTGTGTGTGTGTGAAAGGATGGGCTGGATGGGTGTATTTTAATGTTGTGAACATTTTATGTACTTGTGTATTTTTGTATCTTTTTTTTTTTTAATTTATCCATTTTGTCTCACTGTTTTAAAATGATTTTACATTATAAGTGTTTTAAAATGCTATTTTATTAGTATGTGTGTGAGTGTCATTCATTTAATGTTTTTCCACTAATCGTGTGTGTCTATGTGTGTTTGTGTGTGTGTGCGCGTGTGTGTGCGTGCGTGCGTGTGTGTGTGTGTGTGTGTGTGTGTGTGTGTGTCGTGTGTGTGTGTGTGTGTGTGTGTGTGTGTGTGTGTTGTGTGTGTGTGTGTGTGTGTGTGTGTGTGTGTGGTGTGTGTGTGTGTGTGTGTGTGTGTGTGTGTGTGTGTGTGTGTGTGTGTGTGTGTGTGAATGTTTATTAATATTGAATATAATGTGCCTTTTTTTTGTGACTATTGTATGTACAAATTATAGTAAGTTGTTATTTTATGATGCATGCAACTGTATTTCAGTCCTATAATATATCTCTGTCTCTGTTTGTGTGTCTCTCTCTTCTCTCTTTCTCTGTCTGTCCCTCTGTCTGACTCTCTGTGTCTCTCCGTCTCTGTCTTTCTCTGTCTGTCTGTCTGTCTGTCTCTGTCTCTTTCTCGTTCTCTCTCTCGTTCTCTTTCTCTCTCTATCGTTATAAGTGTGAGTGTGATTTGTTAATAGTGTGGCCTGGGCGTCTTTAAGTGTCCATCAGTGTGAGTGTTTCAAGTTGGTTGCGAAAGTGTACTGTAGATTATGTCATTCATTATTTGGGCGTGATTGAGAAATTGACTGAGGGATCAGGGAAGGGGGGTGTTGGTCAATGTTTGATGTATACTTTTTGTTCATTGTGTTTACTATTCATTTTTAGTGATTTCTGTAAAGCGCTTAGAGCTTAAAGATTAGGCGCTATAAAAGTTGTTGTCTTAATAAATAAATAAATAAAAGAGGCGTGTTTCCCCTGTAGCCCCTTTCTTGGTGAAAGAAAGGTTATACTAAGGCTGTATTTTGTGTGTATGTGCTCCGTGAGTGTATATGTGTGAATGTGTGTCTGTGCGTGTGCAGATACTTAAGTGATTATGTGTTTCTGTGTGTGCACGTATGCCTTTTATACTTTTCTTAGTTGCAACTGTTTTTTCAAATATAGTTGATATTGGCAATCTAGATTCTGTTTTTGTTGTATATACTTATACACATCTTGGCAGTTATCATAATATGGTTTACTTTCAATAGTGTGTGTCTGTCAATATTGTCTTGTTTAAGAATTCCAAACAGCACATTTTGTTCGGAAACTTCAATTTGGTTGTTGTATGCTGTTAATATATATTGACTAGCATTTTTCCAAAAAGATTTAACCCTAGGACAGTGAAAAAAGAAATGTTCAATGTAATCAATTTCATCACTGCAATATGAATAGTTCCGATTATCCCTTATTTTCATTTTGCATAGCATTATATTAGTGGGGTAGATATTTTGTAGAATTTTCCATGGCAAAACTCTCAATCTAGTTTCTTTGGTGCACAAACGAGGAATGTTCCATACATTCTTATTAATCTCGAGTCCATATTTATTAGAGCAAAATCTAAGTGCACATGGTTCTGTGTAACTAAGGGAGCATAATGCTGCACGAAAATCTTTGCAAGTTGTATACGTTTTGTTACAGAAAAGAGGAGGTTCTGCAAAATCAATGTCAAATCGATCTTGTTCACTGACCCTAGTAACAAAATTGCGTGTGGCCATTGACACTATGTTGTACTCTAAGATCCTTCCAGGGATGGCTCCTATCTTGTTGACCACGTCCACATATGAAAGCATTCCATTTGGACCATACATGTCTGTGATATTTAATATTTTGCCCTGTATCCAATCTGGAAAGAAAAGTACATTTCCACGATATTTTACATGCTGGTTATTCCACAATAAAGAGGGGTATGGTGCTACATCTGCACATTTATTAAGATCTAGCCATGTTTTCAAGGTGCTTTTCCAAAAATGTGAATGTATATTATCTAAACCTTTGAACAGTGCGCTCCCAGTATTTGAATAAAAACAGATAACATTATCACCAAATGACTGAAAAATCTTTCCAGGGATTAAAGTCCAATTTTCATTGTTCATGGACTTACAAAGTTTTACAGCCCATTGAAGGAGAAAAGCTGCTTGCATCTGTCTGAGATCAATCATTTTTAATCCTCCTTTTTCGAATTCACTACACATTACACTCCTTTTAACTTTTTCAAATGCTTTACGATTACAATTTCTTTTACGCCAAAGAAATCTAAAAAGCATACGGTTAATGTCTGATAAGATCTTGTCTGGAATGACAAATGCTTGCATAACATAGACCATTTGTGAAATTAGAAATGTTTTAATAATATGTATTTTACCAATTACGCTAAGGTCTCTTTTTCCCCATGCATGAATCATTCTTTGAATAATTTCTATTCTTTGCAACCAGTTATCCTCAACTAAGGATGCAGGTCTATCATTCATAAAGTAAATGCCTAAAATCTTGACTCTTTTCTTCCAGGTGAAACCATAAAAGCTCTCTTCGCTGTTCTTTTTTCTACCTAGCCACATAGCCACTGACTGACTTTTATTTATTTTCCTCAGTGTGTTAGTGTGTGGATATGGAGAGGATGGGAGAGCAGGGGAGGAAGGGGGGGGGGGGTGGAGGCGGGCTGGGGGGAGGAGGGGGGGGGGGGGAGTTCAGTCAGTGCTATAATTTACATTTGATTTTACATACAAGTATTTGTTTTGTACACCTTTTTTACCTTTAGATTGGTCTCCATTGTGTGTGTGTGTGTGTGTGTGTGGGGGGGGGGGGGGGGGGGGTGGGGGGGGGGGGGGGGGGGGTGTTCAGTTCTGAAATAGTTTACATTATGATTTATTTTACACACAGTATTTGATTTGTACAATTAATTATTCCTATGCTTGCTTACTTTTAACTAAATTTATGGTTTATCATGTGTGGGTGGGTGGGGTGGAGAGGGGGCGTGGCGTAGGGGGGCTTGTTAAAAAATTTGTTTTTTTTTTTTTTTTTTTAGTCAGTGGAATAATTTGATTCTACATACAGTACTTGTTTTCTACGTCCATTTTTTTACCTTGGTTTGTTCTCAAATTATTTTTTTTTATGCTTGTTTAATTTCAGTCCTATTATTTTTATGCAAATTGTGATATTATTTTCCCCTTACAAACAATGTCATTTATTTGCTCTGTTTATCTTTATCCAAGTTGGTTGTGTGTGCGTGTGCGTGTCGTGATGACAGAGAGCGAGGGTGAGAGAGAGAAATAACAGCGAGAGAGAGGTGCTGGATCAGCTTGGTGTTCAATGCTTGCTCATTTCATGAAACAGGTAAACTTGCATCATTCAAATGTTCAGTCTTCAAATAATATCTTGCCTGTTTCATGAAATATGCAAGCAATTTTTGCTTGTTTCGTGAAACAGGCAACAGGTTTGCTTATGTCATGAAACCCCCCGCAAAACTTGCTCTTGTTCATGAAAACAGGCTATTTCACAAAATTATTGTAACATAAAACTTTTGGCTAAGTTGTAGTTCAGATACCCCCGCATGTGTACGACTCACAGTACGACTCACAGTCTCAAAATCTGCCTCTTTTCAGTTTCATGACAATAAACCTAGGCTGATTAAAAACCGATACCGTTCGTGAGAATGGCAGAATATTGCTTCTCGGTGAAACGTTTCAATGCAAAAATGTAATTCGCCTTACGTTTGACCTACGTTTTACGCTCCGGGATACAAGATCGTTTTCAAACCATGGCATGCTATCCACATAGCTAATCAAACGTCTCTTTTGTTTCTTCAGCCTTGCAGTGTCCGATGCAGGGTTCCTGGTCTTCCTGGTGTGTGGCAAGTCCTACGCTATCGTCAGTCTGGTGGACCAGGAGGCTGGAGACTTCTGGAAGGAATATCATTTTGGCATTGTGCTGGCTAGCTGCCTTGGTTTTCAAGTACTTTCTAACGTCATCACGGCTGTCATCGCTGTAGAACAATGTCAAGGTCTGTGTGTCAATCAGTCCCCTCCAAAGTTGCCAGGTATCTTCAAGACAAAAAGTCAGTGTGTGTGTGGGCGGGAGGGGGGGGGCGGGGTGTGTGGGGGGGGGGGGGTAGGGGGGGGGCGGGGGGGTCGGGGGAGGTGCTGTGGGTGGAGTTGGAGTAGAAAGACTGACTGACATTTATTTATCTCGGTTTTTATATCAACAAATAAGAATTAGAACATGATGCTCAGGAACTTGCGTAGCCTAGACAACGGTTTGTGTTTTTCAATTACAAAGAAGGAACCGTCTTGCGTAAATATAATGCACTCCAGCAAAAAATGAATCCACTCTCATTCTGTTCATCATGAATAAGTGGACGTTTTTGCCAAACAAAATGTCAAAAAATATTGTTTAAAGTGTGCACTTTGAATTCATTCTTTTGTGTAAAAGATACATTTTCGGGCCTCCCTTTCAAGTCTTCTTTCACGGTGTTACCTCCGCAATCGCTGTTTGCGTAGCGTGATGGAGAAGATAAGCTACACACCATAACTATGCTGTATTTGAGCTTAGAAATGTAATAACAGTATACAGTTTGGCAAATAATTGGTAACAGTTAATCTTTTCACAGATACACCGGAATGCTGATCGTCGCAATGGGTGTCTACATTCTGACTGTGATGAACTTTGCCTTCAGCACACATTTCCAGACAGTGAAAATCACAGATCCTTCGACCAACACCTCTACCTATATCAGCCGATTCTCTCCATTCTATGTACGTCATCGAACCTTGATCGACGTTCTCCATAACTACATCACTCTTATTACCCTCCCTTTCCTGTCCGTGATCATCGTCATCGTCTGCACCAGCGTCATCATATTTCGTCTTAAAGTCACCACCGCCTGGCGCCAGAAAGCTGTGTCCCACATGACGTCAGTGGAGAAACAGGAAGTGAAGGTGACCAAGATGTTGGTGACGGTGTGTGTCGTTTACGTCACCTGCATGATTCCCACACTGGCTCGTCAAACGGCCGTGTTTCTTCGTGTACCCGGCTTCCATATGTCAGACTATCTATGCAACATGCTGAGAGTGTCTGTGGCAGTCAGTCATCTCTTTGAGGTTGTAAACGCTTGCAGCAATTTCATCATCTATCTTCGGCAGAGCTCCCGCTACCAATCTACTCTTAGAGGTTGGTTTCCTTGTTTCTCTCAAAAGCGTTGACACGAAATGTGTTTGCTCAATGCGATCATGTGGACCGTTGTGTTTTACTGGTCAATATTTCTGATAATAAACTCAAGAATTGTTTTCTTTGTGAAATTCTCTTTAGTCCTTGATTATGATTTGTGTGTGGTTGTGTAGTCTGTGTTTGTGTTTGCTTATTGTGTGTTGTGTGTGTGTCCAATGTTGTGTGTGTGTGTGTGTGTGGTGTGTGTGTGTGTGTGGTGTCGTGTGTGTGTGTGTGTGGTGTGTGTTCTGTGTGTGTGTGTGTGTGTCCTTGTGTGGTGTGTGTGTGTGTGTGTGTCCTGTGTGTCTGTGTGTGTGTTCGTTCTTTAGTATTTACGTCTGTTCACCCGCACAAGCAAGATATTAGACAACCACAAAAAAGTTTGTGTGTGTGAAATTAATTAAGCCTACAGCAGATAGCTATTGAGGTGGTGCGAGTGTGTGAGAGTGCGTGAATGGTAGTGTTATTTATGTGTGTTTTCCTCTACACATCTATTCATACAATTCTAACTGAGTGCATGTAAAAATTACACTAGCAGATATATCAGATGGGAGGGAGGGGGGGAACATACAGTAACATTTCAAACTGACTTATTTAAAATGAAGAGTTAAACAAGTGTGTCTTAATTTATAAATGGCTAACAACAAACGGATAATAACACAATTTAAGCCAACAGTTAATTAGTAACTCAAATAAAAATACCAACAGGACTTATGTGCAGGATTTCTGAAAAACGTTTAAGGAAATTAAAGTTCTTTCAGATTGTTTCAATGGTTAATGGCGTTTGATGGTTCAGCAATTCAACAACAGTTTTGTTGATTTGTTCTTTGATAATAGGACAAAATAGGAGCATATGATTTATAGATATTTGATTTCCACATATACACTTAACGTCTTTACAAAAGTTTTTTTTAAAAACATTTAAGCGAAGTTTAAACATCAAAGATACGATTTGTCTTGAACTTGTATCCTTGAGCTGTTTAAAAATTAAGTAGGAATTCATTGTACTTGAGCCTTTTATACAATAGCGTGAATATTGACTGTCTGAAGCCATTAACATGCTGTCAAAATTATCTTTGGATAATTTTTCAATATGTTTATAATATTCATGCAGATCTAAATTCACATTAAGTTAAATCGTCCCCTCGGAATTACGCGCTGCACTTCTAGCTGCTCGATAAACCAATTCATTTGAGTATATTCCACAATGGGAGGGAACCCAATAAAAAGTTACACTAATGTCTTTACTCGATAATTGATTAATTAAATGTTTGATCTCTAATATCATTTCAAGGCGTATGTTAACATTTTGACCTTTGTTAGCTTGTAATGCTGATTTCGAATCTACACAAAGTAATATTTTACAAGCATTTATAGGTAATTCTGCAGTATAGTGTAATGCCAGTGTGTGTGTGTGTGTGTGTGTGTGTGGTGTGTGTGTGTGTGTGTGTGTGTGTGTGTGTGTGTGTGTATGTGTGTGTGTGTGTGTGTGTGTGTGTGTGTGTGTGTGATTATATACATTGGCAACATATCGAACCATACATTTTAACTTCCATTCAAGACGCTGTGTTTCTGAGTTTGTCTTTCTATCCGTCGATTTATTATAAAATGCATTACTCCATTACTCCCAAACATGCACACATATTTGTTTTTTAGATAACATTTGATACGGCATTTTGGTAGTACATGATAGTACATATGTATTTGCTTGTCATGTTCTATATGTGATTTGTTTTTTATATTAAACTTTTGTTCAATGTTCTTTGATTCCTTACGCCAATTTTCATTTTTGATCTTTACATTTATTTGGTTCAGTATTTTTCTTCTTTCTTTGTAGCTTACTCCTTTATTGTCAATATAGATCATTGTGACTTGACTTGACTCCACACACACACACACACACACACACACACACACACACACACACACACACACACACGCACGCACACGCACACGCACACGCACACACACACACACACACTACACACACACAAACACACACACACACACACACACACACACACACACACGCACGCACACACACACACACACCACACACACACACACACACACACCTACCAACCAACACACACACACACACACACACACACACACACACACACACACACACACACACACACACACACACGTGGGTATTTTATTCATTCACCCATTCATTCACTCACTCATTCATCATCTTACTCATCTTACAAATCACAGAACTCCATTATAAGCGAACATACGTACAAAAAGCAACAATGACAACAAATCATCAGCTAGTGCATAAAACAAATATTTAATTGTGTGGAATAAGTGTGTGGAATTTTGACAGCAGTCATTTTTTGAATTTAATTGTGTGATTTTCCTGAGAGAGAGAGAGAGAGAGAGAGAGGGGGGGGGGGAGATTATTAGGTATTTATTAGGTATTAGGTACTTTATAGTCACAGAGGCGTCTCTGTGAAATTCGGGTTGCTCCCACCTAGAGAGCGCGTCGCAGCCAGAGGCGCGCCACCCAATTTCTTTTTTTTGTTTTTGTTTTTTTTGTTGCATGCGATTTTTATGTGACTGATGAGGGGGAAAATTTTGACCAAATGACAACGTTTTCGTTGCCACTGGGCTTAACGTATGCTAAGTGCATGGGCACATGGGACCTCGGTTTATCGTCTCATCCGAAAGACTCCACGTTCAGACCGTAAGGCCTAGTGCAAAGTGAGAGGAAATATCCCCTGTACCCAGGTTCGAACTCGGGTTTACTTGACACGAAGCGAACGCGCTACCACTGTGCCACTCTACACTACGGAGGAGAGGAAGGAAGGATTGAAGGAAGGAAAGAAAACGTGCACATTGAAAACTAGATTGAAAAGTTATCGAATGTAGCATTCGAGAATCACCCGAGGAGTTACGCAGCCACACCCCGACTTCGGAGGATGACTGTGATTATCTTGCTGCTGCTGCATACTGTCACTATCTTACTGTTTCTGCTGCTGACTGTCCCTATCTTGCTGAGTAGATTTCCCATAAAAGCATCCGAGAATCACCCGCATTGCTAGTTTTCAAGGTCACACGTCAAGTTCATGACTTTGACCTTGACCTTGACCCCAAAAGGCACATTTACAATACCCAGCCAACATTCCCACCTGATTTCATCTTGGGAACTCCATTTTTTCCGACCCCCCGATTTTCAGGGTCCAGCGATCTCCTTGACCTTGATTGGTCAACAATATTTGGAAGGAGCTTAAGCCAAACCACCTTCATACCAAGTTTCAACATCCTATGTCGACTGGTGCCTGATATATGGATAAAAACATTTTTTCAGTTGTCAAGATCATACATCAAGGTCATGACTTTGACCTTTGACACCAAAAGGCACATCTACAGTACCTAGCCTACATGCACATCAAGTTTCATCTTCCTATCCTTATTCCTTCATGGTGATATGATGTTATCTTGGGAACTCCATTTTTCTGACCCCCCGATTTTCAGGCTCCAGCGATCTCCTTGAACTTGACCTTGACCTTGATTGTTCAACAATATTCGAAAGGAGCATAAGCCAAACCACCTTCATACCAAGTTTCAACATCATATGTCGATTGATGCCCGAGATATGGCTAAAAATAGATTTTCAGTTTTCAAGGTCATACATCAAGGTCATGACCTTGACCTTGACCGTGACACCAAAAGGCACTTCTACAGTACCTAGCCTACATGCACATCAAGTTTCATCTTCCTATCTTTATTCCTTCATGGTGATATGCTGTTAACAAACTCACATACATACATACATACATACATACATGTACATACATACATACATACATACATACATACATACACACACACACACACACACACACACACACACACACACACACACACACACACACACACACACACACACACACACACAGCCAATTACACAACAAAAACAATATCAACTTCACTCCGTAAACTCCGCGGGTGATAAATACTCAAGCTTCTGTTCAATTTTCAATACGTACAAACTGGTTGGACTTTTTCCTCACACTGCGTGTCCCAGGAATATCTTCATCTCTTACTCTTGAATCAACGAACGAAAGAAAAGACAGAAAGTACAAGAAGCTGAGTTTTTGTCATACAGAAAATATATATTATTAGGTATTAGATACTTTATAGTCACAGAGGCGTCTCTGTGAAATTCGGGTTGCTCTCACCTGGAGAGTGCGTCGCAGCCAGAGGCAAGCCACCCAATTTTTGTTTATGTGCATGCGATTTGTGTGTGACTGGTGAAGAAGGAAAGGGGTGTGTGTACATTTTGACCAAATGACAACGTTTTCGTTGCCACTGGGATTAGTGTGTGCTAAGTGCATGGGCACACGGGACCTCGGTTTATCGTCTCATCCGAAAGACTCCACGTTCAGTGCAAAATGAGAGGGAAAATCCCCTGTACCCAGGTTCGAACTGGGGGTTTACTTGACAATTGTAATTCTATGTCTGTTTGTCTGACCGTCTTTGGGTGTTTGTGTAATTTTTATTTCCCATTCTTTAGGCTATATGTTAAATATTATTATATGTGGTGTTATATGTGTATATTATATTTTTATATTGTAAACGCCTAGGGCATTGCATTGATTAGGCGTGCTAAATATTCAAATAATGATAATAATAAAAGGCGAACACGCTACCTCTGTGCCACTCTACACTAAGAGGACCTTAGACATTGCCAATGTTGAGTAAGTGCTTTTAAAGTTATTCCTGGAACGTTGAAGAGTTTAATGCCTTCGCAAGGCCCATCTTTGGCTTCTTTATCAGACAACGGAAGATACTGGGGCACATGTCCTGGAGAGTAGATTGATAACGAGAGCTCTGCCGAAGGTATATGCTAAAATTGCAGGAAGCATTAACAACCTCAAACACATGACACAGCGCGGCGGACACCTTGAATAAGTTACACAGATAGTCTCCCCTCATGAAACCAGGCACACGAAGAAATATGGCCAACTGACGAGCCAGTGTGGGAATCATGCAGGTGACGTAAACGACACACACCGTCACCAACATCTTGGTCACCTTCACTTCCTGCTTCTCCACTGACGTCATGTTGGACACGGCTTTCTGGCGCCAGGCGGCGGTGACTTTGAGACGAAAGATGATGACGCCGGTGCAGACGATAACGATGATGAGGGACAGGAAAGGGAGGGTGATCATGATCATGTAATTGCGAATGATGTCGATTGTCGTTCGGTGACGTATATAGAAAGGCGACAAGCGGCTGATGTAGGTGGAGGTGTTGGTCAGAGGGTCGGTGATTCCAACGGTCTGGAACTGCAGCGTGAAGGCCGCGTTGAGTACGGTGAGAACGTACACAGCCATGGTGACGATCAGAATTCCCATGTACCTGTACAATTGTGTGGCAATGCAAAGAAAGCATGTTAGTATATGATACTACACTTTAAATCTATCACTTTACTACCATGTTTAATGTTATGGCATGCACGGTTTGTGCAACACGCACCACATTATTGCTGATATCCATAGGAATCAGCACATTACGGTTTTCGAAATCATTGTTCTGGCATGTATAAAATTACATTAAAGTGAAATGCTATGGTGATCGTTTAGATTACGTAATCACGTACCACATTATCCCTTACATCATTTGGAAAACTAAACTGTGAATGTGCTGCTTGATTTCACTTGATATTTGGACATGTTACAAAATACTCATGGGTTATTTATTTGTTGTTGTTTTTCTGACACACATAATATTTGGATGCAGGCTACTTTAATTGACTGAAAAATGTGTCAATAAGAACAACACCTTTGTTGGCAGCATTGGATGTTTTACATTTAGAACAAAACCCCATAACCGTTCTCTGGGTTGGGTGGAATGTAGAATCTTCATCTAAAATTCCACGTCATCTGGTTTTGTCTGGCACATGTGGTGCCTATGCTATCTCACCTTACCGCCCACTTCCAGTTTCCGCCTGGCTCGATTCCTGGTCGGACGCTAAAGGAGCGTGCTCTGTGATGTGTTTTCTGTGCTTTGCTTCATAGCTTGGCTACTTTCATTTGAGCAACTGCAGTGTTACATATGCATATTATGTGCAGTCTTTGCTTTACAAAGTGGGGGTTGTGGAAGCTACTCACAAAATTTCCATACGAGTGAGGGAAATGTCAACATAGGTAACAGTCCTTCTTGATCTGTTTACCAATCACACATAAATGGTGAGTATATTGTATAATAAATCATACATAGACAGACAAGGAATAAATGAGAGCATGAATGAATGACAATGACATTGTCAAAACAAATTAAAAGAATTCCCGTCATGTGAACATGGTTTGCCCACCTCAATGTAGGAAAGGAAAAGGAGCTACTGTCAACAACCCCATTCATACATTCATTTGTACATGCAGCAGCCAGTGATATTCTCTCTTGTCCCGTTGGACAGTACACAGTCAGTCCAAGCTAACTTCCATGGCTATCAGCTGTCAGCATTCACCAGTCAGAAACCGTGGGAAAGGCAGTGTAAGCAGCCAGGAGGTTAGTAGAGGGGGGGGGGGGGGGAGGGGGGGGGGGGGGGGGGGGGGGGGGGGGGGGTGGGGGGGGGGGGGGGGGGGGGGGGGGGGGGGGGGGAGGGGGGGGGGGGGGGGGGGGGGGGGGGGGGTGGGTGGGGGGGGGGGGGGGGGTGGGGGGGGGGGGGTGGGGGGGGGGGGGGGGGGGGGGGGGGTGAAAAGTTCATTCAGTAACATAGCCCCAACATTTTTGTGTCTTTTCTTTTTGTCGAGCCGCTAGGAAGCAGCGAGACTATTGGCGAGGAGCAAACTTTTGCTCAATGACAACAACGCTAGGCTGATCTTAACCCTTTCAACGCCAACGTCGCATTTTAGCAACACAATGGTTTAACACCCATGTCACTAAAAAGCATCAAACCAGGGCCTGTTATCCGATGACCCTATTTTCTTAATTTTGGGAGGTAACGATAGGCCTACTGTTATACCTGTCACAGAGGAATTCTCAAAATTGCAGATATTTTATTTTCTCTACCCAGTTAAGTTTAATGGTATTTTTTGGCTGAAAAATGGCTGGCGGCGAAAGGGTTAACCCTATCCTCTTCGTGTTTACGACTTTCGATCTTAAAGTCTGGTTCTTTTCAGTTTCATGACAATAACTCTAGGCTGATCCTAACCCTAAACTCTGAGTGTTTATGATTCTCGATCTCAAAATCTGATTTCTTTCAGTTTCACAACAATAACTCTAGGCGGATCCTCGCCCTATCATATTCATTTTTACAGCACTCGATCTCAAAGTCTGGTTCTTTTCAATTTCATGACAACCCTAGGCTGCTCCTACCCCTATCCTCATTGTGTTTATGATTCTCGATCTCAAAGTCTGGTTCTTATCAGTTTAATGACAACAACCATAGGCTGATCCTATCCCTATCCTCTTCGTGTTTACGACTCTCGATTTCGAAGTCTGGTATCTTTCAGTTTTATGACAACAACCCTAGGCTGATCCTAGCCCTATCCTATTAATTTGTGTGGCTCTCCATCACAAAGTCTGGTTCTTTTCAGTTTCACAACAACCCTAGGCTGATCCTAACCCTATCCTCTTCATGTTAATGCTCTCGATCGCAAAGTCTGGTTTCTGTCAGTTTCATGACAACATCCCTAGACTGATCCTAACCTTATCATCTTCATGATTGCGACTCTCGATCTTAAAGTCTGGTTCTTTTCAGTTTCATGACAACCCTAAGCTGATCCTAACCCTATCCCCTACATGTTTATGATTCTCGATCTCAAAGTCATGGTTGTGAGTTTTCAGTTTAATGACAACAACCCTAGGCTGATCCTAACCATATCTTCTTCGTATTTACGGCTCTCAACGTCAAAGTCTGGTTTCTTTCAGTTTTATGACAATAACCCTAGGCTGATCGTAACCCTATCCTCTTTGTGTTAACGACTCGATCTCAAAGTCTGGTTCTTTTAAGTTTTATGACAACAACCTTAGGCTAGCCCTACTCTCTTCGTGTTTACGACTCTCTATCTCAAAAGTCAGTCTTCTTTCTTTCAGTTTCATAACAACAACCCTAGGCTGATCCTAACCCTATTCTCTTCATGTTTACGACTCTCAATGTCAAAGTCTGATTCTTTTCAGTTTCACAACTCTAAGCTGATCCTAACCCTATCCTCTTAGCGTATCCTTATCCTCTTCGTGTTTACTACTCTCGATCTCAAAGTCTGGTTTCTTTCAGTTTCATGACAATAACCCTAGGCTGATCCTAACCCTATCCTCTTTGTGTTTACGACTAGATCTCAAAGTCTGATTCTTCCTCGATTGGTTGCCTCCTGATGGCCTAACAAACATTCGTTCCCCTGGGACTGCTGGTCTTAGATTCTGCGCCTCAAAACATAGCGACAGTTATATGGGGCTCAAAAATGATAAAATACTAGTTAACTACTTAAACTGGCTTTAAGATACCAGTTAAGAAGTTAACTGCCTTTTCTTATTCCAGTTAAGTAGTTAACTGATATAATCAACTTCTGCTTCCAGCAAAAGAAAAGTCAGTTAACTGTTAAGTGGCATTTTGTCAGGAAAACCAACTCCTTAACTATTTGTTTTTTTAGCACGAAAGTTATGGCCCTTTTCAGTAGCACCCTTTAGTCACAATGTTGGGATTGTTTAACAAAAATGTGATTGCTATTTCAATATCACTCTTTGGTTACATTAGTACAATGTTATAATTGCTGAATGAACAATTTTATGGCCCGTTCTAGTGATCTCTTTTGATACAACGGTTTAAGTGGAAGCAACTTCAGACTGAAGTCTCACAAAAGTTTGTTACTAGTGTATTTTATGCACATATTTTACAAAACAATTACAAGGTGTTTTACACTTTCTGTTGCTGCTAGTTCAATTTGATGCAGTTCTTATTGTTTGTTCATGAAAACACAATCTTTCTATTGATAACAGTGTCACTCACATTGTTTTATTTGTTAATTTATGAATGTGTGAGTGCTGTCATATTCGAAAATAAAGGCTGAGGTTTTTTTAATTTGTAAATGGAAATGTCAACATTGTTTTAGCTCGACTTTATATCAGTTGATCTTTGATCAACTGAATTTGTTGTCTTCTCTCCCACAGGGATTTGAGATGTACACGTGCACTGTGCACCTACCATGTCAAGGTCAAGCCTGAAAATATTTGCAACCTCCCACTGGGAAAGGCTTGGAAGCTGATGACGTTTATACTGGGAACCCAGGCCTATACAAGGGTCGAAATAATTAAAACATAAGTAGCTCTATTCATCGTTATATGCTATAGTGTCAGTTTAAAACAAAAGCATAGCAAATCACTCTGTAAATTAACCCCTACCTCTCCTGCCTTCATCTTTAAAATAAAGGAAAGAAAAAATAATATTCATCAATTAATTAACAAACAAAACAAAAGCTTGTGACATTAAATCACATACAAATACGAAACAAAAGGGGAACAGTGCTAACTATCTTGGGATAAAACATAAAAGCTCTTTGATTCACATCACAACACGCAATTGAATGAAATACAGATTTCTACAAACAGGTGAAGTGTAGAAACACAGAATTTAAGAAACTCTTCACCATTTCCCAATACACTGGGGCAGCTTATTCTTCCACTACAGCTGATTTATTTGTCCAAACATATTATTAACACATGTACGAAACATGACACAAATGAAGAGTACAAGGTTTTTATGATTGATGAAATCTGCAATTAATGAAAGGTCTGACAAAACTGAGGTTGCTGGTGACAATCACCTGCATAGTTAGGCATTGCTTTGCTGCCAGTGCCCATTGGCAGTAAGAAAGCTTTAGCGGATCTCAACGCTAAGCCTATCCAAAGGATCTCAACAAATTCAAACAAACCAAACCCATTGGCGTGTTTATAACATGACTCAAGTCAGGTCAGTAAATCCCTTTTGAATGAGTCATTGACAGTTTACAATAAAAGACACTTACACAGAAGTCATAGAAAGTGGGAGCCATATTGACGAAAATAGGCACAGCTCATAAGCATGAAAATACATGATATCCATGGTACTATACATGAGGGAACATTCCTTTCATCCTCGGTAAAACTTTGGCCTAAAAAGAAATGGCCGTGACTCAGAGACACAAGGTGATCTTGGGTTTGACCAAAGTTGGTTCATATTTTTTCCTGAAATGCTTAATGCAATGCTTAAGAGTATTGCACCCTTTGTTAAAAACTAAGGTCTTTTTTACAGAAATATTCTACAATGTTCTTTATTATGTCACAAACTGGATTATGTTCTTAGCACATTTGACTAAAGAGTCGATTGGCCTTTATTTCAAGCATTCAAGATAGCTTAGACCAAGTTTGCAGCTTTCTGTTGTTTTATTGCAGCGGATGTATCATGGTCGGAAATTGGCCAAAATTATAGACATATGAACCAAATTTGTGTAAGGCCATTTAAATGTCTTGCTTTTTCATCGCGCATGTCACACTGTGACAAATACCCTTTCCTTATGTCATCAGTACAAGTGACAGTGCGTCAAAAGATGGAAATGACAAAAAACAAATTATCATCACGATTTATTGATAAGTATGACTAACAATCATCTCAAATATCAACCACCTTAATATTACATATTATCTGTATATGAAGCAGAGACAATGTATGGTTTAAAGTTAAAATATCTGTCCTGAACAAATAAAAACAGAAAATTAGCCACATGCAAACAGATGACCGTCCGCTTACCAGAGAAAAGCTGCAAATGGGCAGACAGAAAATGAGCCACAAGCAGACTGAAAATTAGCCATGGGCAAACAGATGATCGGCCGCTTACAGACAGAAAATCTACTACTGGCGGACAGAAAATCAGCCTCTTATAGAAAGGAGACTTGCCACAGGGAAACACAAAATCTGCTACAGGTGGACAGATTACCTGCCACAGGCAGACAGAAAATGACCACAGGTAGACAGATAATGACCGCAGACAGACAGAAAATGACCACAGGCACACAGAAAATCTGCTATGGGTAGACAGAAAGTCCGCCAGAGGCAGACAGAAAACCAGCCGCTCGCAGACAGAAAACCTGCCATGCGTAGACAGAAAATCTCCACAAACAGAAATTCTGCCATGGGAGGACAGAAAATCATCCATATACAGAAATCTGCCACGAGCAGACAGAAAATCATCAACATGCAGAAATCTGTCACAGGCAGACAGAAAAACATCCACATGCAGAAATCTGCCACGGGCAGACAGAAAATCATCCACATCCAGAAATCTGCCACGGGCAGACAGAAAATCATCCACATGCAGAAATCTGCCACGGGCAGACAGAAAAACATCCACATGCAGAAATCTGCCACGGGCAGACAGAAAATCATCCACATGCAGAAATCTGCCACGGGCAGACAGAAAAACATCCACATGCAGAAATCTGCCACGGGCAGACAGAAAATCATCCACATACAGAAATCTGCCACGGGCGGACAGAAAATCATCCACATACAGAAATCTGCCACAGGCGGACAGAAAATCATCCACATACAGAAATCTGCCACGGGCAGACAGAACATCATCCACATACAGAAATCTGCCACGGGCAGACAGAAAATCATCCACATGCAGAAATCTGCCACGGGCAGACAGAAAATCATCCACATGCAGAAATCTGCCACGGGCAGACAGAAAATCATCAACATGCAGAAATCTGCCACGGGCAGACAGAAAATCATCCACATACAGAAATCTGCCACGGGCAGACAGAAAATCATCAACATGCAGAAATCTGCCACGGGCAGACAGAAAATCATCCACATGCAGAAATCTGCCACGGGCAGACAGAAAATCATCCACATACAGAAATCTGCCACAGGCGGACAGAAAATCATCCACATACAGAAATCTGCCACGGGCGGACAGAAAATCATCCACATACAGAAATCTGCCACGGGCAGACAGAAAATCATCCACATACAGAAATCTGCCACAGGCAGACAGAAAATCATCCACATACAGAAATCTGCCACGGGCAGACAGGAAAAGAACCACAGATGGACAAAACATCTGCCATGAGCAAGCCATACAAACTATCCTCCTACCCGTTTTAGACAAGGACATCAGACAATAATCATGCAACCACTTAGGACCTCAAAACGAAGGGCGTAAGTACATAGTACTTAATTGAAACGAGCAGGCTATTATTACAGGGAATACACACAATCTCTTAAATGTCCATCTGCTTCAGAGACAGAAGCATAAGCATAGCCTATGTGAACGCAGCCTAAGTATTTGTAGTAGCTAGCCTATTCTCGTGTCTAAATCTCTCCCCCATTTTTACCATGAAAAAAGAAAAAGAAAAGAGGCATCCATGTGTTTCATTCACACCAAGGGTTAGTGCTACAAGCTAATGATAGTACCAGAACAGCATGCCAGACATTCTCCCTTTTCTTCCCTACTTTACAGTACGGGGAAAGGGCCAGTAGCATAATTATGTTTATACTAGGGCACAGGCTATACTAGCATAACTATCTCAATGCAAACTTTGACGGCTGCATTCCTAGCTTCAAAGGGAAGGATGCAAGAAACAAGAATGACAGGGGCCGTGTTTTTTTTAGTTAGTAACAGCAGCAAGAGAGGTCACGGACGAAGGGGTGAAAAGTGAGATCCTCACCTCATTCACATTAATGTAATGGTAGAGCTTATCCCTTTCATCATGTCTGATCTAAACACATAATGTTTCAAGCTTCATAATTATGCTTTAGTACCTCATGGTTTTATGTAGGCGTGTTAAATTCAATGTCTTCGTGAAGTGAGAGGCGGGGCTCACTGAATTTTATGATATTGAATGAATGTAAAGTCTATAGTGACTGTTGGACATATTCAACCAATGTTGGAAAACTACAAAGCAGAAAACATTGCCTAGTAAAGATAATTGCTTATCGGCTTACAAGCTCCATACAATGCAATGCTATGATATGGGACATGACAATAATTATCTTCTTTGAGACACAAGGTTGCTAAATATGAAAGACCTTTACTAAGACAGGCATGGACACACAATAAATACATGTTTCAAACCACATAGCATTAGAGGTGCCAGTGCATCAGCAGCAAAGCTGCACATGCCCACAAATGTCCTATTGATGGCAGCAGGTAGGACGAACGTGTCTATGTTTAACAAATTCTACAAGAACGGCATAAGCATGCCTGGCAAGCAAAACAACTTTGGACAGGCCACATGAGCGACATAAATCAGAAACGTATTGTGTTAATCCTTAATGTTTTTAAATAAAAATATAAAACAAAAGCTACAGGCAAACAGTAAACACTGTTTCTCTAAATTAGCATAGGCACCATATGTGCCAGACGAAACCAGATGACGTGGAATTGTATAAAACAAACAAATCTTACCTGGAAGATGCAGTTTGTTGTAGATTCTACGGAATCTGTAAGTGTAGTCTGGCACAGGGTGCAATATGCCCAACCCAAAAGTGTTTACCCACCCCTTGAAAATGAATGTAAAGTAAATAAATAAGTAAATAAATAAATACATTGTGATCAGTGTTTACTCTTTGCACTCTCAAGACCGGAAGCGGGCGGTAAGGTAAGATAGCATATTGCACCATGTGCCAGACTACACTACGGATTCCGTAGAATCTACAACAAACTGCATCTTACCAGGCAAGATTTGTTTGTTTTATACAAATAATCGGGAGTAACAAAAAGTTAGAACATAACATTAAACTAACGGAAGTCAAACACAATGGCAGCCATGTTGGATTTTTGGATAGATAACTGAATGCCCCAAATGTTCCACCTGGCACTCATCGGGTTTGCAAAATCAATACCTTGAAATCATGGTGAATATTTGACAAATATTGTAAGCTTATGGCAATGCACTAAATATAATCAAGCACTCAGGCAGCCCGTTTACATTTTCAACATAGAACCATTAATTTGGCCCAAACTATTACAATATCTCACAACCACTGAATTTAGAATAAGCAAGTTGAAATCAAATAGAATCTTCCAAAACATCGATGCTGCAAAAAGTGCAAGAAGCTTCCAGTACTGTCTAGGACTGTAGTTACAAGAACATATTGTCAGCTTTTTATCCCCTGTTTTATTTCATTAGCTCTTGTTTGTTTAACATTAGGACCAAAAAAATAATTATTAAGAAAAATCGCTGTTTGAAGACAAAAATCTGTAGCCCACTGTGTAAATGTGCATGGTAACAGCTATTGTTCAAGTAGTCGACGATTAAAAAACACTATCCTGCAGACATTAACACTTTGCTGCAGAAATAGAGATTTGGTTCCCCCCCATGGGGATACCGGGGGTCTTTTATATAAATAGTTCCCCACCTTCTGGAAGTTCTGTGCTTGTACCTTCCTCTAATCTGTCACTCTCTTTGACTCTGCCTTTTTCCTTTGCTTACTGTCATCAGGCCTTGCCAAGACAATCCTACAGGGCAAGGTCCAAAGAGGAAGAAGAAGAGGCAGACAGAGGAAGAGATGGGAAGACAACATCCCATCCACGAGTGGACGGGCCTGGAGCTGAAAGACACACTAAGAAAAGCCGAAAACCGGGAAGGGTGGAAGAGACTGGTTGTCAAATCTTCAGAGGCGCCCCTACGGTCATCCAGACTACGGGATTCGGGATTCGGGATTCGCGACTGTCAGCTAGATCTGTTATCTTTTTGCCTTACGCCTTTTTTTTCAAGAAACACTATCAAAAAGATTTCCCCCAGCCGAAATCGGACTTGCTGGGCCTAACTATTTCTTAGTTAGGCGCATAACGGTAGCATGACGCATCTGCGCTCATAATTGAGTGATCGAAAAAGAAGAAGGAGAAGAAGAAGAAGAAGAAATTTGGTTTAAAAATGTACTTGTGAAGGGTCAAATAAATCAGCACTGAATCTCACTCTGTTTCCATTCTTGAAATTGGTGAACTCTGATTGCAGAAAGCATCACACAACTCCATTCAAATGGTTCAAAGGGATGGCACAAAGCATCTCAGGCAATCACATCTAGTTAGTTCAAAAAGGAATTTTGTTTATATGGGGGTCTATCTGGGGGTCACATTGAATCAAATGAATTACACAAATTTACTGAAACGCTGTCAGTAAATATGTTTAAAACATGTGCTTAGATTTCAGTAATTACGTGAAATTACTAGGGTTTTTAGTGATTTCATGTAATTACTGGGGATCACAGTAACTACTGAAATTACTGAATTTTTTAAGGAATTTCGTGTAATTACTGATTTCACATATTTACGGTAACATATAAAGACAACTCGCACGGCACTTTGAAATAAACCTCAGTTGTACTTTGAAATAAACCTCAGTTGTACTTTGAAATAAACCTCAGTTGTACTTTGAAATAAACCTCAGTTGTACTTTGAAATAAACCTCAGTTGTACTTTGAAATAAACCTCAGTTGTACTTTGAAATAAACCTCAGTTGTACTTTGAAATAAACCTCAGTTGTACTTTGAAATAAACCTCAGTTGTACTTGATGCATCGATTGCAAGAAAACCATTATTTCAAGGTTGAGTGTTTTCCTCAAATTCAGGAACAGAATCTGACGTCCTTCTTCAAAATGAACAAAATAGTTTCCATCAATAAATGCGATTTTCAAATCGACTCAGCAGCACTGGTACGACACCTGTGTACTATTTGACAAGGAGTTCCACGAGTGGCATACCAGTGTAGGCCAGTGCTAAAAACACATATCCAGAAATGACCTGGTAATATGAATATGACTGATATTATTTTATAAATTAAGCGTGTGTGTGTGTGTGTGTGTGTGTGTGTGTGTGTGTGTGTGTGTGTGTGTGTGTGTGTGTGTGTGTGTGTTATG
>CM065706.1:20546896-20554396 GCA_017654935.2 Phymorhynchus buccinoides | reverse complement strand
GTCTATGCAAGCTTTCAAACAATAATGATTTGATTAATTAAATACTTAAAGCAACACTGTAAACAGATAACAAACAGATAACATTTTAGATTAGTGGGTTAGAGAGTATTCAACAGGCAACGTCAGTTAAGAAACGCATCAACACTGAAAGCCTCGGTAGCTCATTGGTAGAGTGTCTGTCTGTCATGCCAATGGTTCCGGGTCCGATTCTCGGCAAGGGCACTTTTTTTGTTATAGCTGTATCCATTAGCGATAGTTTCATTTGCACTTTATAAAATTTTATTGGCAATATTGTACTTTATGCACCTCTGAATCTTTGATTGTTGTTGTCCCACATGTGCCTGTTCGAGTGAGCCTTGAAGGCATTGCCTCTTGTGTTTAGAATCAATCAGTGTCCGAATAGTCTTCATAGTTTATGCAAAATAGGCTTAGCAGGCTCCTTTGACGGAGATGTACTCTATGGTTTATCTGCTCAGGGAATACCGTGTTCTGAATTTTGTGTGTGTTACTCATCACAAAACACAAAGGCAGAAACGATACTGCCCTGAATGCTCACCACATGAAAAGGAAAGAAAGCCAAGGCTGAAGTACAATACTAAACCTGAATGAGTGCAGTGGTTGTGGAAGGTCGCTTTTTGTTTGAAATCCATGTTATCCTAACCTCTCAATAAAGAACAAAGTATCCTTTTGAAATTACAAACAATTGTATACTTTTACAGCAACCTCTTCTTTCTTTGCGGGTGGGGGCGGACTGTTGAGAGAGGATTGATTGTTTTGTTGTTGTTGTTGTTGCTTTGGTCATTACTTACATATCTATATTGTTAAAAGAAATCGGGACTTTACTGGTGTTGCACTGCCTTTGGGCATTGCCTCCAGTATTGTTCCCACCATCTTTGTATTTACAAATGTCCCATATGTGTCTATGACCGAGAGGACGTAAAACACCATTTTTACTACTTGTTGGTTTGGATTGATTTTGATTTGTCCTTTATTGTTTATTTGTTTGTTTATGAATGGTAACCAAATGTAAAATGTAAGTATGTGTGTATACGGTGTGTGTGTGTGTGTGTGTGTGTGTGTGTGTGTGTGTGTGTGTGTGTGTGTGTGTGTGTGTGTGTGTGTGTGTGTGTGTGTGTGTGTGTGATATGCATGTTTATATTTGTCTATTTTGCTGGGTTTTTTTGCATTAGGTATATGATCTGTTGACAACACTCACTGTCTGTCTGTCTGTGTGTGTGCCCCCCCCCCCCCCCCACCCCCCCCCCCTCTCTCTCTCTCTCTCTGCCTGTATGTTCACCTTGAGTCTCATAATGCAGTTTCAAGACATTTAATATATGTGATGGTGCTGATCCATATGGTTTAATTATGACTCTTTTTATAGAATGTATTTTACTGACTTTGTAATGTTTAATAGTTTGATGTGCAATTATCAATGTAGTTTTATTTCTATTGTCTTATCAGTTTTTGTCTTTTTTTAATTGAATTAATTTGTGTTTTTCAAGGTTTTTCAAGGTTTTTCAAGGTTGCATTTGCTTCCTGTGATATTTGTTCATATTGTATGCTGTTAATGTCTGTGTTACTTTATATGTGATATGTTTTTATCCCCACGCACAAGATCAATTATTCTTATTTGAAGCCAATAAACTATTGATTGATTGATTGATTGGGTGTTCTTCTGGATTGTTTGCCGTCAACAGGACACTATAGGCACCATGGTTTATCAATCAATGACTAAAGTCGTAGGCTGCTAATGCATTTTTTTGACCTTCGATAAAACACGTTACACAGAAGTTAGTAACCTACCAACTCTGTGGGGGGGGGGGGGGGGGGGGGGGGAGATGTTTTGCTGCATTAATTAAGAAGATTGATTGATTGATCCTTTAATTGGGTTATGGCTTAGTAAGGATTTTAGTATTTTTGCAACTGTTCCCCAGAAAGAACAAAAGAAAGACTACGTAGCAAGAGAAGGAGAAACGCAAAAAAAGAGAAAATAATAATATATGTATTAACAATTCATGCACGAAGAAGAAGAAGGAGAAGAACAACCAGAAGAACCAGAAGAAGAAGAGGAAGGAGAAGAAGAAGAAGAAGAAGAAGAAGAAGAAGAAGAAGAAGAAGAAGAAGAAGAAGAAGAAGAAGAAGAAGAAGAAGAAGAAGAAGAAGAAGAAGAAGAAGAGGAAGGAGAAGAAGAAGAAGAAGAAGAAGAAGAAGAAGAAGAAGAAGAAGAAGAAGAAGAAGAAGAAGAAGAAGAATTAAAGAAAGAAATCAAACAGCAACAGCAACAACAACAACAATGACAGCAACAGTTATCGAAACTAAAAAATAAAAGTAACCAACACAGTGCAAACGTTTGCTAACATTGTACAACTAATTTTGAATGTATTTAGAATACAGACGACCATAAGGGCTCCAGATGAAGATAAAATAAAGCTAAACCTGCTTCTGAAGTAGTAATTATTCCTGTGTCATGTGAGCGTACGTAGTTGAATTATTATCAATAAAAAAAGAAAAGAAGACAAAGCAACAACAAAAAGGACTCTCATTAGAAAACTGATTTCTGTTGGTCAGTTTTGTTATTAATATTTATTTATTTGTTTCTTTGTTTGTTTGTTTATTCATTGCTTTCTCTCTTTCTTTATGCTCTTTCTTTTCTTGGCTTTTCTTTTTGCTTTGTTTTGTTTTGTTTCTTTGTTTGATTTTGACTAATATCTTTTCTTTCTATACGAATGTGAGTTCGATGTTTTCTGTGGATGGCACTAAATGACTCTGTATCCATTATTGTCATACTAATGTTAACACTTATAAACATATTCCATTATTGTCATACTAATGTTAACACTTATAAACATATTCCATTATTGTCATACTAATGTTAACACTTATAAACATAGTCCATTATTGTCATACTAATGTTGACACTTATAAACATATTCCATTATTGTCATACTAATGTTAACACTTATAAACATATTCCATTATTGTCATACTAATGTTGACACTTATAAACATATTCCATTATTGTCATACTAATGTTAACACTTATAAACATAGTCCATTATTGTCATACTAATGTTGACACTTATAAACATATTCCATTATTGTCATACTAATGTTAACACTTATAAACATATTCCATTATTGTCATACTAATGTTAACACTTATAAACATATTCCATTATTGTCATACTAATGTTAACACTTATAAACATATTCCATTATTGTCATACTAATGTTAACACTTATAAACATATTCCATTATTGTCATACTAATGTTAACACTTATAAACATATTCCATTATTGTCATACTAATGTTAACACTTATAAACATAGTCCATTATTGTCATACTAATGTTGACACTTATAAACATATTCCATTATTGTCATACTAATGTTAACACTTATAAACATATTCCATTATTGTCATACTAATGTTGACACTTATAAACATATTCCATTATTGTCATACTAATGTTAACACTTATAAACATATTCCATTATTGTCATACTAATGTTAACACTTATAAACATAGTCCATTATTGTCATACTAATGTTGACACTTATAAACATATTCCATTATTGTCATACTAATGTTGACACTTATAAACATATTCCATTATTGTCATACTAATGTTGACACTTATAAACATATTCCATTATTGTCATACTAATGTTAACACTTATAAACATATTCCATTATTGTCATACTAATGTTAACACTTATAAACATATTCCTGATGTATAATTGAAGGTCTGCACGTTTATTCTAATATCTTTTCAGCCTGTAAAATAATGTTTGGGTGTCTGTAAACTTCCATCATGTGATTTATAATAAAGATATAAGTGGCTTGGTTACACGCGCCAATCACGTGCATACACACGCGCGCGCGCAAGGGCACGCATAAAAACACACACAAATACACTCGAGCACTCAAACACATGGATCTCTCTCTCTCTCTCTCTCTCTCTCTCTCTCTCTCTCTCTCTCTCTCTCTCTCTCTCTCTCTCTCTCTCTCTCTCTCTCTCTCTCTCTCTCTCTCTCTCTCTCTCTCTCTCTCTCTCTCTCTCTCTCTCTCTCTCTCTCTCTCAGAGACCATCAATTATTATTGACATTGCTCGAAATGTGTGACATTAATGAGGATCCGACAGAAACATCGATATTGTTTTTACCGAGGGTGAACGCATCAAAAGGAAGTTTGTATACACACACACGCACACGCACACGCACACGCACACACTCACACACACACACACACACACACACACACACACACACACACACACACACACACACACACACACACACACACACACATACATACACACACTCACACACACACACACACACACACATACACACACTCACATACACACACACACACACACACTCACACACACACACACACACACACACACACACACACACACACACACATACTCACTCACTCGTGCGCGCGCGCACGAACGCACATGCAGTCACAGTCACAGACATCTACATAAACACACGCGCTCGCTCGCAGAAAATGTAAGGACAAACACACATACATGTACATACATTTTCAAAAATACATCTCTCTCTCTCTCTCTCTCTCTCTCTCTCTCTCTCTCTCTCTCTCTCTCTCTCTCTCTCTCTCTCTCTCTCTCTCTCTCTCTCTCTCTCTCTCTCTCTCTCTCTCTCTCTATCTCTATCTCTCTCTCTCTCTCTCTTTCCATCTCTCTCTCTCTCTCTCTCTCTCTCTCTCTCTCTCTCTCTCTCTCTCTCTCTCTCTCTCTCTCTCTCTCTCTCTCTCTCTCTCTCTCTCTCTCTCTCTCTCTCTCTCTCTCTCTCTCTCTCTCTCTCTCTCTGCACGCAAACCAGCATGCGCGTTCACTTAGACCCCCCACCCACACACTCATATATACACACACAAATTAAACAATGTTTGATGTGGTTGACCAGTGGTCTGTGCTACTGACCAGTGGCAGTGTTACTGACCAGTGGTCATTTTGGCCTATTTTGACTGTTTGACTGCAAATTAGTGTATTAGGAGTTCAAATGAATTTGTTTTGATGTGGTTGACCAGTGGTCAGTGTCACTTGATGTGGTTGACCAGTGGTCAGTGTTACTGACCAGTTGTCACTTTGGCCTATTTTCACTGTTTGACTGCAAATTAGTGTATTAGGAGTTCAAATGAACAATTTTTGATGTGGTTGACCAGTGGTCAGTGACACTGAGCAGTGGTCATTTTGGCCTATTTTCTCTATTTGATCGCAAATTAGTGTATTAGGAGTTCAAATGAATTTTTTTTGATGTGGTTGACCAGTGGCCAGTGTCACTGATCAGTGTTCGTTTCGGCCTAGCCTGTTTATTTTGATGTGTTATTGTTGTGCTACTATATAGGGTTGTATTTTGCATTCTTATATTATTGTCTGTGCTCATTTTCATTTTCCATTTGAACTTTTTTCTTTTTTTTCCCAGAGGGCTGGATGTAAAAAAAACATGTTATTGTTTATTCTATAACCCTCTATAAATAAAATTCATTCAATTCAATTCAATTCAATTCAATTTTCTCTCTCTCTCTCTCTCTCTCTCTCTCTCTCTCTCTCTCTCTCTCTCTCTCTCTCTCTCTCTCTCTCTCTCTCTCTCTCTCTCTCTCTCTCTCTCTGTTTTAAATGTGCAAATTTCTAAGTTGATTTAATGACTTTTAATGATGATTATTTGATTGGTACAATTTTTGTTTTACACGTTTGATTAATGTTCTTTCAGTTATGTTGTATCTCTGTCATGTTGTTGCACCTAACCTGAATTTCTCTTTTGGAGATATTAAAGTATACTTGAACTTGAACTTGAATGGTCTATAGTGTAGTGTTGAAATGTTTGAATTTATTACCATTGAAATCAGGACAAAGAATGTGCTTAACCCTTTCACCGCCAGCCATATTTCAGCCCAAACTTTCCGTAGAATTTACCTGGGTAGGGAACAAAACCTATGTGCAGTATTGGGGATTCTTCTGTGACATATATAAATTAAGGTCTATCCTTACTTCCCAAAACTAAGACAACAGGGTCTTTGGATAATAGACTCCAATTTGATGCCTTTTAGTGACATGGGTGTTAAATCACTGTGGTGCTAAAATGCGACTTTGGCGGTGAAAGGGTTAATGAACTAAATGATGAAGATAGGGTGAGTTTCTTTTGCTTTATTATCATACTTTGTGTACTGTGGTGCGTGTATATATGTGCCTGTGTATGCGTGGTGATACGTTCTAACGTGTTAGCATGACAGTTTTGTGTACCTTTGACTTGAAACTGTGAACGCCTTTTTGAAATGTGTCCAAACTCACTACTGACGTGTCCTCCGAAGCCGGAGTGTGGCAGCACACGCGGCGGGGTAATCAAGAACGGTAACGCACGCGTAATGTTCTCATCAGTCCCTAGCTGGTGCATTTGTGCCACGGTGTTCAGGCTTTTCGGCTGTTGGGATGATCCCTGGAGTCTTTAAGCCAGGGTACGACAACAAACAACAACAGCAACACTGCAGACGTGAACAGACATTAAATTAAAGATCCATTCATTCATTCTTTTCCCCCCCCCAAAAAAAGGAAACACACACAAGTTGGCTTTTAGGTTTGTCACATTTACTCCCTAACTAGACCGAAAACTATCCGAAGCCCAAACCTAAGGCCGTGTACACATACACGTGGGTGTTCCGCGCGGAAACCCATGCGCAATCCGTAAATAAGTAAAAGAAAGAAGGGAAAAATATACGCAAGTGTCCGAATTTCCCCTAATCCGTATATTCGTTTCGAATTTCCTTCTTTCTTTTACTTATTGGTTATTTCCGCGCGGAAAATCCGGATGCATTGTGTACCAGGCCTAAGGGGTCGACTCACACATCCACTTTCAGTGGCACGACTATCCAGTGTGAAGATGTCTGTGGAGCATGGTGAAATACTGACGTCGAACTGATTCTGATGAAATCATACTATTTTCGTTCATTATTTTCATGCACAGACCCCCAACACTCACATCTCATTAAAAAAACCCACCCAATATAGGTGAAGACGGGGTAAAAAGCCCATGGGCGGGTAAGAAGCCCATGCCAATTATCTCATGAAGTGAAGCAAATTTCAGTCACATTTTGCCCATGTGACGAACGCTAAACATTAACACTCGTCTCATGGGCAAAATTTGACTGAAATTTGCTTTATTTCATGAGATAATTGGCATGGGCTTCTTACCCGCCCATGGGCTTTTTATCCCGTCTTACCTTATGATACAGAAACACGGATATTTCATCAGATTCGTGCATAGCGGACTACAAATAATTAAAGTGAAGAAAAAACGGTAAAGATGCGCCCCCCCCCCCCTCCTTCATTTCTCGGTTCTTTCCATTTTTTTTCAGTCTTGCCTTTCTTACTGCAGATTGAGTACTTCATCCTCTATCGTTTGCTATATTTAACACTAATGTTCATCCATTTACATAATTAAACACATGCATTCAATAATAGTAGAAGATAA
>CM065706.1:20531896-20541896 GCA_017654935.2 Phymorhynchus buccinoides | reverse complement strand
TAAAGGTAAAGGTGTCCCATAGCCTTTTGGCCGTAGGGGCAGTGAACTGTTAGAGGTTCACCGTGTCAAGGGCACGGCATCATGGAAGGCGGAGCCCATCCCTCTCCTTCCGCCGCCTTTTAACCTTCCCTGAACGAACCAGGTACCCATTCACTGCTGAGTGGACAGAGAGGGTTTTCAGGCCAGCCAGAAAAACCCGACTCCAAGCTGGACTCGAACCCGCGACCTTCCGCACCGCAGCTGGGTGCTCTAACCACTCGACCACGGGCCCCCATGAGGGAATTTTATGTTATTTTCAAATACTAAATGTCTATGGCTTGGAGTCTAAAAGGACTATCTTTAGATTGTCCACTGACGTACTGTATTATTGGATTTATTACGAAAACTAATAACTTGTATCAAACAATCACTGCATAAATATAAAAAGGGGGTGGGTGGGGGGTTGCTTTTTATATTTCAGCAGTCTTTTTTTAATACAATTTATTAGTTTTCGTAATATGTTCAATAATATGTCAATGGACAATCTAAAGATAGTCTGTTTTGACTCCAAGCCATCGTAATACGGTCAGGGTCGGCATTCCTGTGGACCTGCCAAAACCGTGTGAAACATGAACATGAAAAGGTTTGTCATACCAAATGATTAACTTTTATTTTGTTTTCTTGCAATAATACGCTCGCTTTGATTGGCCAGCTTAGCACGTCACTCATTTGTTTGCTTCCCTCTCTTTCCCTGCAGCAGTGACAGCACCCCCCCCCCCCCCCCCTCCCCCCCTCCCCCAACGGCCTGGGTGACGCTACTCCTCTGGTGTAATCTGTCGGTATATAAGCTCACGTCTCTCCTTTTGTCCTTGGCCGACATGGCCGAAAGGCCAAAGAGGGCGTAAAACATTATTTCTTCTTTGTCCTTGGCAAACAGTATAGTTCTGTCCATTTCAATCTCTGTTTATGAAAGTACTAGTACAAGGGATAATGTCATTGAAAGCAACCGTGAATGCAAACACACACAGACAAAAAACCACAGACGAGCACACACACACACACACACACACACACACACACACACACACACACACACACACACACACACACACACTCTCTCTCTCTCTCTCTCTCTCTCTCTCTCTCTCGCTCTCTCTCTCTCTCTCTCTCTCTCTCTCTCTCTCTCTCTCTCCTCAGACGCTTTTGAAGTCTCTCTCTCTCTCCTCTCTCTCTCTCCTCTCTCTCTCTCCTCTCTCTCTCTCCCCCCCCTCTCTCTCTCTCCCTCTCTCTCTCACTCTGAACCACTGACTTCGTCTTGAAGATCCTGGCAGCTTTGAGGGGACTGATGACACACAGACATCGTTCTACAGCGATGACAGCCGTGATGACGTTGGAGACCAGGAGGAAACCAAGACAGCTGGCCAGCACAGTACCGTGCTGGCGCTCTCTCCAGTAGTTCCCCGCATCTTCATCCAGCAGACTGATGAGAGAATAGCACTTGCTGCAGGCCAGGAACAGCAGGAACCCTGTGTCTGATACTGCCAGGCTTGACGAGATAGAAAGATAAAGATTAAATATTTGTTTGTATTCGTTTCAAGTCACACAGGCATTTGTGAATGTCGAACGAAAAAGTACACAGAACGGAGAAGGCAATTATTGTTTTCCATGAAACTCGTAACTTTGGCGACTGTCAGGATACTGTCTGAAGTATGGCACTACTTCTTTATGAATCTATTGCGACTGTAACGGCCATTGTATTTATACTTTGTCCTTTTCTGGAAGTGTATGTTGTGGTGATTTGCCTTTGAGCAAATGCCGGGAAGGGGTGGGAAGGAGAGGGTGAGGGGAGGGGGGGGGGGGGCATTTGGGGTGCTACACTAGGCAATGTCTTCATTCTGTCTCTGAAATTGTCATGTCCTTTTGTCTGTGTCTGAATGAAGCTGTATCAAACCCAGCTATGGGCACATCAAGGTTACTTTTCTCTCCTCTCCCTATAAAGTTGGTTGTTTTTTTCTCTCCATTATTTAGTATATTCTAGTCTCAGAAACCTGTCTGTGAAATTCGAGCTGCTCCCACCTGGAGAGGGCTTCGCCGCGGGCGCAGCGCCACCCGTGCTTTTTTGTGTGTGGTGGTGGTTTTTTTGTGGGGGGAGTGAAGAAGGGGGGGGGGACTTGGGAAACCTAGCTGTTAATTTTCGTCATACCAGGCAGCGGGATTTCTCCCTACACTTACCGACTTTAACTGCCGTGAGACTTTTGCATGCGTAAAGCGCACGGGTCAGACGAAGGACTCGACGTTCAGTTCGATTTTCCCGTCGAAGTAGAAAGAAATAACGGAGCCAGGATTCGAACCCTGGTCACCCACACTAATTGGCAGGCGAACGTCTAAACCACTTTGCCACCTTCCTTCCTCAATGCGTTTAGTGAGTTGTTAGTTTGCATACAAATCAAAAACCCACAAAACCTATTGAGGGATACTAGGAGCATCTGTTTTGTGTCAACGACAAACTGTTACCAAAAAGCCTAAATGTCACCAAGAGTGATTACTTTGCAGCCTACAAACCTTGCAAAGAAAGAAGCCACGGTTTTTTTCTTCCCACCTGTAAGGTGAAAAGGTGGAAGGTGGGAAGTGTTAAGTATGGTAACAGAGGCAGTGAGTGAGTTCACAATGCTCCCCACCTGTAGTGTAGGTGAAAGGGTGGGAATTTAAAAAAATCCGGCTTCAGTCACCTGCAGAGTGCGAACTCTTTCTGTATTGAGGCTTTTTGCTGTTACATTGTGGTTCTTCAATTACCTGCTTCCAATCACAAAGCAAAGAAAAGACATGTACCAAATTCACTATCAGCTGATACAAAGCTAAAATCATGTCCTTTACTTTGCAGACAGCTATAGTTTGTAACGAAGTCCATGCGGATTCTTCACTTACTTTCTGACACACACAAAAACATACACAAAAATTCAAACAACCCAATCTGTCACTCTTGACAGGTAGTTTTCGCACCTTACGCGTTCGTCACACATGCGTAAAATTGAATGGGGATGCGTACGTGTGTAGCAGGCCCTTTAGCCTTTTCTCAAAAGAAGCTAGTGTGGCAGGCCCTTTAGCCTTTTCTCAAAAGAAGCTAGTGTGGCAGGCCCTTTAGCCTTTCCTCAAAAGAAGCTAGTGTGGCAGGCCCTTTAGCCTTTTCTCAAAAGAAGCTAGTGTGGCAGGCCCTTTAGCCTTTTCTCAAAAGAAGCTAATGTGGCAGGCCCTTTAGCCTTTTCTCAAAAGAAGCTAGTGTGGCAGGCCCTTTAGCCTTTTCTCAAAAGAAGCTAGTGTAGCAGGCCCTTTAGCCTTTTCTCAAAAGAAGCTAGTGTGGCAGGCCCTTTAGCCTTTTCTCAAAAGAAGCTAGTGTGGCAGGCCCTTTAGCCTTTTCTCAAAAGAAGCTAGTGTGGCAGGCCCTTTAGCCTTTTCTCAAAAGAAGCTAGTGTAGCAGGCCCTTTAGCCTTTCCTCAAAAGAAGCTAGTGTGGCAGGCCCTTTAGCCTTTCCTCAAAAGAACCTAGTGTGGCAGGCCCTTTAGCCTTTCCTCAAAAGAACCTAGTGTGGCAGGCCCTTTAGCCTTTTCTCAAAAGAGGCTAGTGTGGCAGGCCCTTTAGCCTTTTCTCAAAAGAAGCTAATGTGGCAGGCCCTTTAGCCTTTTCTCAAAAGAAGCTAGTGTGGCAGGCCCTTTAGCCTTTTCTCAAAAGAAGCTAGTGTGGCAGGCCCTTTAGCCTTTTCTCAAAAGAAGCTAATGTGGCAGGCCCTTTAGCCTTTTCTCAAAAGAAGCTAATGTGGCAGGCCCTTTAGCCTTTTCTCAAAAGAAGCTAATGTGGCAGGCCCTTTAGCCTTTTCTCAAAAGAAGCTAATGTGGCAGGCCCTTTAGCCTTTTCTCAAAAGAAGCTAATGTGGCAGGCCCTTTAGCCTTTTCTCAAAAGAAGCTAATGTGGCAGGCCCTTTAGCCTTTTCTCAAAAGAAGCTAATGTGGCAGGCCCTTTAGCCTTTTCTTAAAAGAAGCTAATGTGGCAGGCCCTTTAGCCTTTTCTCAAAAGAAGCTAATGTGGCAGGCCCTTTAGCCTTTTCTCAAAAGAAGCTAATGTGGCAGGCCCTTTAGCCTTTTCTCAAAAGAAGCTAATGTGGCAGGCCCTTTAGCCTTTTCTCAAAAGAAGCTAGTGTGGCAGGCCCTTTAGCCTTTTCTTAAAAGAAGCTAATGTGGCAGGCCCTTTAGCCTTTTCTCAAAAGAAGCTAATGTGGCAGGCCCTTTAGCCTTTTCTCAAAAGAAGCTAGTGTGGCAGGCCCTTTAGCCTTTTCTCAAAAGAAGCTAGTGTGGCAGGCCCTTTAGCCTTTTCTCAAAAGAAGCTAATGTGGCAGGCCCTTTAGCCTTTTCTCAAAAGAAGCTAGTGTAGCAGGCCCTTTAGCCTTTCCTCAAAAGAACCTAGTGTGGCAGGTCCTTTAGCCTTTCCTCAAAAGAACCTAGTGTGGCAGGCCCTTTAGCCTTTCCTCAAAAGAGGCTAGTGTGGCAGGCCCTTTAGACTTTCCTCAAAAGAACCTAGTGTGGCAGGCCCTTTAGCCTTTCTTCAAAAGAACCTAGTGTGGCAGGCCCTTTAGCCTTTCCTCAAAAGAGACTAGTCGTGTGCACATGGCGGCAAAATGGTACCATCCACAACGCCAAGCCTCTTCTGCGATAACCGTTGGTCATCCTTCAAACTTCATTAATTTTGCTTGCCTAGATACTAAGGTCGTCTGCGTCTGGTGATGAAGATTTTTTTTAAAAAGATGCATGTCCTTCCAACTAAAATACAAAAACCATCCAGTGTCGATTTGAAAGGAATGACTCCGACTCCGGAATGTTCTTGTTTTTGTTAGTTCCAACTCGGATGAAAAAGAAACACTCGAAGGTGCTGGTTAGGAACCAGAGACGCACTGGCCCCACCTACCCTACCAACACAAGAGCAGCAATGAACAGTATTGATTGCAGCAAGGCATTCCGTGGCTTACGTTTAGTAAACAACATCATACCTTTGTTTTTGTGTCTTTTTGTTTGTTTGTTTGTTTCCTTTGGAGGGCCACTTTACTGAACAGAATGTCAAGGTGGGCTCATTCTCAGCACAAATACGCTGTCTCAAAATGATGCTCGGTAAAGTAGGCTGCATCAAAACTAAGCTCAGCACAGTCGTCTACATCAAAATGATGCTCAGCATAGGAGGCTACATCAAAATTATCAAAACTATGCTCAGCATAGGAGGCTACATCAAACTGATGCTCAGCATAGGAGGCTACATCAAAATTATGATGCTCAGCACAGGAGGCTACATCAACATTATGCTCAGCATAAGAGGCTACATCAACATTATGCTCAGCATAGGAGGCTACATCAACATTATGCTCAGCATAGGAGGCTACATCAAAACGATGCTCAGCATAGGAGGCTACATCAAATTGATGCTCAGCATAGGAGGCTACATCAAAATGATGCTCAGCACAGGAGGCTACATCAAAATGATGCTCAGCACAGGAGGCTACATCAAAACTATGCTCAGCGTTGGGGCTACATCATAATGATGCTCAGCACAGTCGTCTACATCAAAATAATGCTCAGCACAGGAGGCTACATCAAAACTATGCTCAGCGTTGGGGCTACATCATAATGATGCTCAGCACAGGAGGCTATATCAAAATGATGCTCAGCATAGGAGGCTACATCAAAATTATCAAAACTATGCTCAGCATAGGAGGCTACATCAAAACTATGCTCAGCATAGGAGGCTACATCAAAAATATGCTCAGCATAGGAGGCTACATCAAAATTATGCTCAGCATAGGAGGCTACATCAACATTATGCTCAGCATAGGAGGCTACATCAAAATTATGCTCAGCATAGGAGGCTACATCAAAACGATGCTCAGCATAGGAGGCTACATCAAATTGATGCTCAGCACAGGAGGCTACATCAAAATGATGCTCAGCATAGGAGGCTACATCAAAATGATGCTCAGCACAGGAGGCTACATCAAAACTATGCTCAGCGTTGGGGCTACATCATAATGATGCTCAGCACAGTCGTCTACATCAAAATAATGCTCAGCACAGGAGGCTACATCAAAACTATGCTCAGCGTTGGGGCTACATCATAATGATGCTCAGCACAGGAGGCTATATCAAAATGATGCTCAGCATAGGAGGCTACATCAAAATCATGCTCAGCATAGGAGGCTGGCTACATCAAAATGATGCTCAGCATAGGGGGCTACATCAAAATTATGCTCAGCATAGGAGGCTACATCAACATTATGCTCAGCATAAGAGGCTACATCAACATTATGCTCAGCATAGGAGGCTACATCAAAACTATGCTCAGCATAAGAGGCTACATCAAAATGATGCTCAGCATAGGAGGCTACATCAAAATGATGCTCAGCATAGGAGGCTACATCAAAATTATGCTCAGCATAGGAGGCTACATCAAAATGATGCTCAGCATAGGAGGCTACATCAAAACTATGCTCAGCATAGGAGGCTACATCAAAATGATGCTCAGCACAGGAGGCTACATCAAAACTATGCTCAGCATAGGAGGCTACATCAAAATGATGCTCAGCATAGGAGGCTACATCAAAACTATGCTCAGCATAGGAGGCTACATCAAAATGATGCTCAACATAGGAGGCTACATCAAAATGATGCTCAACATAGGAGGCTACATCAAAATGATGCTCAGCATAGGAGGCTGGCTACATCAAAACTATGCTCAGCATAGGAGGCTGGCTACATCAAAATGATGCTCAGCATAGGAGGCTGGCTACATCAAAACTATGCTCAGCATAGGAGGCTACATCAAAATGATGCTCAGCATAGGAGGCTACATCAAAATGATGCTCAGCATAGGAGGCTACATCAAAATGATGCTCAGCATAGGAGGCTACATCAAAATCATGCTCAGCATAGGAGGCTACATCAAAATTATGCTCAGCATAGGAGGCTACATCAAAATTATACTCAGCATAGGAGGCTACATCAAAATGATGCTCAGCATAGGAGGCTACATCAAAATTATGCTCAGCATAGGAGGCTACATCAAAACTATGCTCAGCATAGGAGGCTACATCAAAATTATGCTCAGCATAGGAGGCTACATCAAAATGATGCTCAGCATAGGAGGCTACATCAAAATGATGCTCAGCATAGGAGGCTACATCAAAATGATGCTCAGCGTAGGAGGCTACATCAAAATGATGCTCAGCACAGGAGGCTACATCAAAACTATGCTCAGCATAGGAGGCTACATCAAAACTATGCTCAGCGTTGAGGCTACATCAAAATGATGCTCAGCATAGGAGGCTACATCAAAATGATGCTCAGCATAGGAGGCTACATCAAAATGATGCTCAGCATAGGAGGCTGGCTACATCAAAATGATGCTCAGCATAGGAGGCTGGCTACATCAAAACTATGCTCAGCATAGGAGGCTGGCTACATCAAAATGATGCTCAGCACAGGAGGCTACATCAAAATGATGCTCAGCATAGGAGGCTACATCAAAATGATGCTCAGCACAGGAGGCTACATCAAAATGATGCTCAGCGTTGAGGCTACATCAAAATGATGCTCAGCATAGGAGGCTGGCTACATCAAAACTATGCTCAGCATAGGAGGCTGGCTACATCAAAATGATGCTCAGCATAGGAGGCTGGCTACATCAAAACTATGCTCAGCATAGGAGGCTACATCAAAATGATGCTCAGCATAGGAGGCTGGCTACATCAAAACTATGCTCAGCATAGGAGGCTACATCAAAAATATGCTCAGCATAGGGGGCTACATCAAAATGATGCTCAGCATAGGAGGCTGGCTACATCAAAATGATGCTCAGCATAGGAGGCTACATCAAAACTATGCTCAGCATAGGAGGCTACATCAAAATCATGCTCAGCATAGGAGGCTGGCTACATCAAAATGATGCTCAGCATAGGAGGCTACATCAAAATGATGCTCAGCATAGGAGGCTACATCAAAACTATGCTCAGCATAGGAGGCTACATCAAAATGATGCTCAGCATAGGAGGCTACATCAAAATTATGCTCAGCATAGGAGGCTACATCAAAATGATGCTCAGCATAGGAGGCTACATCAAAATGATGCTCAGCATAGGAGGCTACATCAAAATGATGCTCAGCATAGGAGGCTACATCAAAATGATGCTCAGCATAGGAGGCTACATCAAAATGATGCTCAGCACAGGAGGCTACATCAAAATGATGCTCAGCGTTGAGGCTACATCAAAATGATGCTCAGCATAGGAGGCTACATCAAATTGATGCTCAGCACAGGAGGCTACATCAAAACTATGCTCAGCATAGGAGGCTACATCAAAACTATGCTCAGCGTTGAGGCTACATCAAAATGATGCTCAGCGTTGAGGCTACATCAAAATGATGCTCAGCATAGGAGGCTGGCTACATCAAAACTATGCTCAGCATAGGAGGCTGGCTACATCAAAATGATGCTCAGCATAGGAGGCTGGCATCATCAAAACTATGCTCAGCATAGGAGGCTACATCAAAATGATGCTCAGCATAGGAGGCTACATCAAAACTATGCTCAGCATAGGAGGCTACATCAAAAATATGCTCAGCATAGGAGGCTACATCAAAATGATGCTCAGCATAGGAGGCTACATCAAAATTATGCTCAGCATAGGAGGCTACATCAAAACTATGCTCAGCATAGGAGGCTACATCAAAATGATGCTCAGCACAGGAGGCTACATCAAAATGATGCTCAGCATAGGAGGCTACATCAAAATGATGCTCAGCATAGGAGGCTACATCAAAATGATGCTCAGCATAGGAGGCTACATCAAAATGATGCTCAGCATAGGAGGCTACATCAAAATGATGCTCAGCATAGGAGGCTACATCAAAATGATGCTCAGCATAGGAGGCTACATCAAAATGATGCTCAGCATAGGAGGCTACATCAAAACTATGCTCAGCATAGGAGGCTACATCAAAATGATGCTCAGCATAGGAGGCTACATCAAAACTATGCTCAGCATAGGAGGCTACATCAAAATGATGCTCAGCATAGGAGGCTACATCAAAACTATGCTCAGCATAGGAGGCTACATCAAAATGATGCTCAGCATAGGAGGCTACATCAAAATGATGCTCAGCATAGGAGGCTACATCAAAACTATGCTCAGCATAGGAGGCTACATCAAAATGATGCTCAGCATAGGAGGCTACATCAAAACTATGCTCAGCATAGGAGGCTGGCTACATCAAAATGATGCTCAGCATAGGAGGCTGCATCACAACTATGCTCAGCATAGGAGGCTACATCAAAAATATGCTCAGCATAGGAGGCTACATCAAAATGATGCTCAGCATAGGAGGCTACATCAAAACTATGCTCAGCATAGGAGGCTACATCAAAATGATGCTCAGCATAGGAGGCTACATCAAAACTATGCTCAGCATAGGAGGCTACATCAAAACTATGCTCAGCGTTGAGGCTACATCAAAATGATGCTCAGCATAGGAGGCTGGCTACATCAAAATGATGCTCAGCACAGGAGGCTACATCAAAATGATGCTCAGCATAGGAGGCTACATCAAAATGATGCTCAGCATAGGAGGCTACATCAAAATGATGCTCAGCGTTGAGGCTACATCAAAATGATGCTCAGCATAGGAGGCTACATCAAATTGATGCTCAGCACAGGAGGCTACATCAAAACTATGCTCAGCATAGGAGGCTATATCAAAACTATGCTCAGCGTTGAGGCTACATCAAAATGATGCTCAGCATAGGAGGCTACATCAAAATGATGCTCAGCATAGGAGGCTACATCAAAATGATGCTCAGCATAGGAGGCTGGCTACATCAAAATGATGCTCAGCATAGGAGGCTGGCTACATCAAAACTATGCTCAGCATAGGAGGCTGGCTACATCAAAATGATGCTCAGCACAGGAGGCTACATCAAAATGATGCTCAGCATA
>CM065706.1:20494396-20526896 GCA_017654935.2 Phymorhynchus buccinoides | reverse complement strand
ATTGCTTCCTTATAACAAAGTGGAAATATCACTATTGTCATTGTTAGTAGCTCATAGCTTATTCCCCTTTGTACCGCCATAGTGCGCACATTCCCATCTAACTTGCCCTAAGAGTAATGACACTTTGCAAATGAATGCGCAATTTACGTGCTCAAAACTGAAATCAAGTTGTCTCCCTTGAAGGAGGTTTGCACTGTAACTTTTTTGTACATTGCATTTTATGCATAGAAAATGAAAAGAAAAGCAATACAACAAAAAATCATACTTAGGCCTATATAAAAAAAAGTAACAAATCATGCAACATAAAAAAATAATCAATACAATATTCAAACATAAATTACCTACTCAAAATAAGCTAAACATGCGGATGAATAACACTATCATAATAATTGTACTGTCAATGGCAGACAAGAGAGAAAAAGAAAAAAAATGAAGTGGATGAGAGAGAGAGAGAGAGAGAGAGAGAGAGAGAGAGAGAGAGAGAGAGAGAGAGAGAGAGAGAGAGAGAGAGAGAGAGAGAGATTTTTCAATTCAATTCAATTCAAAAATTGTTTGAAGAGAGAGAGAGAGAGAGAGAGAGAGAGAGAGAGAGAGAGAGAGAGAGAGAGAGAGAGAGAGAGAGAGAGAGAGAGAGAGAGAGAGAGAGAGAGAGAGAGAGAGAGAGAGAGAGAGAGAGAGAGAGGTTGGCTGTAATTCTGTCCTTGAGACTGTAATACAAAGTTAATTCTGCATAGCACAAATCGTACACGAGCTTTGAATCAGTGGGTTTTTTTAGTTTAATATAAAACATTTGAACATTGTTGCAATAGGAATTGTCCGAAAATAATTAAGGGGAATAATTTCATGGTGCGTGGGAGTGATCTTGCCTAATTCAATCGGTCAAACAGGGGGAGTTACTCTACCTTCAGGTAGATCCCCAGCTCTTGGCTCGCGTGTTTGATTAGACTTACATCAATTAGAATACCGTGCGTCATTTTAAAATGGATGTCATTTATATTTTTACGTCACGTTTTGCAAATTTTCTCAGTTTGTGGATTCTGGCCGCCCCTCATTTTTCTAAAAAAAAAAGTTTGCAAGTCGCTGACTTCATCCTGTGGTTTCAAGCTTCGACGGAGGGGGGGAGAGGGGGGAAGAGAAAGTGTGTGTGTAAGGGGTGGGGTGTTGGCACTAGCGGCGCAGACCTAAATTTGAAGGGAAACCAATCACATACATACAGACATATACGCAACTGGTTGAGACAAACCCATGGAACCACACAACCCAAATCAAACACTTTCTGCTTCACCCAAACCTGGCAAAACTCTTGTTGTCACTATCCCCCCTGATCTACCTTGAACGGAGGATGAAAGAACACACCTCTCCCTCTCCTAAGAAATTGAAAAGTTCAAGCCCAAGCCCCTTAAGATATCCAACCTATCCCCCGCAGAAGCTCTGGCCCTCCGCACCCTCCGTGCTCGCCCTGATGTCATCATCAGATAAGGGCAGTGCAGTAGTGGTGTGGAGAAAGGATCTATACACTCAGGCCCTCCGCACCCTCCATGCTCGCCCTGATGTCATCATCAGATACGGGCAGTGCAGTAGTGGTGTGGAGAAAGGATCTATGCACACAGGCCCTCCGCACCCTCCATGCTCGCCCTGATGTCATCATCAGATACGGGCAGTGCAGTAGTGGTGTGGAGAAAGGATCTATGCACACAGGCCCTCCGCACCCTCCATGCTCGCCCTGATATCATCATCAGACAAGAAAATTCAGTTGATAAATATCAACTAAAAGGAGGCCAAACAGTGTTAACATTATGTAGAAGAGTGTATTGCACTTCAAATGTGTATGAACATGTATGTCTTTTCAAAATATCTTCAAGGTGATGCAGTTGGCTATTTTAGAGAAGAAGAAGAAAAAAAGTTATATAAAATATGAACGTGTCATGAAATACGTTCGTCATCGACCGCTCAGACAAGAACAAAAAAGAAGTTCAACACAGTAATGTGCTGAACATGACGGTTTAGTTCTGTAAGCAGATGAGATTCGTCTTCCAAAGTATTTGTGATCCTAATGTTGTCATGAAACTGAAAGAAACCAGACTTCGACTTTTGAGATAGAGAGTCATAAACACAAAGAGAGTAGGGTAGGCTCAGCCTACGGTTGTGTGAATAAAACTGAAAAGAACCAACTTGGCTCATATTCATCTTTCACTGTCAACTGATTGTGTCCGTCTGCTAACCTTTGCACTAGGCCTAGGCCTACAGGGACTGATCCTGCTTCCATAGCTCAACACCACAGCACAAAGAGAGTCACATCACTAAGCCTACCTAACTGTTTTGGTCAATTGCTAGGCTAACGCATATTAATGAGTCTCTCAATGGTAGTGTGTGTATCAATGAAAAAGAAAGGGGGGGGGGGGGGGGGGGGTCAAGGCATAGTCAACTGATAAATGAACATGAGGATAGAAGAATGTAAAATCCATCCGTAAGTATTTCTTCAAAATAAAGGGTTTGGTGAATATACAATTGGCATGCGATTATTGTCACTGATGAGGGAGGGGGGGGGGGGGGAGGAATTTTGACAAAATTACAACTTTTTCGTTGCCATTGGATTTAACATAAGCTAAGTGCATGGGTACACGGGACCTCGGTTTAGTGCAGAATGAGAGGAAAAAATCCCTTGTACCCAGGTTCGAACTCGGGTTTACTTGACACGAAGTGAACGCAATACCACTGTGCCACTCTACACCACCTCAGTCATTGTGGTTGAAGCGTTTTCTTTTTTTTTGTAGTGCAGTACAAAAAAAAAATGAGCTGGTTCTTTTGTTGTGAGTAAAACTCCTCAGCGTGTTTCTTACAATAACTCATCCGTCAGGGTGCCCCTTTAACGGTGTGCCATTTGAGACCCTGTACAGGTTTTTCCCACATAAAAGGCGAGGACGAAAAATGTTATGTGTGCAGTCCTTTTATTTTTTGTTGTCATTTTTATGATGAATGCAGTATTTATTTTTTTAACGATGCAATTGCTGTTGTTTTGCAAAAGTTTAGCAATGCACTTCTGTGATTTTGCAAAGGTTTAGTAATGGTGGTTGTACACTTTAAAAAAAAAAAGCCAAAATAACGATGAAGCCCTGTCAAGTGTTTTATCATCATACAATTCACGCCTGTTTTTTTCTTAGTATAAGACAACACAAAATTTGTTTTCTTCACAATACTCTTTGCAGAAGCGTAATACACAACTTTAATGTAAAATACAACTTTAATGTAAAATCGTTTGGCTTTCAAAATTCTCCAAATCTTCTGCATGCTATTCGTATGCTAAACATCATAAAAATTTTTTTTTTAGCAGTGCACACCCAGGATGGGGGGGGGGGGGGGGGAGAAAGAAATAGTTTTGTTTCTGTGCAATGAAACAAAAGAACCTGAGAGACAGATGGAGCTGAGAGAGAGAGAGAGAGAGAGAGAGAGAGAGAGAGAGAGAGAGAGAGAGAGAGAGAGAGAGACTGAAAGCAGAGACTGAGACAGAAAGCGACAGAAAGAAAGAAACAGATAAAAAGAGATAGTATGTGAGAGAGAAGGACAATGAAAGTGTGAGTAAAGCAGAGAGAGAGAGAGAGAGAGAGAGAGAGAGAGAGAGAGAGAGAGAGAGAGAGAGAGAGAGAGAGAGAGAGAATAATGAGGTTTAGCAGACGACACCAACTCCAGTGGAGAAAGTGTGGTAGAACCAATAGGCCTACTGCTAGGCACACACACACAGTAGGCCTGTCGGGTGCAAATCTGTCGCTCGTCCAAATCTGCAACTCGCTACTATGAGAGTCTGTATTTGCAACAACCACAAATTTCACTTTTTCTGTACTTGAACTATTTACCTAACCCTCTAGCCTACACCAGACTGAGGCATTGTAAAACCATGAATCAAGTCTGCTGACACATGCACACACCAAGGGGGAAGGGCGGGGGGAGAGTTCTGTTTCTGTGTAATGAAATAAATAAAAAGAAGCTGAGAGAGAGAGACAGGTGGAGACATTGTTAAGAGAGAGAGAGAGAGAGAGAGAGAGAGAGAGAGAGAGAGAGAGAGAGAGAGAGAGAGAGAGACAGACAATCAGACAGACAGACAGAGACAAAGAGCAGGGAGAGAGGCAGGAAAAAACAGGGCGAAAGACAGAGACAAAAAGAGAGTATGTGGAAACAAAATTGGAAGCCGTGCAAGGCAGAGAAAAAGAGAGAGAGAGAGAGAGAGAGAGAGAGAGAGAGAGAGAGAGAGAGAGAGAGAGAGAGAGAGAGAGAGAGAGAGAGAGAGACGCAGTCACAGCCTAACTCTGTAGGCTAACATGTGAGGTCACCAGTCTGTTAGGCATGAGGTTCTCAATGATCGCACCAGTCGCACGCTCAATTAAAAAGGGCAGACAACTTCAATGACAAAGGGAAGACAACTCTGATGCGCCCAGCAGGTCACGTGCTCCTCCACATACTATAGAACTGGCCAAACATCACGTGACCATCCATAGTAAAAAGTCATGTGATGCCCTGCCCGACGATAAAGGGGAGGCTACCTCTTGGCAGCCTCCAATAAGGGCAGTGCAGTAGTGGTGTGGAGAAAGGATCTATACACTCAGGCCCTCCGCACCCTCCATGCTCGCCCTGATATCATCATCAGATAAGGGCAGTGCGGCAGTGTTGTGGAGAAAGGATCTATACACTCTGGAAGCCACACATCAACTCTCAAACTCTAACTTCTACACCACTACACCTACCAGCACAACCACAATAGACAACACTACAGTCCCAAAACTATCACAGAAGCCATCAAGTCCAACCGTCTTCCATCACAGGCTCACTCCCTCATAACTGCAGAACCCTGTCAACCCCAATTCTACATGCTTCCAAAATCCACAAACCCAACAACCCAGTACGTCCAATAGTCTCTGCATGCTCTTGCCCAACTGAACAGATCTCCATGTACCTTGATAGTAATAACAATGAATGAAAAATGGTGCTTTACGTCCTCTCGGTCTGGAACAGACACATATGGGACATTGGTAAATACAAAGATGGTGGGAACGATACTGGAGGCAATGCCCGGAGGAAGTGCAACACCAGTAAAGTCCCGAGTTTTTAACAACATAGATAGGTGTAGCGGTAACCACGCCTCGGTTAAACCTCATCGGCTATGGTACCGCAACATTAGTACTATGAGCAATGATAATAATAATAATAATAATAATAATAATAATAGTGAATCATTTATATAGCGCACTCATCCACCAAATGTGGAGCTCTATGCGCTTAACAACAACAAAAATTAAAAGCAAGAAATTCAACAACAAAAACAAATAATCGCTCACACACATGCAAATAGGCATACACATACACACCCCACACCCCCACCCACACATACACGCACGTACGCACATACACACACACACACACACACACACACACACACACACACACACACACACACACACACACACACACACACACACACACACACACACACACACACACACACACACACACACACACACACACACACACACACACACGCACGCACGCACACACACACACACACCGCTACCATCACCACCACTCACCCCACCCAAAAACACAATACAAACTACAACCTTGATCTCATTCTCCAGCCCGTTGTCTCTGTTCTCCCTACAGTCAAGAAGCAATCTTCCACAAAGTGAAACCACCTAAACGTTGCTGGTTAGAAGCAAACATCCATCTGGGATAGAATGTATGGATGTAGAATAATGTATTCCACATGGATGTTGCTTCTGTATTCGCGAAATATGGCCGCCATGACAGTTTTCAAAATGGCGGCTAAAATGGACTGACTTTATATCTTTCATATTCATTGGAATAATGTTGCTATCTCAGTGCCTAAATATATGTTTTTCAGGGCGCTGATTCACGATATATAGACCAAAGTATGATTGGAAATATATTTTATTCATTTTTGGTCCCATTGTAAAACAACACACACGAAACAGGCTGAAAAGTTAAAGCGATACAAGAAATGTCTTGTTAGCTGCAACAAAGCAACACAATGAATATTTGTGTCTGTAGATCGTTTATCTAGAGGTAGCAACACTAAAGGAAATGTATTTGATGCATTAAATATTTTGTAAATTGTTTGTTTAAAACCATATTTATAATGTAAGTGAGGGTTAGCTGGTGAAACCACTAATCTTCCTTCATGAAACATTTTGAGATTGTTTAAAAGGCAATCCTCATGTATTCGAGTACATAATGTCTTGCAAAGCCCATTATAATGTCTTGTACAAACCTTGGAGTCTGGGCGCCTGGAGTCCTAAACCATGCAATCAACAGCTGCCTTGGTTTGGTGCTTTTGACTATTTCAATCACACTTGATGGAGGGGGGTGGGGGAGGGGTCTTGGCTGAAAGGAAGACGCTCCCAATGACAGCACCAGAGGTGCATTCCTTCCTTTCCTTTAGTCCCTTGACCGCTGTGGTCGTTGGGGGGATTGATGGGCAGCAGCAGCAGACAACATTCTCCAGTTCTGCCTCTGGTGGGTGGCCGCTGTTCATGTTGGTCCATTCTTTGATATTGTCGACCCAGTTCTTCTTTTGTCGTCCGCGACGACGGCCCCCTTCCACGGTTCCCTGAAGAATGGTCTTCGACAAGGATTCGTGACGGTTGACGTGGCCAAACCAGATGAGCTTGCGACGTTTAACTGTCGTCAAAAGGTGTTCTTGTGGCCCAACCAGCTCTGCGATCTTGTTGCGGACATATTCATTTGTCTCGTGTTCTAGGTATGTAATGCCCAACAGTTTTCTCAGACATTTTGTTTCCAAAGCTTGAATTTTTCTCTTGGAGTCAGCTAGCAGAGTCCATGTTTCACACCCGTAGAGAAAGATGGTGATTACGAGTGACTGGTAGAGTCTGTACTTTGTAGTGAAGCTGATGTTGCTTTTCCAAATTCTGCTCAGTCTAGCCATAGCTGCTGTAGCTTGTGTAATCCACTGATGGATCTCTGCGGTGCAGCTGCCATCTTTGGACAGAAGTGCTCTCAAGTACTTGAAGTTCTTCACCTCTTCCAGCTTTTGACCATTCATAGTGATATCAGTGGTGTTGTCATTCACACTGTTCACCATGACTTTGCTTTTCTCATGGCTGACTTACATTCCGTATGACCGAGCGCTGTTCACAAGATTGTCAGTGAGCTCCTGGAGTTTGTTCTTGCTATTGCCCTAAAGGTCTATGTCGTCAGCAAAACGCAGGCTGCACATGGTGGTCATGAAGGGTGTCTTGCATGATCTTCTCCAGGACTATTCAACTTCTCCCTGGAGGTGCATTAAGGATTTGCAAAACAAGGTTGTTTGTCACAAAAGAGACCAAGCAGTTGTTGAATAAAATTCCAGGTTATCAGGCTATTGAATAAGCAAACAAAACAGAGAAGGTTGCTATATGTCTTATTGGAATCACCAGAAACGATTCACCTAGAGATATGGGGTGCAATAATTTCAATGAAATGGTACAACTCACAAGAAATACTAGAACAAATTGCAACCTGATTGATGATTGATGACGAAGGAACACGAATCCTCACACAAGGACTTTGGTGGAAATAAAAGAGACTAGAAAGAGACCAATAATCATGTGAACAAATTGGCCAATTTGTTCCAAACTTTCAAACCCTTCACTTGCACAAGTCAGGGAGTTTTAGCACTTACCATGAGCGAAGCAGCAAGTGGCGGTATCGCAAGTGATTTACTGACAACTGAAGAAACTGGGTATTAAATCATCACTGACTTCATGTGTAGAAGCACCAGCTTTCATAACTGTGTAAAAGTAACAAAACTCCAAATATTTGACAGCAAGCATACAATTCAAGTCAATGTAGGGAAGGCAAAAGCTGTTGCACTTTCAAAGCAGGAAAGATTTTGACAGGGAGCTGGAGAAAGAGCTTTGTCCAGTTCCTCTTCTCTTGGAACAGCAGACTGAAGATTGCATCTACCAAGGAACAAAGCTGAACTGACCACAATCGCCCAGCAAGGCCTTCCACAGAATGACACTCCTCCTACCCGCCAAATATGTACCACTGGCCATGGTCCAGGCAGTTTGAAATCATGCAGGCATGAATATATATGGGCAGTGGCTTAACAATTTTGCACAATATGCTAAAAAAACACCTCTACTCAGATTCATGTAGCAGAGTTGACTTGTTCTTTGACTCGTACAATGAGTGCACAATCAAGTCAGCAGAACTGAAGGAAAGCAAGCTATCAAATGTTGGCTTCATTCACAAGGACAAGCAATTGGTCAGTGGGACAGATTCATATCTCTTGATGAAAACAAAGCCAGCCTGACAGACTTTCTTTGTACAGAACTTTCAAGTAAGTTTCATAATGAGCAAGGAAAATACCTAGTCTTATCTAGTGGGTTCACATATTCTGCAAACGTTTGGAAGTCAATACGGAAAGGTGTCTCAACATTGACCTCTGCTGAACATGAAGAGGCTGATACAAGTATGCTTCTTGCAAGAGATGCAAGTGAGTATGGATATTCCCAGTCAGTTGTCATCACCTGTGACATGGATGTCTTTGTACGTCTTCTTGTGCATCAACCACAACCCAACCTCTTATTGTGGTTACAAACAAGGAAAATAACATTTCAAACCAGTTCATCTCATCAATATCACTGACACACAGATGGCATTCTGTGCTATCACAGGATCACGAATCACTTTGTTAGCATTGGCAAATGATCTGCCTGAAGTGTCTTTATCAACAATCCTGTTTTTCCAAGACATGGGTAGTGAAAATGTTCCCGATGATTCAGTTCTGGCTGATCCAGTCATTTGTCTGCAAAGTCTACGACCCAAGCACACAGAAACAGTCCATTCAAAAAGGTCGATGTGATCTTTTTCACAGCTTGAAAAATGTCGTGGAGAATCTGCCACCTAGGTGGAAACCCACTATGAAAGAGAATGGTGGTGAAGTATGTGAACCCCAGCAATTGACAGATGAACTTGCAACATATACGTGTGTATCCTGTGCAACACGACAGTGTTCATGTGCTTGCTTTGAACTTGGTTGTACACACGTTTGCAGTGCAAGGACAATATTATTGCAGGAAAACAGTAACTGTTGGATTACAAAACGAGTCAAACAAAGCATGCCAAGTATAAGAGCTGCCGAGAAACATACTGAGGTTCTGTTTTATTCAAGAAATGACCGTTATTATTTTGGAAACACAAAGTTATAATAGCTGTCATGTAGCTGTTGAAGTAAGGTATTTTTATAAAGTTATTTCAGAATATCAAGAAGCTTGACATCATTTGGAAATGTGTGTGCAGTTACTTCTGCATACATAACGTTAAATCTTTGAGATGCAAAATCAACGTTTCTGTGTTTGATGCGTTTGTTAGTCCTGAACCTCTACAACTCCCCTTTTTTTCTTTTCTGTCTTTACACTGATTTGTGCTCACCTTCCCATTCGCCACAATCCCTTCCTTTCTCTCCACCCCACCCCACCCAACTCCCACCTGATTTTATCCCTTCCTGGTCCTGGTCTGCCATTTTCCTCTCAACTGCCTGCCGGCGAATAACATAAGTTCGAAAGCTCCTCAATGAATTCCTCTACAGGTCAGAATTTCCTCCTCATAATTTTTTCTTCAGATTTGGATTCAGCGTGAATCTAGAAACACCATTTTATTTCTCATCTTCCCAAAATGTGAACGAACCTATATTTTCAGGCCTTTTTATTTTGCCTCTGGCGTATCACCTATTTGATCATGTTTTAGAACAAAATTCTTTTAAGACTGGTAAGTAGGTCAACATATTAATACTGGTGCTGACAGTTGTCAGAAGACACAACAAGCAACGATGTCAATAACAATGGAAATAATACATAAATTAATCCTGCTCACTGTTATCTTGCCTTTTTCGGAGGGCATAAAATACATACATGGAAATTTTCCTTAGCGTCTCAACCGAACCATTTTTCAAAATATTGGTATAATGACAACATATTCCATGTAAGTAATTTGGTTCTGATATTTATATAAAGTGTTGTTCATATTCAATTGTATTAAATACTTGACACATATTGTTAAGTGTTTTATTGTTCTTCTAAGCAATGATCCGTTAATAGGAATTGTTCGGACATAATTAAGGAGAGTAATCTTATGGTGTATGGGAGTGATCTTGCCTACTGAGGCTTTATGCCAAAAATTATCTGCCCCTGTCTCGAGCCCTGAGATGCGAACGCCACCTACTTAAGATTATCGCCCTTGTCTGTCAGGAACTAGTAGTATATAGCCACAGAAAAGTATCTGCTCCTGACTCGTCACCAGGGGGCATCAGCAGTTCGGGCCTAAAAATATCGCCCGTTTGTGTCAGCAAGGAGTAGTATAATGCCTCATTAAATCGGTCAAACAGGGGAAGTTACTCTACCATCAGGTAGATCCCCAAAATAGGGATGATTACCATCTGGGGGTCAAAAGCTATCATGCATATTTTTGACATTTGTAAGTGTCACCCCTTTCCAAAAATGCATGATAGCAATCTGAAAGTGGTAACTTTCTTTCCCTTAACATGTTATTTATAATGGTGCCCTTTATTGTGCAGCATTTTTGGTAAGGGGGACCCTACAGATGTCAAGACTGTATGATAGCAATTGCCCCCTCAGATGGTAACAATAACCCTCCGAACATGCTGCGTTTGAGTAGATCTAGATTTAGACACACTCGGTTTGTGTTTCTCGCCATCAAGCTATCTGGGTCAATCTCAATGTTTGTTTCTTTGCGAGTTCTCGACGTTTTGCAAGTTAGATCAGTTTGTAACCCCTCTTTCTATTTAAAATGTTTGCAAATAGTTCACTTGCTTCGCTTCACTCGTCTACGCCATATTTTGTTGTTGTTGATGCTATGGTATTTGACCCAGTAAGTAAGGTAAACAACTCTAATTTTCACGATCGAAGTGCTCTCCTGTAAGGTGTTTTCTCCGAAAATCGTCCATTGGAAGTACACCGACACGCAGTTTTACTAAACAGTCTCTGAAACATCTATTGTCTAGAAAATCAAAGTATTTGTTCTGGTTCAAATGAAGATTTAAACAAACGGTCACTTGTAGGAAGGAAGGAAGGACAGTATGTCAGGTAAGTGTCCTTATTTATAACTGAGCTGTATCACTCTTGCAAATAATTATCAATCATTCTTTGTTTGAACAAGGAAACAAAAGAAAATTCACAGCCCACCCCTTGATTAATCCAAGCATAACCCAAACCCAAACTAAACAAAGTATTCTTGACTATTGTTGCCCAACATACCTTACCTCTTTCATCCAAAAAGAGGAAGAAGAACAACAACAACAACAATAAAAACAACAACATTAGCAACATCATCAACAACAACAACTTCGAAATATGCTTTTTCTTCGAAAGTAGAAGAAAATGATAGGGGGGGGGAAATTATGGAATTCTGATCGCTTCTCGGCCTTTTGGCTAAGACAGTGATTCAGGAACATAAATTGTTTGTTTATACCCTGGTTGGTTTGTTCAGCCCGTCGTACATGGCGAAAGCCGATACGCGACGTTAAACTGAACTTCCATAGGGGGGAAAAAGAGAAAGAGAAAGAAGAAGAAGACGAAGGAGAAGAATACAATAAAGATTAAGAGTAAGGCCGTGTACACATACACGCGGATGTTCCACGCGGAAACCGGCGTAATCCCCCAAAGACGGAGTGTGGCTGCTCACGTGGCGGGGTAATCAAAAACGGTCACACGCGTAATGTTCTCATCCCTAGCTGATTGCATTTGTACCATAGTGTTCAAGTGCTTCGGCTGTTGGGATGATCCCTGGAGTCTTTTAGCCAGGGTACGCCACCAACCAGCCAAAATGGCGTCGAAGCTATGCAACATGTTAGAAGTCAGAGAATGGCAGGTTACAACCGTTCATAATTATCGTTTGTTGGGGTTTTCTTTGTTTGCTGTTTTTTTAAGATAATCTTTTGAGTTTTGTGTCATGTCTTGAGAAAAGAAAATCCAGTGTTTTCTAAATTCGCAATGTTCTTAAATACCATTAGCACAGAAACAATGATCTCCTTGGGAAAAATATGGAATAGTTTTAGTCTGAATTTCCTCTGTGGTGCTATCGTGGCTACATTAACTTGATAGACCTTTTTATGTCAGTTGTTGATTAATTACACAACCAGTGTGGAATTGTTAAGACAGCAAGCACAACATGGGTGACCCTCTGATGTATGTGTGAATGGTTTTCAATGTCCAGAAGTGTATAAAAATGTTAGTTCATAGGATGTGAGGCTAAAGGTCTCGGTACACGTTAACAATATTCACACAATATCTCTCTATTTCCCCATGGCAACACTGTTAGGCCACTCATAAAGGTCTGTGTACACGTTAACATTATTCACGAGATATTTCATTTCCCCCATGGCAACACAGTGATAGCGCACTCTTAAGGGTCTCGGTACACGTCAACATTATTCACAGGATATTTCTATTTACCCATGGCAACACAGTGATTTGTAAGTCATATTAAGAGTGGGCTATCATTGTGTTGCCATGGGGAAATTACACAGACCTTAATATGACTTACAGCTCTCTGTGTTGCTATGGGGGAATAGAAATATCTTGTAAATTAATAGTGTTTAACGTGTACACATACCTCAATATGACTTACAACTCACTGTTTTGTCATGGAGAAATAGAGACAGTTTGTGAATATATTAACGTGTGTTAGCCTTTAGTGTTATATTTTGTAGATTCACTGTTCATACTCGTAATTACTTCATACAATACTCTTCTTTCATAGAGCACTACATTAGAATAGCTTTATAAAAAAAATACTCTGGTAAACATGTCAATACGTGTGTCTGCAAATTATCGTTAGATTGACACAGAACAAGATTGAGGATCTTTGTGGATATCTTACAATTCTACGTGGAAACGTTAGTTGTTGTTTTCTTTAAAAGGAGTATTAAGCCGGTGAGGACAGGATGTGCACAAAATAAGATCTGCTGTTCGTATCAGCCCAATACCTGACGCGTTGGTTTTTATTATTTTAATTTAAAAGAGCTGATTTATTAATTAATAGTACCGTTTGTGAATTTGGACGTTCCTCCAAACATTAGCATGCTTTAGTAAGGTTGGGAATATTGATGTGTTCAAAACATAAATGGTAGGCTGTGGCTATAATTCTTGGTGATGGTACTCATCAACCAGTTCATTAATAAAGATGTATTTTCATCCTTTAGTGGTATTTCTTTGTTTTCGTTTTCATTCATTCCCTTTGTTTACTTTTTGTGTGTGTGGAGTGAGAAACCTTATTTCGTTATAAATTAAATCGATCCTACAATATCGTTATAGAGGGTGTCTGTGGTTAGCAAAAAGGAAGCTGAATTTAATCTTACGGATTGGCTGATAATCTTCTTTTTTGTGTGTTTGTTCCTAGATTTTGCCTTTCTTTGTCGATCGCTACGTTTTATGTCATACGAGAACTGACGCTTCATGCTGCCGTTATGCGCCTAACAAAGAAAGAGTTAGGCCCAGCAAGTCCGTCTTCGGCTGGAATGTTTTTTTATATAAGAAGTTTTAGAACAAAGGCAGGAGAATGTACCAGTAAGGCAGAAAGACAGTAGATGACAGCAAGCAAAGGAAAAAGGAAATGTCAAAGAGAGCGACAGATTAGAGGAACATACTAGCACAGAACTTCCAGAAGGTGGCCAGTGGAACTATATGTACTGAAAAGCACACCGATGTTCAGGTCGCAGAATCCGAGACCAGCAGTCCAAGGGGAGCGAATCTATGTTAGGCCGTCAGAAGGCAAACAAACGAGGAGACACTGCTCTGCTGCTGAGTCACAACGGTGGAGTTCAGTAAAGCCTGTTCAGGACACCACCTACTAAGCCCCCTACTGACGACACTATTCTCTTAGTCGCGGAGCCAGCGTGAGTGAGGTCCTCCTCCGAGGGCGCCACCGCGACCGTCCACCGACAGCTCCCCAGAACACACTGATCCCCATGACTTTGACCCGAATGCACCAAGGCACAGACTGGATTGGAAACCGAAACTGAGGTCAGCATGAGAGCAGGGCATGCAAAGTCACATAATTTAAGATCATTTTTTTCCTTTTTAATGATTGATGGGAATGAAGCGGATGATTATGATGATGATGATGCTATGGAGTTCCGTATCAGTCTGAGACTACATGACAGGACTGTATTCTACGCTTCCTTTCATAATGATATCCCGGCATTTCCAGGCCCGAGAACTAAAGACACCTGCAGTGTTGGTCTTGAAATTAGAGCCGCACTCTCAGAATCGGGTCCGTTAAGTTGATGAAGCTCGACTGCGTGGGTTTCAGTCTTCCCATTGAGCCCACAGCCACTCACTCTGGGTCGGAATCGGTCTAGGACCGACAAAACCCCTCGCCTCTGATGGGATTCGAACTCGTGACCTCCCAGCGATGCTAACCACTACGCCACGGCGGCTGGTACTCCCCCAAGATTTTGTCTGATTTTAAAAATGTTACAAAGGAACACAATCATTCACTAGTATTTTTTGTACTCCCAGTTCTATAGAATGATAGTGCACTGCATTCGGAAAGAGGCCAGCCCTGTGTCCTGTCTGTCTGTCTGTGCCCTCTGTCTGTCTGTGTGTACGACTGTGTGTGTGTGTGTAGTGCGGCTGTATGTGAACAAAATATTATATTCCATTTCGCAACGCCTGAAGTACTAAACATATCTTAACGAATCTTGGTACAATGGTCCCCCATGCCTTCATGGTGACGCACGCCATGTTAGTTTCATGAAACGGTCATCCATGTAAACGTACTCCCAGTTGGTTCGATTTTTATATTACGATGAATAATATGGTCAACGAATATGAAATTGATCGAAGCGAAACTTTGCAGAATTGTTTCTGATAACCCGAGGGGGAGATTCGTGACAACAGTTCATCCCAAAGGCAAGACATAAAAGCGTATTCCCAGATCGTTTGTTCACCTTTAAATGCAATCACTACTCACTGAGTCACCTTGAAACCCCAACTGCTCTCTGTACCAGACTGACGCGCTGCGTGTGACACTGACGCTCATTGCACCCACGCCTATTGGAGCTAGCTCCAGTAGAATGAGCGCCATGGTCATGTTTGCCGGTTCTTTCACGCCTGGCTGATGAATGAAGATGAGACGGAAAGCTCCCGGCAAGCCTCGCCTATAGTGCAGCAGATATGTGCAAAGATTGTGGGTTTGATGATAAAAGCATATAATTTGGCTCACATTTAGTACATACCACTAGGAAGAGCTTTGGATATAGGGACATTCCATATTCCTCCTGGGGCCAAAATGGCGGCCATTTTACAAAATGGCCGTCATCGGGTATTGCATAACACATAATCTGTAGGAGTTGTGCACGTTTTTAACTGGAGATGCATGCAAGTAATGCATATCAATTACAATATCATCTGGGATGCCAGTTAAAGGTCATACACCTTACATAACCGATTTATTTGGCCTATTAGGCAACAATTACGCAAAATTTGTTTTTTTATGAGTTTTGTTCATATTTTGCAATCTGAAAATGATCGGTTTAACATTAAACTGCACTGCCACTGTGGAAGTGCGTTTACCCTTACATATTATCTTACATTTATGTTTTACCCTTACCATGTCTACATCATATTAAAATATAACAATCCGCCATGCGGACAAAGGCGATCTAGGTGAGCAACCCGAGCATCAAACGTACATTAATGCTAACCACCCGTTTACACAATGTCATGTACGTTATGTAGTTGGATCTTATCAGCTAACGAAATATTCTCCTTGGGTAGTAGATGGGGCCTGCAATCCCGGGCAGTTGACCTGTACAAAGGGGTTATGGTTGTGTTCTCCAAGCCGTCCATGATACTGCAAGTTCTACTGTCCGCCGCAGTGGCATAGTGCCGTGCACTGGAGTACAGCCTTCCTACACTTGCATTGCCCTCTGCATCCCTTCTTGCAGCCGCATCTGAGAAGTTGCCGGCAAGCTTGCGTTGCCTCCGGCAGACGTTCCAGCCAGTGTCACTCTTCACCCACCCCCATTTGCTAGGGGATGGGAGCTCTGCAGCAGCAACCATCATCTGGCCCCAACAGTAGCCAGCTTGGTATGCAGTTCTTCTGATGTGCTGTCTGAGGGCTTCTCGAGTTGGCGGGAGAGCATATATTGCTCGACGCTTCTGGGTGAAGAGCTGCTTACGTGCATCATTGACATGCTCGTGGCTGCTAGTGCGATCATACAGGAGAACGACAAAACGCTCCAAGGTGTCCAGGCTGTCATCTACGATTGGGGGATTTGGTGTAGCGCCCAAGGCACAGAAGGTTGCAGTGACCTCAACACAGGCCTTCCACGTCTCCCATGAAGTCTTTCTTCTCCTGCGTCCAAAGCTTGACACGGTATCACACCCAGTGAAGGCATGAAATTAGGGTAATCCTCGACACTTGTCAGGCCCCAATGCCTGGGCCATCTCGTGAGCTGCTAAGAACCTAAAGCTCTTCCCGGTACAGAAGGCAACCCATAGCTCATCTATGTTGAGGCGTTCGGCTGCTGCCACCAGAAGGACTACGACATCCGTGTCAACTGTGCGGATCCACACCTTGGTGTAGCCCTGCTTCACAGCATCTTCCACGTGGAGCAGCATCCTGGTATCTGCTTCTTCATGTGTACATGGAGCAAGACCAGCGATGTCTCTGGCATGCGTACAGACCACGTCTTTGTGGAGAGTGCTGATGACTTGTTTCTCTGTCTCTTGAGCAGCTAGTCTTGTCGCTAGGAAGAAGAACAGCTCCACCTTGTTCTCGTCAATCCGTAGGAAGGCCTGCCAGTTTCCTGGTATGGAACTAGATGGCTCGACTCATCTCCGGATGCCTCTACCTCTCTTTGTTCGAGTGTCGGCCTTCAAACTGTCTGGCAGATATTCATCCCAGACGACATCCACTCTGATTGCATGCTGTAGCTGAGATGTGATGTACGGCAAGAAAACCTGTGTTGCATAGTCAGAGAAGGTCTTCGCACCACCAGGTGCCAGCATGTTGGTGATAGCTGCTCCATCAAGGATGATGACTTCAACGTGAGGACTGGCAACATTCTCTTGTGGAGGGATCATATCTTCTAAGCATCCCACGAGGTCAGACTCATTGTGCCCATCTGTGACAGGGCAGAGGGACAGGCCTGGTTCTCATGAGCAAAGAAGTCGAGATCGCCATCACGCATCTGGGATGCAATGAACAACTGGGAGAATAGGTCGCAGTCATTCTTGAGCGACGACAGCTGAAGCTGGGTTCTTGATTTCTCTCTGACTGGAGATCGGCTGAAGAGAGGAAGGTTGTTTTTCATGATTGGGTCGGTGATGGGTTTTGTCTGGTTCACAAGTCTCTCACTGACATACGTGTGGTACTGCTCCTGCCCCAGCTTCTCGATCTGGCGCACAGTGTTGATGACTGCTGGGTCTGTCAGGTCCCTGCTGTCTAGTACCAGGAGATCATTGCTGTCATCACAGAAGGGGTTCCCCATCTCTCTCATGACACTGGAGAGTGACTTCACATCTCGAGCAAACGCCAGCTGTGCATGCTTTGTCTGCTCATGGTGCCTGGAATCAGTCTTCTTTGTTCTCGTCTCTGCTGTGGCTTGGAACTCTGCAATCACTCTTGCCATCTCAGGACTGGACACCATCCAGCGCCGCAATGCTGCAGGATTCTCAGTCAGGCCGACTGCTACGCCATCGCCTTTCACTGATGCGTTATTATGCTCATGTGCCTGGTCGATGGCCATAGCAGAGAATGCGTGTGTTGTCTTCTTCACTGTGTTGTTCCCAGCCATGAACTCTGTCAACACATCTGGATGCTTGTCGTCGAGTGATACCATGTCACGCAAGTGAACTGGAATCCACCTTGCATCATTTGTGTGCCCCAGGGCAAAGAACCAGGGTACAATATTGGTCAAGGCATCGATGTAGAGCATGAAGTCGCCCTCGCGTAGCGATCTCACGTAGATCATGATTTCCAGTTCCAGCTGCAGGATAATCGACCAGAACATGAACTGTGGACCTGTATCAGCTCGGCTAGCACACCAGTCTTCTACTGACATTGGAACCTGTCCCTCATCCAACCATTCACAGTATTGGGTGTAACCATCCTGTCGAAAGAGATACAGAACACTAGCTGTGACCTGGTGATCCCATCGAGTGCACATCACATGGGCGGCTTTGATGAATGAGTCGGCTGTTCCAGGTGTAGCAGCTCCTGCCTGGACCAGGGCTTCCGTCCATCCACTGCAATCCAGAAGGTCACCCAGAGTGTTGAAGGATGCTTTTTCGATGTGGAATCTGGCAAACAGGATAATGAAGTAATCTTCTCCATGTGTTTGAGGCCAGCTCCATTGGATCTGTTTGGCCAGCATGTACAGTGGTTGATCCGCGGTGATGACCGGGACCTGACCAGGATTCAGCATATCCACTGCCCTCTTGATGACGTCCATGGAGTGGCGAATCATGGCCACGGAGTTGGCCTGATCATAGAAGAGGGGCAGAAATGAGGTAATGGCCACACTGCTTGGATCCACTGGTGCTGATCTGTCAGATATGATAAGCATGACAAGGAAGAAAAACGTTATTTGCGTCCCTGTTAGGCCACCATACATCATTGTGTTCAAGTCCATGTGAGGCCTATGCATAACATGTCAATAACAACTGATACATAGATCCACTAGAATGTGTTTTGCACCAACCATAGTTAACATAGTTCCAACTTATGGGCGAAAATAGTACATTGTGGCCGCCATTTTGTAAAATGGCCGCCACAGCTAGCATGGGACAAATATGCGATGTTCCTATATCCAAAAATATTCCTAAGGGTATGTCCTAACTGTGTGCCAAATGTCATGCTTTTATATCATCAAACCCACAATTCAGTCGAAATATGTTACATATCTGCTGCACTACTAGTCACCAAAGCAAAGCTGTGGGGGGTCGTTTTATAAGGGCCGACAGTGACGTGAGAATTCATGAGAAACTTCTGAACTGGGGGTGCGTTAATATGGCGTTGCCATCTTGTTTAGAATGTATTATTTTCTGGAGTGAGTAGTGGTATTTCTTTTTTATTATATAAAACTCGAGGGCAAATGAAACGCAAATGAAACGCGAACATTTCAAACGCTGTTCTCAGTGCTTAACCTATTGTGATGAAAGGAAGAAGGAAAAGTCAAAGAGAGCGACAGATTATTGTGATGAAATATTATCATAGCCCAGCGTCTGAACGCTGATGCAATATGAAAATATCATACACAGCATTACAAATGCACCGATGGGAGACCGTTGGGTTAAATTTTACAATTCGAATTCACAACCTAATTTACAATTACAATTTTCAATCTAAGACACAGAAAGATTTGGACACAAATAAAAACCATCTCTTAGTTATCACAATTGTGATATTTCCACATTCAATTGTTATACGTTACTTGATGTAACCCCCTTTTCGTTTTCTCCGTTGGTTGAACAAGGCAGAGCATAGCTCCTGAAGGGTAGCTTGAAAGCGGGAACTTTGTCGAAGATAGATGAGGAAGTTGCTGGAAGCGTTCACTGCCTCAAAGAGATGGTTAAACGCAGCAGTCACAAAGAACAAGTTGCACAGATAGCCCATTGTCCTGAAACCAGGCACTCGAAGAAAAATCACCAGTTCCCTCACCACCGACGTCGACATGCAAGTGATGTACACCACACACACCGTCAACAACATCTTGGTCACCTTCACTTCCTGTTTCTCCACTGACGTCACATCCGACGAAACGGCTTCTCGTCGCCATTTTGACGAGACCTTCAGACGAACGATGATGACGATTGTGCAGACGATGACGACGATAAGTGAGATGAAAGGGACGCTGACGAGGAGTATGTAGCTGTACATGACGTCAATGAGGGTTCGATGACGTAGGTAGATCGCAGAGAGGCGGGTGACGTAAGCAGTGGTGTTGGTTAAAGGGTCTGTGACGTCAACAGTCTCCATCTGCAGGCTGAAGGCAACGTTGAGCACGGTGAGTATGAGCACGGCCATCGTCACAATGAGAATCCCAGTGTACCTGTTATTAAAGCATAACATTAACATCATGAACATGGTTCAAAATAAACAAAATAAGTTATTTGTCACATGTGTCCGAACTGATACTAATAAAAAGGATGACTTTTAGCTAATTGATAGACACTCGAGGTGTGGTCTTTATGAATATTACAATAAATCAGATAACATTAAAGGATTGACATTAATTATACGCTGATCTTTAGGTACCCTATACAGATCATATCCGATCCGAAGCAAGACTCGTAGCTCTGATTTTACCGAAGGGTTGGGGAGATGAGGTGGGAGGGGGGGGGGGGGGGGGGCGTCCAGATAGCTTTGATTCCAGGAAAGGGGACAACTAAAATTCATATGGAGCCAATTCAGGATAGGATTGACGGTTCAAAACGTGAATGCATTGTTTTTACAAAAAGACCACAATGATTTTGGATTGTTGGCACTCGAATTGTCTTGCTTGTGCCAACGGTTAGGGATTGCTGGCAAAGTAATGTGGTCACTTCATTCGGGTGACTCCATAAGCATCGTGAGCGTTGGCTCAAGTTTAGTAATAGCATTGTGAAAGCTTTGCTTGTGAACTGTAGAAAGGGTAGTTGTTCTGGTTATGTTCTGGTACTATACGTCGAAGGAGCCTATGAAGGCTATGTACTCAATGGAACTGGGAGAGCGCACTGAGAATTGAAATATAAAATCCTTCTCTTTTTTTCGTTCTTTTTTAATAAAGAAAATGTTCTTTGTTTTACTGTCTGGTGGTGTTGACGGCTTTTTAAGAGTTGACCATAGGCCTTTACGCAGTAACCGGGCTGGACCAATCCGGCTAGCGTAGCGCTCACCGGGGACGAACCCCGACCGGCACAGCTCCTGCCCTTCATTTACCACTACATTGACCTATGGCCCCTAATTCCCTATTTTAATCTTTAGTTGGAGCAGGCTCCGAGCTGGCGTTGATGGTGCTGCGCTGGCGGGGCCTGCTGCGATGGCTTCGTCGGTCAGTTGATTCCACTCCATCACTGTTCTTACAAAGAAGGAGTTGCTGTACTGAGTTGTGTGGCTTGGTGGAACTATGAAGCCTCTTGAATTTTGCACAGCTTGTCTCTGAACAATGTTGTCTGTTGTGCAGTCAGCGTATCTTGTGGGCCCGATCCTACGACGATTTGTGTCGACTGAAGTTAAAAAGTCCTCTGGTGGTAAAGCTGGGATCTGAGCCTCAGAGATCTTGTGCAGGAGGCTGAGGCGTTGGTCTTTACGGCGCTCCTCCAGTGTTGGAAGTTTCAAGTCCTGGAGCATCTTTGTCACGCAGCCCGGATTCCGTGACTTCTAGTCATTGGTGATGAAGCGGGCTGCCTGTCTTTTGGTGCGCTCCAGTCTGTCGACGTTCTGCTTGGTGTAAGGATCCCACACAGTCGCAGCGTATTATAATCTGGATCGTACTAATGAAATGTAGGCAAGCCATCCACATTCTTGTGGGCAGTTCCTGAGATTTCGGCGTATCAATCCCACCATTGATCCTGATTTCTTGCAAACGTGGTTGACGTGTGTGGTCCATTTCAGGTCTGATGACAAGGTGCACACGTAGTATTGGCATTGCTGGACTTGTTGAAGTGGAGTCCCGTTCAGTTTGTACAGGAACTGGGATTTTTGTCTGATGGGAAGGATGGTGCAATCGGATGCGTTAAAACGCATGCCCCACTGTTCAGCCCAGGCCTCAAGTTTGTGTAGGCGTCTTGGAGCATGAGATGGTCTTGGAAGCTGTTGATTTATCTGTACAGAAGACAGTTGTCCGCGAACATCCTCACTGTCGATTTTACAGAGTCCGGCAGATCATTCAGATGACACAAGAACAGCAAAGGGCCAAGGACTGTGCCTTGCGGAACGTCTGATTCCACTGCCACCTCTTCCGATGCCTCGCCTTCCAGTACCACCTTCATCGTCCTCTTTGTCAAGAATTGTGTCAACCAGGAGTGAATAGGCCCTCGAACACCATAGTAGTCCAGCTTCTCAAGGAGTTTGCGGTGAGGTACGGTGTCAAAGGCCTTACTGAGGTCAAGGACGGCAACGTCAACTTGTTTCTTTGTGTCGAAGGACTTGAGGAGGTCGTTTGTGGTGGTGAGCAGCTGGGTCTCACAAGAGAACCCCGACCTGAATCCATGGTTTTTGTTTGTAAGAATGTTATATTTCTCAAGGTGGTCTCGCAGATGACGGGAGATGATGTGTTCAAGGACCTTACAGGCCACTGAAGTCAATGATACTGGCCTGTAATTCTCCGCCCTGTTCCTATCTCCTTTCTTAAAGACTGCAGAGATGTTAGCAGAGAGCCAGCCATCTGGCAGTTGGCTTGACTGTATTGATCTGTTGTAAATACAGGTAAGTATTGGAGCGATGGTGTCAGAGCATGTTTTCAGGATTTTGTTTGGTATCATATCTGGTCCTAAAACTTTCGATGCATTTAGGTTTCTCAGGAATTTAGCGACTTCTTTGACATTTATGGAGAGAGAGGCAAGGTCCGGGTAGGGTGTCCCAGTCAGTCCTGATGGCGGTTCATTGTCGTCTTTCGTGAAGACGGAGCGGAATTGGTTGAGGAGGATATTCGCCTTGGTGCCGCTGTCACTGTATAAGTTTGGACCATCCTTCAAGGGTGCGACTCCCACATTGTCCTGTCTTCATGATATGACATACCTCCAGAAGGGTTTTGAATCATTATCGCTTAAGCCTCTCTCTATCGTGGTATAAAACGATAGTTCTTCCAATTCCCCGTTTTTCTGGCCTGCTTGTGTATCCTCTTTTTTCTTCGGAGCAATCTCTTGACGTGCCTGGAAGGCTGGAGTTTCGCTTCATCAGATTGGATGGAATGTTTCTTTTTTGTGTTGCAAGCAATAACTAACACACACACACACACACACACACACACACACACACACACACACACACACACACACACACACATACACACGCGCGCGTGCACGCACACGCACGCACGCACACACGCACACGCACGCACACACGCACACGAACGCACACTCACACACACACACACACGCACACACGCACACGCACACACACACACACACACACACACACACACACACACACACACACACACACTGACTTTGTCTTGAAGATTCTGGCAGCTTTGAGGGGACTGATGACACACAGACATCGTTCTACCGCGATAACAGCCGTGATGACGTTAGAGATCACCTGAAAGCCCAGACAGCTGCCCAGCGTGGATCCCAGATGGCGTTCACGCCAGTACTTCCCCGCCTGTCTGTCCACCAGACTCACCAGAGAGTATAATTTACCGCACATCAGAAACAACAGGAAGCCTGTATCGGACACTGCAAGACTGATATAGTAATATAGTAAAACAATGCTGTAGGGTCGGTTATTTTCAAAGTTATACACAACAACCAAACAACTTGAATTCAAAACTCGTGTATTTATCTTTAAAAAATACAGAAGAGTGAGTGTCAATATATAGTAATTTGAATTAAAGCCTTACCACCGCCGAGCCCTTCTCTCACCCAGTTTCCCCCACTTGAGGATCTCCGCATTGGAAGAGGAGTGGCAAAACTACTACGGAATGAAACCCGTCCAAAGAAGCAGGCCCAGACAATATCCCCAACCAAGTGCTTAAAGAATGTGCACCAGAGCTGGCAGAAGGACTGACTTGCATTTTCCAGAGATCAGTCAGCACAGGGACCCTGCCAGACGACTGGCTTTCAGCCATTGTTGCACCTATCTTCAAGAAAGGGGATAAGCACATGGCGGAAAACTACAGACCTGTCTCTCTAACATCAGTGACGAGCAAGCTCCTGGAGCACATCATCTGCAGTCACTTGATGCAGCATTTAGAGAGGCACAAGATTCTCACCAGCCTGAATCATTGATTCCGTCGTGGCTTCGCCTGTGAGACCCAGCTGGTCACTACCCTCCATGACCTGTGTTCAAGCTTTGAGAAGAATGTGCAGACGGACATCGCGATCCTGGACTTCTCCAAGGCATTCGATACCGTACCCCACTCAAAGCTGTTGGAGAAACTAGTTATAGTATAAGAGGCCCCCTCTACCAGTGGCTCACCAACTTCCTCACCCAAAGGTGTATGAAGATGGTGGTAGAAGGAAAATCGTCCGACCAAGTCACTGTGGAATCTGGTGTGCCCCAAGGCACCGTTCTTGGCCCCATGCTATTCTTATGCCACATCAACGACCTCCCGGCCTCTGTTAAATCCAACATCAGGCTCTCTGCAGACGACTGTCTGCTCTACCATGAAATAAGGACACAGGCAGACCATGAGACCCTACAAGGCGACCTGAAGTGACTGGAAACATGGGCTGAAGGGTGTGACATGAGATTCAACGCCAAGAAATGCTACATTATGAGTGTGAGGCATAGATCACCATACCTATGCCAGCTGGGAAACCACATACTGCAACAGGTTGACACCTACCCCTACCTCGGAGTAGAGTTAAGCAACAACTTGTCCTGGACAGTCCACATAAACAAGTTTGCCAATAAAGCAAACGCCAGCCTGGGCATGCTTCGAAGGAATCTACGCTTCTGTTCTGAAAACTGCCGAAAGAACGCTTATGTCTCACTTGCTAGATCCCTCCTGGAGTATAGCTCCACAGTCTGGGACCCATACACGCCAGGCGAAATCAACAAGTTAGAAGGCATCCAGCGAAAAGCAGACAGGTTCATCAAGCGAGATTACCGGTCCCGCAACACAGGCTGTGTCAATGCCATGCTTCAAGACCTCAACCTGCCCCTGTTGCAAGAAAAGAGAAGGCAACAACGCTTAACCTTTCTATATAAGATCGTAGAAGGGCACCTACAGGCAGAAACAGAAAAATACCTAACATCTGCACAAAACAAAAGACTCATTAGACCAACAAGATCGGAAAAGTACGGAAACAAAAACATTGTCGAACAATTCGCAAGAAACTACAGGCGCTGTCATATTAAGGCATTGGTATACGTTAACATATTCACAAAACATCTCTATTTCCCAATGGCAACATACTAGTGAGTTGTAAGTCATACGAGGGCCTCTAATTATATTTTGCAATGTGAATATTCTGATAATGTCACAAAAATGTAAATAGTGTCATGAGATAGACCATTATCACAATACTTATGTTGCAAATGTTCATTATTTTCCGCCTTGTAATAGTCGTTGAACAAAGCAAAATGTCCACCAAGGTGAACGTTGATCCCAAGCTGTGGATATCTCTTTGATGCCGAGATTTTCTACCTATAAATGTGTGCATTTATGCTCAAGGACAGACATTCAAACAAAAGTATTAGATGTTTATAAATTGTTTTTGAAACCTTGCACGGTCAGATGTAAAAGTTAACAACGGGCTAAAGAACTTTAAGTTAAGCAGAAGAACGTTAGAAGAAAGTGACAGTTACAATCATCAAGTGACTGTCGTGACTGTTAAACCCATAGCCAATGCAAAGCCTCTTGTAGGAAGTGATCTCTATATAAGTGCTGATGAGATGCACAACATAATGAGCATTTCATCAGGAAGTCTTGATAAAGTCTTGCTAGAACATCTGGGCATGTAGAAACATTACAACCGCTGAGTGCCCCACTAGTTTACTTAAGAGCAGAGAAGGGGTTTGGTTGAATAAAGCACCCAGACTACACAAAATATTTGGTGGCGAGAAGTCAGCTGACATCTAGGACACGTGACTGATGATGAAACATTTATCTATCAGTATAATAAAATTTAAAAAAGCAATAAATAACCGTTCGTATGTTCTTGATGAGAAACCATTAATAATGGTCCACAGAAAACAGAGCAGAAGCAACATTTATCAAACAAATAGCCACCTTCAATTTTTACTGAAAAGCTGGTTCCAGGGACCCAGTTCCTCTCCCAGAGGTAAGAGCTATCACTGCGGATTCAAAAGTAAGCATCCTTTTCCATGAAGGCCTTTTTGATTTGCTGTCCAAGCACTGATACCCGATTTCCCCCTATTTTATTGTGACAACACAAGTGAGCACACTGCTCCCGCTAATCGGACATTTTGCCCCCAAACAGATTTTTTCAGAATTCAGTTGGTCTCCTATCCACATAGTTTTCCGAATTAGTCCCTTGTGACTGTTTCCTATTATTTTATGTGAAGCTTTGGCGAAGGGGGGAGCAAATGTAGACAGTTGCAGATGCTCGAGAGCTCACTGAGGGCGCTATTTTTTGGTACGCACCCCAGTCGACGTGGACTGGTGCCATAACCGTTTGGTTTGAAAGAATATCAAAGTGTGTGTTCTAGTTAGGGAAACCTCTAAAATCTGGACTAGCCAGAAGGAGGGTGCACACAGCCAGTTCTCCACATTGCAAAATATAATGAGAGGCCCTCATATTATGAGTGACCTAACAGTGTGTTGCCACGAAGAAATAGATATATTTTGTGAATAACGTTAACGTGTATACATGCCTTTATGAGTAGCCTAACACAGTGTTGCCATGGAGAAATAGATATTTTGTGAATAATGTTAACGTACGTGTACAGAGAACTTTAGCATATTACTGTGAAGATTGCTATTCTATAAAGTGGTTTATAATTAGCCGTGGGAATATGGGGCAGGAGGGCAGGGTTCTTGGCTTTCTTTTTGTTAATTTTCGTTTTAGAAAGACTGAAAGCGCTAATACACAGCAGTCGTGTTAAAACCAAGGGAATCTGAGCATGTGTATTTGTAATACCACAGCAAAGAAGATTTAACTCCTCTAATAAAAACAATACGCACATTCTTTTTATGTACAATCCAAATTAAAGCCAAATAAATATCTACTGGTTTTCTTCTCGCTATCACATGGTGCCTTATGCCCCAAGAAAACATTACTACTTTAGTCTTTATTTAGTTTTTTGTTTTTTATCAATAAATTATCCCCACTAACGAAAGATATGAGAATGAAAAGTAGACCCTATCTGAGTTACAATATCCCCGTGTTCAAATGACAATGCCAAGGAACTCCACAAGGAAGTGTCATTTTGCGTTGTAGGCCTACCCTACCCCAAAGCAAATAATCGTACAGTATGAGAGGCTTCAGACTTGGCTTCAGGCTTCAGACGTTTAATGTACTTTGGCCATTGACCCATATACAAAGATATGTAAACAAAAACATACACACGAAACTAACAGACACATGAAGAACAGCCCAATATAAACACACATATACTAAACGCAAAACAAAGACAAATAGAGAAAAACAACAAACAAACAAACAATACAACAACAACAAATCTATGAGAATGATTGATTACTCACTAAGGATAAAATGACCATTGATCTAATAACAAGATGTGACAATTATTTTAATTATGAGAAGGTATACAGAAAGATAAATATGAATACATATTCTTGTTGAAGGATACAATTACACATAAAGGAAATCTTACCAGAACAAACACAGGTTAATTCGATCTGACAGTCCCTGGCGTGCAAAGACCGCCATGTTGATGACGTTGCTGATGACGCCATAGATCACTAGGACAGGAAATATCCCAGCATACAACACGAGCTCAACCATTTCCGTCACATGTGGGCGAAGGATATTCCGAGGATTGTTGCAAGGTACGAACTTTTCATGGGGTGAAGTAGCTGTCTGATTTGAAGGGTTCATGGTGACAAAATGAGCGTCGTGTTTCGTGTTTTCAGAAGTGATTTTGTAAAGCTGTAGGATTGTGGCTGTCGTGGTATCCATTAGGTATCTATTAGGCATGGTGATCATTCATCTGTGGTGCAGGGGTGAGAAAAAACACAAAACAAAGACAAGTGGATCGCCAAGCGGCAAATAAGTTCCCAAGCGGGCGAACTTGGGCACATAGCAGCAGCATGACGCATCTGCGCTCCAGTGACAATAAACTGGGCAGTTGCCAAACAAAAAACTTAATAACTAACAAGCGGCACATATATCCTTTGCCCGTTACGCCCTAGACCTGCCCCGCCCTGTACCTCCCCTCCCCTCCCATATTAGCCCCTGTCCTCCTTGTATTGCGTCCTTTGGGTGATGCAACTATACGCCCTTGGCTGGAGTGCACATCCTTTACCGGAGTGCACACCCTTAACACGAAGACATGTGTGCTCCCATATGGCATAATCCCCCTCACATCTTAGACCTCGTCATCCTTGCATCCTTTGGGTGATACAACTACACGCCATTGACTGGAGTACACATCCTTTACCGGGATGCACACCCTTAACACGGAGACATGTGTGCTCCCATATGGCATAATCCCCCTCACATCTTAGACCTCGTCATCCTTGCATCCTTTGGATGATACACCTACATGCCCTTGACTGGAGTACCGTAATTTACGGCCTATTAGGCGCAACATTTTTTTCTTTTTTTTTATACTGAACTTTGACCCCTGCGCCTGTATGTATGTATGTATGTATGTATGTATGTATGTATGTATGTATGTATGTATGTATGTATGTATGTATGTATGTATGCATGCATGTATGTATGTATGTATGTATGTATGTATGCATGTATGCATCTATGTATCTATGCATGTGTATGTATGCATGTTGATTAATTTAATGGTGATCATTAATTTCTGCTTTTAATTCATTATTATTTCCCATATATTCAGCAAAATATTGCTGAATGAACATTATACTACAAACTATGCTACTTCTGAACTTTGGACTATAATGACAATGTGAATATAATGAATTGAATATAATGTGAATAGAAATCCGAATTAAGCATTATATTAATAATTTTAAAAGAAATCTGGGCTGAAAACAAAATATTGATAATGTGGAAAACGTGGACCTGATAATCTAGTGCTGACCACAACGTATGCAGAGAAGACTTTCTTAGTGCTCTCTTGTGAACTGGACCTGTTGGCAGCTACCTGTTGGCAGCCTTCTGCCGTCAACGTGCTGCTAAAAACTGGTAACTCTATCACTGCGTTGTTTATGCAAGGGAATCGAGTATTTGATCCGAGTGAATATTCGGACTGAAGAAAGTGAAATAAACAATCTACCTTCTTCTTGGACTCATTACATTTAAAGAGTGTTAACACAGAGTGTTCAACCTCCGTTCCTCACCCCCCAGCCACCCTTCTATTATCGTTACTATTATTTTCCCTTTTATTGTGCGTTTCTTCTGCGCGCTGTGGCGACTGAACTTTGCTGCGCATTCTTAGCCTAGTGTGTGTTAGGCCTAGGTGGACCGAAGGCTTAGAGAGTGTGGTCCTATCTAAAGTAGCCGTACTTGGCGCTTTGACTTGAACTCTTGAGTGACGCTTCCCTTCCCGCTTCTGGTTCTTAATAAGGCCTTCAGACTGTTGTAAGGATAGGCCTACTGTAAACGTGTGGTGTGTGCAGGACTAGGCCTACTATACACTTGTCTAATCACGGATAGTCTTGCATTCTTATATTCTTTTTCTTCGTTGTCTTGATTCGGGGGTAATCCTGTATTCTTGTGGGTTTTTTTTCTTTCTTCTGTAATCCTCACTTTTATGCAGATAATTCTTGTTTTGTGTCCTAATACAGATTATCTTGTATTTTTTATTTCTTTTTTATTATTGTTTCTATAATATTCTCGTATTCTTTGACAATGTATGCTAAAACTAATGGAACTCGTATTGCCCATGTTAATGTGTATCATTTGTACAATAAGTTACCAGACATATGTATGCTTCTGAATGATACCCCACCTATCCACATATTAGGCCTCAGCGGGACTCGGCTTAATACCTATAAAAAAATTATACCGGACAATATGCTCACAATCCCCAACTACATCATTATCCGTCGTGACGCCTCTAAACCGGGCGAAACTGGCCTTGCTGTCTACATTCATGACAGTATTTATCCCTTTGCACAAAGAAAATTGGACTTAGAAACCGCTAATATAGAGTGCATTTGGCTAGAAGTAAGATATTCTAAATCATCCCCTTTATTACTCGGTTGCGTATACAGAAACCCTGCCTCTACATATGATTGGCTGGATGACTTCGTGTATATGATGGATAATGTCAAAGTAAACAATCGTAATATACTGCTATTGGGTGATTTCAATTATGACTTATTTAAGCCTCAAACTTCATGGCGATCAACTACTACCCTATTTGGCCTCCAGCAACTTGTCTCTACGGCTACCAGAGTTACTCCCACTTCAGCAACACTACTTGACCACGTATACACCAACAACACTTCCCTAGTCACTGATGTTAATGTTCTAGATACCATATGTATTAGTGACCACTACCCTGTTACATGTACATGGATGTACAGACCTCCTAAGACTCAAACCAAAGGACACACTACTATTCACTACAGATCATTTAAACACTTTGATAAACCTGCATTTTTTTATGATTTAAGCATGGCACACTTCAATAATGTACTTCATTGTTCATGTCCTATTCAAGCTCTACATGTATTTTATTCTACATTCCTATCCGTAATAGAGAAACACGCACCTCTTAGAAGCAAAAGAGTGAAAAGTTCTACTCTTCCTGGATGGCTAACTCCCCAAATAGCAGAAGCAAGGAAAAAACGAAATCAACTGAAATACAAATACAAATTGTTGAAGAAAGAAAACATTGATTCACTACCTGATGATGTTAAAGCAGAAAAGCAACTTGAGCGTGAAAACGCTGAATCAGAATTTTAAAAAACTAAGAAACAAAGTCAATGATCTCATTCGTGACTCCAGGAAACAACACTTCAACAAAATGGTATCTGCAAACAACGACACATCTACTTTATGGCGAGCCATAAACACTATCACACATAAGTCTATCCACCAGCAGACTAATAACTTTAACTGGTCGCCAGATGCATTCAATAACTACTTTATAAATTGAGCAGAGTCTGTAAGTCCAACAGATACATCATAACATGCAAAAGACTATACACCACCACCTTCTTTTCAAACCTTCTGTAATACTAACGCTAAACCTGGCAGTTCATTTAAAATACCTTCACTAGCTGTTCACGAAGTTGGCTCTCTTATTTCAAATCTAAAAAATACTAAATCAATGGGACCTGATAAAATAAGTAGTTCTCTCTTACAACTTTCACTTCCCTACATAATAGAACCCCTTACCTTCATATACAACGCATGTCTAGACCAGAACATTGTTCCACCTGATCTTAAATCAGCAAAAGTTATACCATTGCCTAAAAGTAAAGATATTTCTGACTTGAATAATTTTAGGCCAATCTCTCTTCTTTCAGTTCTGTCTAAACCACTAGCAAAACATATTCACAAACATCTAATGCAATATTTAGAAGATAATAATTTGTTTTACCCCTTCCAATCTGGCTTTCGACATCACCATTCTTGTCAAACTGCCCTAGTCCACCTATGTGACACATGGCTTTCAGCAATCAACCAAGGCAAAATGACAGGCTCTGTATTCCTAGACTTTAAGAAAGCGTTTGATCTTGTGAATCATGAAATACTACTTCAAAAACTGGCGCTATGTTTACGAGACGAAAACACGATCTCTTTCTTTGCATCTTATCTTACTAATAGAACACAGTTTGTCTTTAGTAATGGCACAAACTCGTGCACTGAGATCATAAAGGCTGGTGTACCCCAAGGATCAGTCTTAGGGCCTCTTCTATTCTGCCTATTCATTAATGATTTGCCTTTATCAATATCGGCTGACTCTGTCTCGTGTGATCTCTTTGCTGATGACACCTCTCTCCATTCTAGCGCATCAAACCTGTCTTCGATTCAAACCTCTCTTCAGTCAGCTTTGCATGATGTTTCTGATTGGTGTTACCAAAACCTTATGGTCCTCAATCATAAAAAATCCAAAAGCATGTTCATTACATCAAGACAAAAACATCAAGTTGAACCTCTAATTTTAAATGTTCATATTAATGGCAATGCCATAGACCAAGTACGCGAGCACCGAGTCCTGGGAGTGATAATAGATGATGAACTAAAATGGCAACTCCGTATTGAAAAGATGACATAAACTTGCTTGCAGCTTATTCCTACTAAAACAACTTACACCCTTCATAGATATAGACGCACGCACGATGTTTTTTCATGCCCACTGTCTCTCCCACATTAATTACGCATCTGTAGTCTGGGACTCTGCTGCTAATTGTCACCTATTAAAACTCAATTCTATGCACAAAAGGGGAGCTAAAATAATCCTTCCTGATCCTGAACTCAGTACAGCAGAAAAACAAGCCCAGTTAAACCTACTTCCACTGCAATCACAGCTTAGCTATAATAAAGCCATTCTCATGTACAAAGTACACTATGACTTAGCTCCACAATACCTGAAAAATCTACTTACACAAGCCTCGCATCGCTATGGTTCAAGTAACTATATTCTACCACACACAAGGATAGATAAATTCAAGTCAAGTTTTACTTTCTCGGGTTCCTCTATATGGAATTCCCTTCAGTCCGACATTAGATTATGC